>CM023539.1:18028222-18628222 GCA_013350335.1 Chimonanthus salicifolius
TAAGGTCCAATAAGAGCAGGCTCCCCGGCCTTGGTCCAACACACTGGAGATCTACATGGTCTACCATACAATGCCTCAAATGGAGCCCTCTTGAGGCTTTCCTGGTAACTGTTGTTGTATGAGAACTCGACCAGTGGTAGGTGATCTTCCCACCCACCCTTGAAGTCTAACATGCAGGCTCTCAGTGTATCCTCCAATGTTTGTATTGTTCTCTCTAATTGACCGTCGGACTATGGATGGAAAGTTGTGATTTATAAAAAGTTTGTCCCCATAGCCGACTGCATGCTCTGCCACACCCTGCCAGTGAATCTACCATCTCTGTCGGACACAATAGTCCTGGATATACCATGTAGCCTGATGATGTCCTTTATATACCGCCGTCCCAAAGTCTCAGACGAGTCTGTCATCTTGATAGGAAGAAAATGTGCAGACTGGATTAGATTGTCCACGATAACCCAAATTGCATCATTACCCTTTGAAGACCTTGGCAGTCCTATCACAAAGTCCATGGCAATGTGTTCCCACTTCCACTCGAGCACGGGTAAGGGTTTGAGCAGTCATGGTGGCTTCTGATGTTCTGTCTTGACTTGTTGACAAGTAAGGCAGTGAGAGATAAAATCAGCCACGTCTATTTTGAGTCCATGTCACCAATAATGCCTTTTCAGATCATGGTACATTTTGGTGCTACCCGGATGAATGGAGAGGTTTGATTGATGAGCTTCTGTCAAGAGCTCTCTTCTGCAGCGTTGAGCTACATATGTCCTGCCTCAGAATAAGTGACCTTGTCCAGGTCGTAATTACTTGGGTTTTCCACTGTTCTCTTCGAGACTTCATATCTGGCACTGTGCAGATCTAATTCTGAAGGTTCGATCAAGACTCTGTAGTTGGTCTGGTAAATACCCGTTTTTTGTTGCTCGTTTGGAACTTCTCAAATCAACAATCTTCATATCTATTGGGCAAACTCATTTCTGCTACTAGAATCATGCATAAATCTGATTGAAAAATCCAGTCTCCTCGAGGAAGGTCTACCTGCCAAAGTTGAAAAGTGGATTGGGTATCAGACCTATCAAAGCCATTAATCTTGCTTGCCTCATTAAACAGGTTTGGGCAATTATGCAGGTAAAGAAAACCTGTGGATAAAATGGATTCATACAAAAGACATCAAAGGTAGGAGCTTCTGGGAGATCAAACTGAAAAAACAATTCTCTTGGGCCTGAAAATCCATTCTAAAAGCTAGAGACTATGCTAAGGATCACTTTGTTCATGCAATTGGTAACGGCTCAAAAACCAAGTTTTTGACAGGATCCTTGGCTCGATCCTGGTTTCATCCTTCAAGAACAGTTTGGCAATCTCTCAATCTATGCTGTGTGTCTTGGAAGAGATACTATTATTAGCTGCTTCATTCAAAATGGGAATTGAAACCTGCCTCCTCTAACTTCCTCTGCTGTGATTGTTATTTGGAACTTAATTTCCAATATCAAACTTCCCCTCACTAACATTGAAGACCAAATTATATGGGTGGAAGATAAAAAGGGACAGTTTTTGGCCTCCTCTGCAGTTGATGTTTGCTTCTCCAAAATCAGTGAGAACCCCATTCGATCAGTACAACATGGTTTTCTGGTTGTATAAACAGGCATATAGCCTATGCTTGGATCCTTTTCAACTCCAGGCTGAAAACCAAACAGTTTCTCCTTCGAATGGGCTATCAGTGTGATGGCATATGTATTCTCTGCAGAACCGATGCTGAAACAAGCCTCAACTTGATTCAATGCAGGTTTGTCGTCCAAATTTGGAGAGAAATCCTTGAAAAATTCAATTATAACAGTCAATTCTTTCCTTTTGTAAACAAATCGGAAAAAATCAGTAAGAGCATGAGGGGAGGTGAAGCGAAAAAACATCTATGCTATTGGGAATGGGAAAACCACTCGGTTTTGGGTTGACCCATGGATCAGGCCTGGGTTTAGTCTAATAGAACACTTTGGTGGGCGGACAACTTACAATCTCAGCATGGGACGTTCCTGCAAGGTGAGCTCCTTCCTCTCTAATGGCAAATGGCACCTCCCCTCTTCTGGTATGCACCTCCAGGGCCGTCTTAATCTTTAGACAAGAAAGGCGGTCGCCTTAGGCTCCCTAGATGAAAAGGCCCCTCTCGGGCTCCAATAGTGCATTAACTTAAAAAAAAAAAAACTATATAATTTCTATAGTTTTAAATAATAAAATCTCCTTAAAGTTACTTTTTAAGCACTGTTTATTTCTAAAATTTCTCAAATTGAATATCCAGACTAATTACGATAACCTGATAAAAATACTTTAAGACTTTAAGGTCTTTTGACACTCTCAAATGCTTAAAAGACACTATTTTATAAATAAAGTTATTCCCTCAGCTATGCCGAAAACACACTTCCGACAGTCCAAATAACAAACCGTAAAACCCGTTGAACTCCAAATTCAAAGCTGAACAAATATGTGAAATTTGAATACTTAGATCTTTCAAATGATTGTTTACCAAAAATAGGTCATCTTTTCCTATTCTAAATCTCGTCCCTTCTTCAAAACAAAAAAAATCCAGTTAAACAATCATTTGAAAGATCTAAATTTCCAAATTTCACATATTTGTTTAGTTTTGAATTTGGAGTTCAACGGTTTTTACGGTTAGTCGTTTGGACTTTCGGAAGTGTATTTTCGGCACAGCCGAGGGATACCCTTTATTTGTAAAATAGTGTGTTTTAATATTTGGGAGTATCAAAAGATCTTGAAGTATTAAAGTATTTTTATCAGGTTATCGTAATTAGTCCGGATATTCAATTTGAGAAATTTTGAAAATACACAGTGCTTAAAAAATAATTTTAAAGTTTTAAAGGAGATTTTATTATTCAAAACTATAAGAATTATATAGTTTTTTTTAACTAATGCACTATGCATTACTGTGGCATCTGTAGACCGTCCGGACGAATGGAATTTATGCATGAATAATGGTCTGAACGATCCGATGGTCTGAACGAAGGAAAAATGTTCTTAACTCACGTCCGGACGGTGCAGAAGTGGAAGGGCAAAATGGTAATTTCAAGTAAAAATTTGAAAATATGTGTGTGCTAAAGAAAAACCCCGTGTCTAAATAATTACCTTTATTTAAATTATATAGAAAAAATAAAAAGATAAGAGCAGTAGAGAGAACACATCTCTCACTCTCTGTTTGCACTTCAGCCCACTGAGTATACTTCTCTTTTAAAGTATTTTTATTCTATTTTAATTTCTGAATATGTTAATTTCACTCGGATGGATAAATTTTTCAATGCTCTGTATTATTGGCCTCTTGATCTTTTTAAGTTTAAAAAAATTATTGTTTAGAATAATTTATTTTATAATATATAATTAAAATTTTAATTAAATATTACTTATAATAATATGTTAAATACCATGAAGGTTCTATTTAACTTTTTTGTCTTAGGCTTCAACTTGTTTCTAGACGGCCTGTGCACCTCGAAATATGGAGAATGATATTCTATCTCAAGATTCCCACCTACGACAATGTCGACAAGATTACATGGACCCCAAAATATGAAGGAACTTTCAGCCTATCCTCGTCTCTTGCTAGACCTTCTATCAACTTGCCGGGCTGGATTGACACCATTTGGTTCAGCGGGAACATCCAGAGGCATTCAATTATTCACTGGTTCTACTTCAACAATGGCCTCAAAACAAAGAAGTTTCTACACGACAATGGGATCCATGAAGATATCATGTGCCCCTTCTGCAAGGCTGAGATCGAATCCAAGCTCCACCTTCTCCACTGCACCTTTGTTATCCAGGTTTGGTCTCTTCTGATAGGAAAACTGGCGCTTTCCCTCCGAGCACTGATATTATCTTTCAGGGTAACAGGATAATTACCTCCTCCAATGCTTAGCGAGTAAGCTGGCCATTCTTGCTCTTATTTGGCATTCCTGGTCAACTAGAAATGCTATTGCTTTCTTAAACCAACACTGCAATCCTCATTCGGTTCTCTCTGTTATCTGCAACGATATTCATCAAAGATTGTTTTTCCTTTTGTCTAATGACAATCTGAAGGATGTTTCCAGCAACTTTTTTGCTCTTTGGAACCTGCCTCCCCCCACCATTACTCCTCCAAAGCCATCATATCCAGCACAAACTCTACATCAGCCTTCTTATCCTAACTGTTTGTTGCTACACCATCTCCAACTGGTAGACGTTACATATCTTGCAGCCATCTACCTTGGGCCTTTTTGCATACCTCTAGGGAAATGTCTCTCTCCAATTGCTAATTCTCTTGATCTCGTGGGCATTTCTATTGGTATACAAAGGTGTTTGCTTGCCTTACTGAAGAAAAAATTGCAAGTGATCAAAATGGTTTATAACAATATTGATATCATCTATTCCTAGAAGCAGGCTGCAACAAACTGGAGATCTTGTACCCTTCATGAAGCCTGCTGCAAGCTGCTACTTCATCAAAATTGCTCTTCCACATCTATGAACACCTTTCCTAAAGAGCTCTTAGCCATGTTCTCAAACTTCTACAACGATAGAGATGATCCTGACTGGTTAGGCATGCTGCATTCTATTGCCTTCTAGTTTTCTTTTGCTCTGTTTGGGAGCTACTTGGCTCCGTTGTGTTTGGAGCGCTCTTGGCATGCTACTATTTCCTTCAGGGATTTGGTTGCCAACATTTGGCAGTTTATATTGTTTCGCTGCCTGGCCCGGGCATTGTTTATTTGTTTCTTTCTTGGACTTATTCCATTTTGAGTGATTAATATATTTACTCCTCATTTAAAAAAAATAAAAAAAAACAGGCACAAATCCTTTTATATTTACACGTTGATTTCATCAGTTGTTAATTCCAATCTCTTGGTAGATTTAGGTAGCCTAATAAATCTGTCCCAGATATATCCGTGCTTACAACAATGAAATTGGTCAATGATTCCTCGAAATTTGCATTCAAATACCCTACTATTGAGCCTGGAAATCAAGCCCATTAAGGATGGAAAACCAGCCTGGGTTTTCTTTTTGCATCCTGGAAATCAACCTGAAAATCAGACTGAGTTTTCTTTTTTGCAACATGGAAAATCAGCCTTGTTATTTTTAACAGCATGAAAATCAGTCTTCTTGTTTTCAACGGTCTACGATCCATGAATAGTGGACCCCACTTGTGTTGACTAGCTCCATGAATTAAGAATCCCACGTCAACGTATCAATCAATTATACAATACATATTGAAATCAGTGCATATTGACTTTTCTGCAAGTGGAATTAGGATAAATTAAGGACTTGCAAATGGAAAGAAAACAGGAGAGAAATCTTAGTTACAAATCTTGGAGGAAAAGCGGGTAAAATTTCTAAAATTTCAAACAATTATTGCAATTGAACTTCAGCTTAAATTTGGGTAGAAATTAAAAAAAAAAAAAAAACATTCTCCCAATTTTTAAAATTTTGAAATTTTTGATTGCGTAACTTAAAAATAACATTTGAATAGGTAACTAACCGATATTTAATGATGAAATTACATATCCATGAAGCCCATAATTTTCTTCTGTAATTTTTCTGAATTTTTTTGTTGTAACCGCTGTTTATCACGAGTCTAAACTTTGCCTGACCCAAGTTGTGGGGATTCTCTTCTTTTTTTTCCTGACCGGGGTTATGGGTCCAATAATCTCACGATTATGGAGCCCTAAACCAGTTAAGCACCTTTAACTGGGTTTCTTTCCAACGACCACATAAATTAACGTCGATAGTGAGCAAAGTTCTCATAGAATTGTATATTCTTATGTCCAAATTAAAATTTTAACTAATTTAGGTAACAACATTTTATTGGGTCAGATTGTTTACCTTCCACATATTTTATTTAATTATTTATATTATAATAAAATAAATGAAATTATGAGAATAATTTTTAAGACTTTAAAAACTTAAAAAATAGTTAAAAAGCTCTCAAAATTGGATACTCACGTGAGTTTCAAGAAGCTTTACTGATGTGAATTTCTTTTCACGTGTTTCTTAAACAAAACTCTCTCCTCTTTAAAAAATCCTAAAAGGGTTATCCGTCTTTAACAAAACCTACTCTCCCCTTTTGTTTCTAACCCTATCCACCGCTATATTTTTCTCTTTTCTTCCTGCAATCAACTGTCTGCAATCAAGTGAGGACTAAGGAGAGAAGCCATTTATTCTCACAATTCAACTAAGAAGTGGTACGTGATAATGCCGAGATTTCTTTCTTTTTATCTCACTGACCAGGCTTTCTCTTCTAATCAAATGGTATCCAAAATTTGGGGGCTTCTTACAGGGGGCATCCTAAAGCGGGGGCCTAAGGCGACCGTCTATTTTGCTTACCAGTTGAGCCGGCCCTGTAGATAGACTAGTGTAAGAGCAGAGGAAAGTCCAGCCAAGCAAAAAATCAAGTCGTCTGCAAAGAGGAGGTGAGATGTAAAGGTGTCTCCGGATCTAAATGGACAACAAATTAAATCATCCTCAATTGCCTTGTTTAGAGAACAAGAATGACTTTCCATAACAAAAGAGAAGAGGAACATGGATGTCAATACAACATCTAATCCAATCAATCTATTGTAGAATAATAATAAGAAAAGCAGGAGAAGAAAGATTGTGGAGAAGAATTCTTCTCTCTATTATATTGTATTTAATATCAACTGTAAGAGGTTACATGTATATATAATAAAAAAGGAGCCATTCATGGTGGCAAAAAAGGAAATGAAACCAAAGAATAATCAATTACAATCATCTACACAGTTAGTGACATATTTTGAGACAACTTTCTAAACTAGAATTATTATGGTTAACTATATCCAGAAGTGGGTCCCACATTGTCAACTATGACCTGAAGTGGGTCCCAAAAGACTCTCCTTCAAGTTGGTTCGAAGATGTTTAGTAAACCCAACTTGCTAACAATTGAAGTGAGCTGAGTTCGAAGAACTATCTCTGTCAACATATCCACAAGCTGATCTTTAAAATGTAGATAAGGAATGGAAAATCGCCCTTTAGAAATATGCTGACGGAAAAAGTAGCAATCGACTTCAAGGTGCTTATTCCTTTGATGAAAGATTGGATTGAAAGCAATGTTGATGGTTGCCTGATTATCACAAAACATAATAAGTAGATCAGCTGGAGTGAAGCCTAACTTAGTGAGAAACTGTCGAACACAACAATTCAAATGCAATACTGGCCATGTCACAATATTCAGTTTCAGCACTTGACCGAGCAACAATTGAGTGTTACTTGTTTCGCCATGAAACTAAATGTGAGCAAAAGAAGACACTTTAGTCGGTGGTAGAACAACGACCATTAGGAGAACCGGCTCAATCGACATCAGAATAACCCTGAACCGGACAAGTAGACTAATGTGCATAGGACAAGCCTGCAGCTAGGATGAGTCTTAAGATACAAAAGAATATGAAATACAACATCTAGATGAGTGTCTTGTGGATCATGTATGAACTATTTGACAAGACCCATGACATAAGATAAATCCAATCATGATGGTGAGATAAATGAGTTTGCCCACTAATTTCTGATAAAAGGTTGAATTATCAAGAAAAGTTTCGTCTGAGGCTCATGGCTTGGTGTTAACATCCAGAAGAGTATCAGTGGATTTGCATCTAGAATAACCAGCATCATGTATGAGATCAAGGGCATACTTCCTTTAACAGAGGGAGAGTCTTCGAGAAGACCGAGCAACCTTAATGCCAAGAAAATAATAGAGAGGTTCCAAATCTTTAATCTCAAATGTACGGCGAATATACTATTTGAAGGTAGAAATGGCAGTATCATTATTACCAGTAAGTACAACATCATCAACATAAATGACCAAAATCATTAGAACTAAGTGGAGCCTGTATATAAAGACTGAATAATTTGCCTAACATCGAGTAAAACCGTATGGTAACAATACACTGCTAAAAAATTTCAAACCAGGCTCGTGCAAATTGCTTGAGACCATAGATAGCCTTCTTGAGTCTGCAGACAAATTGTGTCTCCCCCTGTTTAACAAACCCAAGAGAGGAAAACATATAATCTTCCTCCTGTAGATCGCCATGTAGAAAGGTATTCTTCACATCCAATTGATGGAGAGGCCACTTACAAGAGGTAGCAATAGAAATCAATACTCGAACAGAGGTAATCTTGGCCATTCGAGATAAGGTTTCATGAAAATCAACCCCATATGTCTGCATAAAGCCTTTGACAACCAAATGAGTTTTATATCTAGAAATGGACCCGTTTGGATGATGCTTCAAAACAAACACCCATTTACACCCAACTAGAGTCTTTCCTAGAGGGAGAGGAACCATCGCCCATGTATTATTTTTCTCACTAGCTACTAATTCCTGTTCTATTGCAGCTTTCAAGTAGGGATCACGAAAAGAGGTGTCAATCCTCTTTGGAATCTTAATGTTGTTTCAGGTTGTAAGAAAGTTGAGATAGGAAGGAGAAACGACATAACAGGACACAAAACGACCAACGAGATAATTAGGTACAAACACGCTTACTTTTTCCAAGTGCAATGAGAGGATCAGGGTCAATGAGAGGGGTCAGCTGCAGTTATAGGCTTAGGCTTCCTGTGTTGATACACCAAAGTGGGGTTAGACGTGCCAGAAGGACTAATATTTGTAGGAAGAAAAGGAAGAACAATCGAAGGGGGAGAAACAGATGTGTCGGGACTAAAGTAAGGAACTCTATCAAAGAAGTTGACATCCATGGATATATATGTCCTCCTAGTTAGGGGATCAAGGCACTTGTACCCTTTATAGGAGGAAGAGTATCCCAAAAAGACACATCTCATAGCCTAAGGAGAGAGTTTATCACAAGAAAATTGATGAACGAAACAAACACAACAAAGAACATACAATGGAAGAATAGAGACATGTTTGTGCAAGGAAACAATGTCAATATGGGATTTGTGCTGTAACAATCAGGATGAGATGCAATTAATATGGTAACAAGAAATTAAGACAACTTCTAGCCAATAGGACTTTGGGACAAGTATGGTAAAAAGAAGTGAACAGGCGACCTCAAAGAGGTAACGGTTTCTCCATTTAGCTACACCATTTTACTGAGGTGTAGAAGGAAAAGAAAGTTGAGACTCTATACTATTGTCTTGCAAAAGTTGGACAAATGAGTGCGACAGATATTCTCCCCCATTATCACTATGCAAAAATTGAATTTTATAAGAAAATTGGGTTTGAATGTAGTGGTAAAAGATGGCAAAGTGATCAAAGACCTCCGACTTATGTTTCATCATATATATCTATGTTGTGGGAGAATAATCATCAATAAATGTGACAAAATAATGAAAACCAATGCAAGAAACAGATGGAGATTGCCAGACATAAGAATGTATAAGTGAAAATAAGGTAGAAGTATGTTTAGGGAGAGATGATGGAAATAAAGGTCTATTGTGTTTGTCATATTGACAATGTTCACAATTAAATTTAAGGAAAGACAAAAAAGGAACAAGTTGTTTCAAAGTAGAATTCGATGGATGCCCTAGGTGACAATGTTAAAGCCACACATCATTCGGGGAGGAGGTCGAACAAGCTTCAAAAGTTTGGCAGCACGAGGGTCTAGAAAGTATAAGCCGTCAACTTCACGTCCCCAACCAATCATCTGCTTCGAAGATAGAACCTAGAAGACACAATGAGAATGAAAGAAGGTGACTGAGCAATTTAATGATTTAGTAAAAGAACTAACAAATAATAAATTGAGTGATAGAGTGGGAACATGCAAAATTGAAGATAGAGTGAAAGTAAAAGAAACAAGGATTGTGCCTATACCAGTAACATCAGTAAACGATCCATTAGCCAATTTGACCATACCATATTAAACTGGAGAAAAGGAAGATAAAATGTTAGACATACCAGCCGTATGGTGAGTGGCCCTCAGAATCAATAATCCAAGAATAGGTTCTGAAAGTCCCTTTCTCATGGTGCTAGAACAACAAGATTGACCCTAGAAGGGGAAGGGGAAAAAGGGGAAAGAGACGGGGTGCGCGCGGGGGCGGGGGCAGGGAGGGGGGGGGGGGGGGGGGGGGTGTTAAATAGATCAATCCCATTTTCCATGGTGTTTACAATTTTCTTAATTGTTTTAAGTGCAGCGGGACATTAATCAAGAGATTTGTTTAGTGTGATAGATTGTTTCTAATTTCTTAAAACAATCACGCTGAGATTTTGACCCTTTACATTTTGCTTGATTATCAATGCTTGTGCACAACATGTAGAATAAGATAATCAACATGCAAAGTGATGTGTGTTAAGAAGAGTACTTAAATAGTAAATACAAACACACAAAAATCAAAGACCATAAAACCAATTTAAAGTGGTTCGGTTAGCTAACCTACATCCACTGTTAGGACTACCTCAACCTTGAGTTATCCCCAAATCCATTAAATGGGGACTTACATCTCACAATTAGAGTAAGAATTCCACCTCACTCAATCGGCTGAGAATTTCACCCACCACTGTAGAATAAGAAATCCACCTATCCATTTGGCTGGGAATTCCACCCACCATTGTACCAGAGGCAAGAGGGAAATCGCCAGAGCCCAGTGGGAGGAGAAACGACGATTTTGAATCGATTTGTCGTTTTTCACAGAAAGAGACCTTTTAACTTAATCTTTCTGGTTCACCGACAGGTCGTGATCAACGATCGGTTTGTGTCGATATGTATCGACATGTCTCCCTTTTCGATTTTTCCCCACTTCAGACAGTGTTCTAATTCCCAACAATAACGACATGTGTATTCCTCCGACTAGTCTATCCTTCGACCTGTGTTTTAAACTTGAAGGATGACTGGGTATGTCTGTGTGTGTGCGCTTCCAATGTTCATAGTTCATCAAGCTTTGCTTATACACCTTTAAATGCCAATGATGATACATACATTCACACCTTTTTTGTGCCATTTGAAGATTCAATTCATCCTTCTGAAAGTAGGCACAAAACATGGATTATAGATCTCTCCTGGATCCAAACCAATCCAAGTACTTCGAGCACATTTAATTTACCAGTTCAAACATATTGCCCAGAATTGTGATGTCATGTGATGCGGCACTTTCAGGCTTTAGCAAAAGCAAGTTTTCTATGAACAAGAGTCATTCCACATAATGTATAAAGCAACAAGTATTGGAATGTGACACTAAACACACTAATCATACATTCATTTCCCATTTTGATTACATTAAGCATGCATATAGAAATGAAGTATGACGCTATACACACAGCTCTCATGCCTATTTTCATGTTATTACCCAAAACATGTTAAACACTTTTACCATTCTTTCAATTATAAATTCCTAGAAAGAGTTGGTACATAAATGGATTAAAGTTAAGCGTATTTGATCCTTTTGATCAACATTTTTGGTAGGTCACATGAAAAGTCCATTTAAGGGCATAGAGCATGTTTCATTCCACACGAGATTCACAAGTTTAAGAACTTGGAATGAAACGACACTGTGTATGTGTACCATACACACCCTATACATGAGATAATTCACAACTACATTCATTTCCTAAAGATTTACAAATCACATGGCATATGAAATGAGATAAGTATAGTCCAATACTTAGAGTGCAGACCTACATGTACAAATGAGTATCTTATAAAAGATCAATCCAACAATCAAAGAAGAACATGGATTGTAGGCAAGATACAAGGTGATTCCAAAGCATGTTTCAAATGTGATACCAACAATGAAAGCCCTTTACACATTTGAACACAACATGGTGAGACTTGGAATATAAGTCCACAATTCAATGATGGCCTTTTACTAAATCTGGTTTTAACCTTTGAGTGTCTTCCCATTTGATCTTATGAATCCAGATTTTGTACCACGATGTTAACCTACTCATGAGAGCCAATCATTTTGGTACATGGCCATATAGGATACTTGGAGGGCACTACCTTCATCAAGTTCCTTTTCTTTATCCTCTTCTTCTCTTAGAGGATTTAGCTTGGACTCTTTCAATGGATCGACTATAGTCAATCACCTATTCTATCAATACACAAATTTGTCGTGATAGGTGATTTCATCCATTGGGCTAGAAGAGACAATTTTTTCCGTAGATTCTTTCAGCCTCTTTTGTTGTTTCATATATTTTTTGAGTATTTTAAAAGCATATTATGAAGCAACAATGATGAATGCAACAAGTGTTTGATTAAAGTGCATAGACAATTCATCACTAGTCCAAGTAATTTGGTCTTTGGACTGAGTGGTCATGGAAGTTGAAGGTTTATCCAATACATTTTCCATAAGC
Source organism: Chimonanthus salicifolius (assembly GCA_013350335.1). Classification (NCBI taxonomy): domain Eukaryota; kingdom Viridiplantae; phylum Streptophyta; class Magnoliopsida; order Laurales; family Calycanthaceae; genus Chimonanthus; species Chimonanthus salicifolius. Next base: position 18,040,489 of record CM023539.1, read on the forward strand.
ACAGACCCCTTTCTATTCACCTATTTCCGAACACATTTATTGATGAAAACATATAAAAAATTTCATGACTTTCTCTTACAGTTATTGTACGAGCATGGATCAACTGGGATAGTTAGATCATTTTCAAAGAGAACGAGGCTTTAATGCCAATTGAAAGTCCATTTCTCACAGTGCTAGAACAACACGATTGACCCTTGATTGTTTTAATTGCAACGGAACATTAATCAAGAGAGTTGTTTAGTGTGATAGATTGTTTCTAATTTCTTAAAACAATCACACTGAGATTTTGACCCTTTACATTTTGCTTGATTATCGATGCTTGTGCACAACGTGTAGAATAAGATAATCAACATACAAAGTGATGTGTGTTAAGAAGAGTACTTAAATAGTAAATGCAAACACACAAAGATCAAACACCATATGACTAATTTAAAGTGGTTTGGTTAGCCAACCTACATCCACTGTTAGGATTAACTCAACCTTAAGTTATCCCCAAATCCACTAAGTGGAGACTTACACCCCTCACAATTAGAGTAGGAATTTCACCTCAATCAATCGGCTGTGAATTTCACCCACCATTATATAATAGGAATTTCACATATCCATTTGGCTGAGAATTCCACTCACCACTGTACCAGAGACGACGCTTTAGAGTTTTTTATAGTGATTCAGGAGCAAATCCCCCTTAATCCACTTGGCTGGGAATTCCACCCACCATTGTGCTAGAGACGACGCTCTAGAGTTTTTTATAGTGGTTCTGGAGCAAATCCTCTTTAATCCACTTTCGGGTCAAAAGTTTTTAAAATAAAATTAAAACGAAGAAGCACTTGCCTTTGTAGCTCTATCTCTTGATGTGTGCTTCTTCAAGATCCACCCAGTGTGTGCCGATGCTCCGCCTTCTAGTCGTCGTAAAGCAATCACAATCCAGGGCTACAAGGAAATTGGTTTTACCAAAGGTTTCCTAGTTTATAATCATTTCTCCTCTCTCTCTCACAAACTCAATCCATATGATTGGTTGTATTTGATTCCTCAAGTGTAAACAAGAGAGAGAAAGAGTGATCCTTCTGTTGGCCCTTGTTTAAGCTCCCTGATAATGATGAGGTCCAACTGATTTTGCCAATGAATGCTAACTGGTTGCATAAAGATTGGTTTATATAGAGAAGGCAACCAGTTACAGCAATGGTAATGTACCGACAAGTCGGACGCACCGAGGGGTCGGTGACTAGAAATGTTACCATTCAGCAACCCGACCGTTACGCAATAATGCACTCCCAAAGGTAATATTCTTGCTCGGTCGACATGCCGGTGTCACCGATGGGTCTACAGTTATGGCACCGAGAGGTCGGTTCATATGATGGTCTCGATCTGAGGCAACACCATGCTAACAGTAGTTTCAAGTCTAGATACATGTCTTACCCAGACCGACCTGTCATCTTTTATCGAAGGGTCGGTCCTGGTACTCTCGATCTGTTTTAAACTACCGATATGTCTGTTTTCTCGAGAGCCCATCTGAGTTCATCTTTGTCGAAGAGTCTTTGACTACGATGGGTCGTTTCAGCTTTCACCAAGGTGTCAGTGCATACGAGACTCTCGATCAAAGGCTTTCCCAGAATGATAGTTCTATGATCCAAAACCTATGTCAATCTGGTCGACCAGACCTTGACCACAATGGGTCGATCCTGTCTCCTCCGATGGGTCGGTGAGAACGACTGGTCGAGCTGATATTGAAACCAAATACATATTTTCAAGTTGGGTTCCAATTCACTGTCAAACTTCCTCTCTAAGCTTTTAATGATTTTATCATTTGTTCAACTATGCCTAGGAATGGTCCTCTCTAAGGTGTGGGTACCACCTAAATTCATCTATGACCATAATACATGTTTTGTGATTGCCATAACGATGAGCTTCAAACTGGAGGAGCATGATCTTCACTCTTGATCACTTTTGGGTCTTCAAGCTTCTAGCAAGTGCTTCTTCTTGAGTCATAGAATTGACAAACTAGGGACTCGGCTAAGCAAGGGCACTAACAGGTTCAGCATTGTGTGCGAGGGACTAAGTACCTGATTACGAGGAGACACAATAGAGACCTTAGAGGATTGAAGGTGATCCAGTCGTTGCAGTAATGAGTTAAACTCATGTCTAGTCACTGGAGCACTATCATTAGGCACGTCAGAGGAAGGAACAACAAGAGGCACAGCGGATAGATGAGATTGCTTTGGTCGGCCATGAAGCAACAAAATGGTTGGTCCTCTAGCAATAGGTGCAAAAGTGATTACCCTTCTTCCGTGGGCCTCAGGTGTCCCTACGAGTGTCAAAAGAAGCCATGGAGAAGGCAACAGATGAAGCCATGTATGCCAAATAACGATCCAGAATAAGTAATAGTTCAGGTTGCAACCTGAAAAAAATAATAGTGATGTGTACAACACCAGAAGAAAAACACCTCTGAAGTGGACCCCACCAAGCACAATTGAGACAAAAGTCGGAGGGGTGCAGAGAACAAGGAGGGGCAACACCAGTGAGATAAGTATAAGGCCAATTATAGAGTTGGAGAAGGAGATCCAAGCCAAAATAGGCCACTACCGAGAACCAAATGAGCAGATATAAGACGAATAACAACAAAAGTGGATCCCATAAAGCACAAACCAAATCAAAAGCCTCGTAGATGCAATATAGTGGTAGGGGCGACAGTGATGTGGCAAAGACCAAGTGATGAAGTGCTGGTCCCACGTAGATCTAATAAAAAAAAAAGACCAAAAACTAGGTTGGCAGACATCCCAGACTCCCACTGAAAAAACAACAACAAAGAGGGGGCCCATCAGTGATGAAAGGGAGGCCCAAGGGTGGAATGGAAACTAGGCTCAAGGGTGACAACTATGTTGGTGGTTTGAAGGAGATGCAAACCAAAAGTCAGCAGATCAAAGTAGAACAACAAAAACTGGATTGCAGGCATCCCTGGCAATCAGCGGAAGGGAAACAGCAGTAAAGAAGGGCCTAGCGTTGATGGAAGAGGGAGAAACCCGGTGCGATGGACACCCAAGCATTGGGCGAAATCACTAGGCTTGGTTGCAAGCCAAAACTTTCCAAACGCACTGAGGTCGAAGCAAGAAAGCCCAAAAAATGGGTTTCCTACGTCCCAGGTTGTAACGGAAGAAACTAGCTGATAACGAGTTTCACATAGTCCAAAAAGGAGATAGCACAACACGGATGGAAAGATGACTGGAGTATGGTAGGCTCCCATCAACAAAATCTGTGCCGAAGAAGAGTTTTATGGTCGAGAAGAAAAACTATTGGAGGAAAGGCCAACAACAGATGAATTCTTAGGAACTCTGAAAATTGCTATAAAACTGGGAATGAGCCCGAGTTTGAAGAAGGAAGAATAGAGGAGAATATCCACTGCAGATGTTGATGAAGAATCAACCTGCAACTATGCAAGAAGAAAAAAGATAAAAGAGATAGAACAAAAGGCTATGCCTTAATAAATTTTATTAATCCATCGTGTGTTTCCTTTGTTACAATTATCGGTATTTATAAGAAAAAATAAACACACAAAAACAGTAAAAAGGACTCTAGACTCGATTGGGAAGACTATCGACCTGGCTTTCCTATCCTATTTATCCTACTAAAAGAATGACTCTTTCCATTATTCTAAAATGAAAATTACAAGTCCTAATCTACTCAAACTTGCTAATTAAGAAAAAATAAATAAATAAGTAAATAAAAATATATAGAAGTGGAGCCGTGTGTGCATTGATCTTCTGTGTCCTACATTAGTCCCCCGGTCTTGAAAAGAATTCGTCATCGAGTTGGAATTAACAAAATCATACGAGATCAAACAAAGATGAAGACCATGGCCGTAGATGCAAATGACGAAACTTGTTATTGCACAACTTCTAACGTACGGGCGATGAGAGCTTTCCTGTTGTGGGACACAGAAGTCAAGGACCGCAAACGGGCTCAAGCATGGACGAACCAAGCTGAACGATAAAGAGTCGGCATATGGCACTCGAGTTAGTACAAGGTCCTGATGGTCTGCCGGAGAGGCACCGATGAGAGGATAAGAGGTGATGATAATGTATTGATAACCATAGAGAAATTTTTGGTATCCGTATTAGGATCGGGGTTGCGTTATGGAGATGGGTGGATAAATTAAGGAGGTGTCGGTAGTAGTGATGGTGGTTGATCAGCACACGTCAGTTGCATCGACTGTGGCGCCAGCAACACAACTGGCTGATATGTCTGTTTTATCGAGAGCCCTTATAAGTTCCCAGTCCAGAACTTATAAGTTTTATACTGACGAGTCATCGACCACGAGGGGTCGTTCAAGTTCATCACCGAGGGGTCGTTGCATACGACACTCTCGGTCAGAGGTATTTCCAGAATGACAGTTCTAAATTCCAGAACCAATGTCAATCTAGCCGACCAATCTTTGACCACGATGGATCGATCTGGACTACACCGAGGGGTCAGTAAGATAGATTAGTCGTGCTGACAGTGAACGTAATTCATATTTCCAAGTTCACTTCTAATTCACTATTCAGTTTCCTCTCTAAGCATGTTATGTTTATTACCAACATATGCAACTAATCCTAGTAGTCCTCTCTCAAGTGTGGGTTCCACCTAGGGTCATCTATGGCCATATACATGTTCTTGTGATTTCCATGATGACGATCTTTGAACTTGGTGGAGCATGATCTTCTTCCTTGATCATCTTGAGTCTTCAAGCTTCTTGGCAAGTGCTTCTACCCGAGTCATGTCATTGACAAACAGGGACTCAGTCAAGCCGGGGCACTAACAGTGTCTATGTATTTTCTACCGTGCAATATGTCTTTAAAGTCTTGTACAAAATCTTGAAATTCAGATCGTAAGTTAGATCGCAATTCAGATAGAAATTCTTTGAATTCAGATTGGCTGACATATTAATCACTATTGTTGTGGGAGGCCATTGGGTCTACATGATGCTGGTAATCAGAACGGTTAGAGGGGTATGTTATGGGATTAGATGGAAAGGATGAGTAGGACCGGATAAATGGTTTAATGGAAGGGTTAGGTAGGATCCACGAGTAGGACATGGATTTAAGTTCGACAAAGGGGTAAATGGATTGAAAGGGTAAATAGGCACAATCTAACGGGTAAATGGGTCATTAAATTGGAAAGGAATATGGGGGTACGGTTGGAAATTTGGAACTTAAATGAATGAGTTATGGTACGTGGGATGGAATGGGTTTTAATTAAAGAGGAAGTGTTGTACGTGGGTGTTAAGTTGGGTTGTTTGTCACGTGTGGGAATAACTTAGGGTTAATAGAAAAGGAAAAAAAAAAATATGCGAATGGGTTGAAGAATAAAAAAAGGGAAAAAGAATAGGGAACGAAAGAGGCTTGGCAGCGGTTGTAACACCTCAGATTTTCAATTTATTATTTTTATGAAAGTTATCCATTTTCAATTGTGAATTTTAGATTTGATCTTAAATGGATAAAGAATTGGGCCATGACCCAATTAGGACCCAACCAATGGTGGAATTGGTCTTATTAAAATTTAAATGGGTGGAATTAATTTAGTGATGAATTATATCTAATTTTTAAATAAAAGATTTTATGGCCGAATTTTGAATGCGAAATCCATAGATTATGCGCATGAGAGATATGTGGGATTTTTAAATCCACAGATATGCTAGAATATTTGAAGAGGGACTTTCTTAATTAAATTGGATTTGCGTATCTTAAGAAAATGTTCAAAAATCAAATGAGATTATGCATGGCTGAATTTTAGATATTAAATCTATATGTTATGCGCATAATATGGTAACCAAGGAAACTATCTAATCTAAATAAAAATGGAATTAAGGAAAGGTTTTAAATTAAGGAAGGGAGGTCGGCAACCACTAAATAAGGAAGGGAGGTCGGCAATTGCCATCTAAGGCAAGGATGGGGAGCACGGCCAAAGGAGGGGATGAGATTATCTTAAGAACTTTCTAATGTTGGATCAAGGGAAGGTTATATAAGGAGAGAAGGACAAGGGGGTTTGGTTTACACACCATAGCCGAATTTTACCTCTCCCTCTCTCTCTTTCAAGTCTTGCTCATGGAATACACAAAGGAGAAGAAAAATCAATCAGCAAGAGGTGTTCTCGGCCAGCAAAGGGAAGGAAAAATATTGGAGAAGAAAGGAGAAGGATTGGAAGAACAAGGAAATCAATCGGAAAGAGGTTAGTATCTTAATTGAATAATGTTATTTATGAAACCAAAGAACCATAGGGTTCGGCCATGGTGTTTGGCCGAACCCCATGGAAGAAGTTTGGATGATGATTTAATGACTTAAATGGAAAAGAAAGAACCATAGGGTTCGGCCATAGTGCATGGCCGAACCCCATGGAAAGAAGTGTTTAATTCATGGGTTTTGGAAGATTGAAAAACGTGGAGAGATTTGATTTATTTCATTGGATTTATGTTCTTAAATTTTAGATCATGGAAAGACATGGTGATTTCATGATGGGATGAATGATAAAAACCATGGGAATGTATGGTTTAGATTTATAAATTTGAATGATGAAAACCCATGGGAGAGTTTGATAATTTTAAAGGGAGATTTGGATAAGGATGTGGGTCGGCCATGGCATGGCCGAACCATGATTTCTATATGGCTAAGATGATTGGATCCATAGTAATGAAAAGAAGGGGTGAGGTTCGGCCATGGTATATGGCCGAACGCCACCAAATATTTTAATGGATTGGTGTATGATTTTAATGGATCTAAACCATTCATGAAGGTCATGAATGTTTTTGGAATGGAGATTAAATTTAGAAACTATACAATTATAGAAAGAGTTGCTTAATATGGAAAGATTCTAAATATAGAAAGAGTTGCTAAATTGGAAAGCACTCCAATTTTAGAAAGAAGATTTCTAATCTAAGAAACCTTCCAATTATGGAAAGGTGTAGGTTATTTATGAAACAATCTAATTATGGAAGGGTATACTTAATTTGGAAACCTTCCATTTATGGAAGGAGGTTGATAATTTTAGTAAGTTTAAATATGGAAACCTTCTAATAATAGAAGGTGGAGTCTAATTAAGGAAACCTTCCAATTATGGAAAGGTGGAGTTTAATTTGGAAACTATACACCATAGGGTTCGGCCAAGGTGTATGGCCGAACCCCATGGTCCAAATTAAGGGATTAAATGGCATTTTAATTCATGGCTAAGGGTTGATTGATGAATCGAATTATGAACCTATGTTATGAGTTATGTTTTGTATATTTTTAAATAAAGAAAAGGATACAATGTATGTTATGGATTGATGGTGAAAGGAATGGCAAAAATGTAATTACACGCCAAAGTGGAGAACCATCGGTTCGGCCATAATGTATGGCCGAACCCCATGAGTTGTGTTTGATGGACTTGTTTGGTTATGGAAATTTTTATAGGGTCTAGTTATGGTAGATTTAAATGATTGAGGGAAACAATGGTAATTCTGTAAATAATGGAAATATTGGACATAGGGTTCGGCCATGGTGTATGGCCGAACCCCATGAATTAGTTATTGGACTATGTGTATGGATTAGTTTGGAACCTAAACAAAGACAGTGTCTATGGTTATGTAGAATGGCATTGTGGTAATTAATTGAATTAATGGCCATGGTGTATGGCCGAACCCCATGGGGTTTTATTTATGGACTTGGAACTTTGAAAATCAAGTGAGACTTGGTTATGATTAATTTTTATATTATAAGGTAACGGGACCTCACATGGCGTTTACAATCGTGAGCGGTACCGGACGAAAGACACAATCACACGTTAGCAGTCTTTGGTAGGATTCCACTTCTTTGAAACCATGGGTTTATGTACACTTGTTTTATCTTATGTTTGATGAAATTTATGTTTCAAAGGATATACTTTATATGATTTTCAAATGCGATGTTTATATGAGGAAAAAACATGTGTTTTAAGTATGATTCTTAAATGTTATGTTTATATTATAAAATAGCATGTGTTTCATTAGCATCTCATGCATGGCATGGGGTGGAGGATTTATAACTGGAGGGGTCACACTCCGTCGGGGCGTCCGAAAAACCTATGTACGGTACCTTGATGTGATTTCCATCAAGAAGATTCCGAAGGGTCCACACTCCGCCGGGGCGTCCGAAAGACTTATGTTGTGGGTACTTTTATGTACATGTGATGGGTGGGACTCATTGCATATTTGTCATCATTGCATGGCATGGATTTTACCCAGTTTTATATATTATGTTATAATATATGTATTGTACTAACCATGTGTTAGCCGTAACTGGAATACCTACTGGGCGCGTTGGTCTAACGCCCTACTTCTACCCTAGTTGATGATACAGGTAATCAGGGGAACGATGAACGTAAGATGGATCAGGCATAGGAGCTTGGAAGATTTATTTTACATGTTTTGAATAAAGTTCCTGTAACGCCCGCCCATTTTCTCTACAATTTCAGAGTCTATTTTTTTTTTTTGAAGTCAAAATACAAGTGACAACGGGCGCGGACGTCACGATGCGAGTTAAGTCCGAACTCCTAAAGCCCGGCCCTTAACTGGCCAACCCCACGCGTGCATGGGACGAAGTCCACGAGTACAGTTCACGCGTAGGAAGTAAGCTCGTGGAATGTAATTAAATGCGGAACATTATAATAGATACTATCCTACCAGTTTTAGATAGAAGGGAAGATACATCATTAAACTACTAAGATGCCCCAATGTTCATAATTATGTCTTAAAATGATAATGTCCAAGTGTGACATCCCAACCATAATAATAAATCCAAAATTATTACAATCCGACGGCTAAGCTACTTCAATTACAACTTTTCCAAAATAAGACTTTAATAAACAGAGTAGCCGCTTTCCCAAGCCCCTAAGCCTGACTTCCGTCACGTCCACCGTTTCCTTGGTCTCCTGCGTCATCAGCTAGGGTAGAAGTAGGGCGTTAGACAACGCTCCCAGTAGGACTCCGAATAGGGCTAGCACATGGATTAGTGTAACAAATATACTGATAACAATATAATAAAATATATGATGAATGCCATGCCATGGGTGCTTATGCCATGTGTCCCACCCATCATCCATATCATCATAAACATGCCATATCCCCCTTGACGGCAAAACCTCGTCAATGTGTCCCCATGTTTGCTTCTCGGTCGCCCCGATAGAGCTTGGACTCCGGTTATACCATATCAACTATCCCCATGTCTGTTCTCGGTCGCCCCGACGGAGCATGGACTCCGGTTATAGCATAACAAGCTATCCCCATGTCTGTTCTCGGTCGCCCCAACGGAGCATGGACTCCGGTTCCTTTATTTTCCCGCCCATGCCATGCATGAGATGTAAGTGCATTATGCTAGGTAATATATGTATGTATAATTCGTATCCATAATATAGGATAGGAATATAATTCATATTCATAATATAAGATCCATAGGATAGGAATATAATCCATAGCATTTAAGATACCATCCATGGTATTACAACATTATCCATAAAATAAACCATATGATTACTGAAATGAAATACGGAAACCATCATACACATATAGTCCACGGCTTATAAAAAGGTAGGAATCCTACCGAATACCGATAACGTCCCTTTCCATTTTCGTCCGATAATTTCTGTCGCCGATCGCGTACCTTTTGCGATGTCTCGATACCTTATTATACATTTTCCAAGTTAGTCGATATCTTATCCATGATTAAGTCTCTAACTGATTATAAATCTAGGTTCATTAATGCTCTTTAATCATGTTACAAGATTAACCTAAACCAGTCCTTAACTTGGCCTCTTTTCCTATTGATTAAAATATATATATCATTTAATCCATAACTGACCCTTACACTTGGGTCCATTAATGACTTTCCAAACATGTCATAGCATCATTAACATCAGTCCCTTTTAATTTAACATAACCACCATTCATCAACGACCACTGAAAATACTCCAAATTGTACATCTCAATTCAGTCGACTGAATTAGGAGTTCAGTCGACTGAATTAGGAGTTCAGTCGACTGAATCACAGATTCAGTCGGCTGACTTTGAATTAGATTGTCTGTTTGTCTCGCCAGTTCAGTTTCAGTCGACTGAAATACACATTCAGTCGGCTGAAACATGGTTCGTACCCATTTCAGTCTACTGAATCACAGATTCAGTCGGCTGACTTTGTATCAGGTTATCTGTTTGTTCTGCCAGTATATTTTCAGTCGACTAAATCATAGATTCAGTCGGCTGAACCATCAACCATCCATTTACGTGTTTAATAAGCATCCCTTCAGTCGACTGAATCGTATATTCAGTCGGCTGAAACTTCCAGAACCCTTTCATAATATGTCATCTTAATTCGTTCGACTGAATCCCCTATTCAGTCGGCTGAAACTCCCAGAAGTTCGTTTCTGGTTCATTCATTATCAGTTCAGTCGACTGAATCCTTTATTCAGTCGGCTGAAACTCCCAGAAACTCGTTTCTGATTCGTCCATTATCAGTTCAGTCGACTGAATCCTTGATTCAGTCGACTGACTGTTTTTTCAGTCTTCTCCATTGCATATTTTGTACACCCTTCCTTCGTGATTTCCTTGAAAATATTCCATTTTTTTTAAACCATTAAGAAACTTAGTATCTTGTTTAGAGATACTTACAATCCGTGGCTCTCCCTGTTGTCTCTTGCTCCTCTTGTTCCTTTGACTTTCTCCTTCTTCTTTCTTCTTGATACTCGGCCAATGGTGAGCTTGATTAAGGTAAGGTCACCAAGGTTTGGTTCGGCCAAGGTGTAGCAGTTTTGAGAGAGAAAAACGGAGGAGGGAATGGGAAAATATCTCAAGTCTTGGGTCTTAGGAGTGATCGGCCAACTCTTAGCTTCTTCTTCCCTTCCTTCTAAGTTCCTTTCTCTTCTTCTCTTAGTGTATTCTTGGTCTTGCAAGAGGGAGGACGGTTTGGAGAGGAGAGGGAGAGAGTGAGGTGAGAGCAATGAGATGGAAAACCCCTCTTTCCATCTAGCCTTGGCTTGCTTAGTTTACACTCCTCCATGATGATCCCACCAACCAAGCATGGAGGGGGTATGGCCTTGCATGCCCCCAATTTTAGGGCCATTGTCCCCTTTGACTTTCTCACTTGACTCTAAGTTGACCCATCTAATTAATTAAATTGCTTCTTCACTTAGGTTAATTAATTCCTATTTAATTTTACTTCCATTAAATTCCTTAATTCTTCTCCATGAATCCACCCATGGTTGACCAAGTCAACCATGGTGGTCGGCCCCACCAATTCTTAGTCAACCTATCACCTCACTTGATGAGGTGGAGGTGGGTCCCACTCGATCATGTCCCTTGGTCTAGCCAAGATTAAACTTAGGTGTTTTACATTAATTAAATCAACTTTATTTACTTAGGTCCTCCTTAATTTCCCTTTGACCCATCCATGGTTGACCAAGTCAACTATGATGGTCGGCCCCACCTTTTCCTTGGTCCACACATGCCACCTCACTTGATGAGGTGGAGGTGGGCCCCACTTGGTCATGCTAGCTTAATTATCTCATCATTAACTTAGGGGGGTTTAATTCCAATCAATTATGTTACCATTGGGCCCATGGCCCAATTAGATTATTTTCTACCATTTACCTTAGAGTGTGAATTAATTTTGATCCATTGGGTCCCACATGGTTATCGGGCCCACTTTGACCATTATTGACCCTTTAAATGGATCTCATCCAATCCATAGTCCATTGGACCACATTTGAGCCTTTGTCCAAATTTTGATCCATTTAACATCCTTGACATCAAAATTCCCATTTTTTCCATTATTGAAATAATAAATGCCATATATATTATTGATTTAAAAATTCGGGCTATTACAGTTACTCATGAACTTGTATTTGAGTATTTGGGTATTTGGTTTTCGAAATGTAATAACTTAGATGGTCGAATGATTTATTTGATAATTATGATGTTTTAATTATGGACAAGGACTTGACGTACTTTGCTATCTGATTGGAATAGAACTTGGTTCTATTATGTTTCTGCATTTTGATGTTATGATTCCGCAGATTAAGGTTTTCATTCCGCATCTTGATATTGCTATGTGTGAACCATTTTATTGGACTGAGTCCATACACACATAGGGTTGGCCAGTTAAGGGTCGGACTTTGGAAGTTCGGACTTAGCTCGCGTCATGACGTCCCACGCTCTATCACTCTACTCTGTTATAAAAAAAATATATATATATATATATATATATATATATATTCTGAATTTACGGGAAAAAGAGAGTAAAAAAGGGCGGGGCGTTACAACGGCGAAAGAGATTGAGAAGAAAAGGAAAGCTTGGCGGAAGCTAAAGGGAAGAGAAACTGGAGGAGAGATCGAAGAAGAAGAAGGCTAAAGGATGGAAGAAGGATTTAGAGGGATGAAAGAAGAACTGGGTTCAGTTGTACCTGGGTTTAAGGCGAAATAAAGAGAAGGGGAACTACAGCGGCAAGATGAGTGAAGTAGAGGGGACAATGGCAGATTTTGAAGATAGATGGAGGAGACGAAACTGTAGATTGGAGTAGCAGTAAGACCTGCGATGGAACTGGGATGAAGCCCAGCTTCCTGCAGTGGAGTGCTCACTTGGGAATAAGCCCAAGAGTTGTGGTGGTGTCGTTGGAACTCGAACAAGCCTACGAATAAGTATGTGACTTTTTTTTTTTTTTTGGGTAAAAAGGAAGGGAAAAGATGGGAGGGGAAACCACCCCTGATAATGTAGGGGCTTGTCTCCGAATAGGAATGTCTCTGTATAAAAAGGATACAGAAAACCTTCACTTTGGACCAATTGATTAAGAATCAGCTTGCAACTAGACATGAAGAAGAAAGATAAAAGAGATAGAACAAAAGGCTAGGCCTTAATGAATTTTATTAATCCATTGTGTGTTTCCTCTGTTACAAGTATCAATATTTATAAGGAAAAAAAAACACACGAAAATAGTAAGAAGGACTCTAGACTCAATTAGGAAGGCCACCTACCTGACTTTCATATCCTACTTATCTTATTAAAACAAGGACTCTTTCCAATATTCTAAAACGAAAATAACAAGTCCTAATATACTCAAACTTGCAAATTAAGAAAAAATATATAAATAAGTAAATAAAAATAAATAGAAGTGGAGCCTTGTGTGCATTGATCTTTCGTGTCCTACATCAGATGTCCTCACAGATCGGAGTAGAAAGTGACGTCAGATTCTGGTGATGAACAATAAACACCAGTGAGGAAAAATAAAATGGAAAAAAACTTCATAAACCGTTCAGAAGATAGAATAATAATAAGAAAGAAGGAGAAGAAGAATTCTCTCTATTGTATTGTATTGAATATCAACTGTCAAAGGTTACATGTATATATAATAACAAGGGAGTCATTCATAATGGCTAAAAAGGAAATAAATCAAAGAATAATTAATTACAATCGTTTGCACAACTAGCGACATAGTCCGAGTCAACTTTCTAATCTAAAATTATTCACGTCAACTATATCTAGAAGTGGGTCCCACATGGTCAACTATGACCTAAAGTGGGTCCACATCATCCATTTCATGGGGAACTTCATTTTATGGAGATTATGATACAGACAATCCCATTTGACACTGTCAAAAGCCTTCCTAAGATCAATTTTGATACACATTCTCAGAGGACCATGAATCAAGTGTATTCCTCTGATTTAGTCATGAGAGAGCATGGAGTTGTCAGTGATGTTGCGTCTAGGGATGAAGGCAGATTGGTGTGGACCAACAAGCTTTGGCATGAAGGTTTTCACCTTCATTTACAGGCACCCTTGAAACCATTTTGTAGATTTCGTTTGAGAGAGCTATGGGTCTGTACATTTCCAGCAAGTCGGCAGCTTCTGTTTTCGGAATCAGTGTAATGAAAGAAGATTTTCACCCGCTTTAGAAGGTTGGATGAAGCAAAAAAGTCCAAAGATGGTATTAGTAACATCTGTGCCGTGTCCCAACATTTTTGGAAAAATGCCAGGTTGAATTCATTGGGGTCAGAAGCTTTGTGGGGATTGGAGTTGAATATCTCTTTTGGATCCACATTAGTGATTAGACTAGCAGCTTCATGGTCCTCAAGAGTTCTTTGAATGTTGAATCTCCAAGAGTCCAAGATGTTAGCAGTTTCCATGTAGCTGCGATTAGGTGGCATAGCAGAACCATTTTGAGTTGAAATTCTCCCTAATGTGAATCTGTATTCTTTCAAAGTGAACTTTTATGGAGCTCCCTAAAATACTCACTATCTTGTTGACAACTTTCACTTTCTTAGGGAAACTAAATAGTTTTTTAGTGAAAAGACCAATAAGAACTACTTGATCCAAAAATAATTAGAACACAGGTAGTAGCATGTCTGAATTAAAATTTGACATTCTTCACTGGTTTGACAACTAGCAAGACTTACGAAGATTGTCCCAGAAAAGAATTAAGAACACCATCGTCTGTAAATTTATTGAGGCATTTGATCGAACACCTTTTGTACATTCTAATAGGTCAACAATTCAACCAAATGAAAGACTAAAATAGAATATATTTTGCAAGGTATCATTTCAAGTAAATGATATCAATCAATCAAATTAGTAAGAATGAGTCCCAAATTCTCCCACACATCAATAGAATATTCTAAAGAAAGAATGAAAAATTTAAAACTCCAGTGAAAAATAAAAAATGGAATATAATTATAAATTTAAGAAAATTTTAAATAATCGACAGAGGATAGAAAAAGAAAAATACTATTGTAATCATCTAAAGCAAAGAAAGCCGGAGGTGTCAGGTTCTCAATGGCCTCCCTTGATGTGCCTAAGGGTAACAGGTATCACCAGTGGGTGTTTTACGCTGGGTTTCCTACAAGTAAATTCAAAAAAAAAAAATAACAAAGAAAAATTAAAACTAAAATGAAGAAAAATAACAGAGAAAATATATAAAGATAAATTTGAAAAAGGATTCAAACAATTGAGAAAGATCAAAACAAAAGAGAGAGAAAATACCTTCGAGATCTTCTTTCCTAATTTGAATTTATGAATGAGATATAGAGAGAGAAACATATAGAGTTTTCTTCAATGCCATCTATTTACAATAAATCATTGTAGAGAAATAGACGATCTCCATTCGATTCAGAAATCCAAATTAAGAATTGAGAAATTTTTGGCAGAAGTGGAATGGAGAATCTAAATTCTAAATAGCAATGACGCAGACGCGGTTTCACTTTGGAAAACAAGTTTAAGTGATGGAGGTAAGCACAAACAAAAACCTTAGTACATCTCTCAAAATGCCGCTGAATCACGCGTTTCGTATCTGACAAATTGACAACAATCAGATTCTCTTAAATTCCCCGAAGAACTTTATCAAAATTTTGGTTCATGAAGTCAATACTAGAACTAACATATCTAGTACTTTTCTTTAATTCACGTGTGGGAAACCGCGTTTGTAACACCCACACTTAGATCTAATGGGACCAATTCCTTCCCCTTCATATTCACCAACGTCGAATTGCACTTTATCCAATTTTACTCCTAAGTTAATTTTTAAAGTTTATTGGTCTAACTTAATTACTTTCCATCATTAAATAAATGTGAGATTCTGAAGATTTTAAGAAAACATGATTTATCTTGTTCAATGAAGATGGAAATTTTATAGGCACTATATAAAAGGTAAGACCTTTTGAACTTACCATCCATGTGGACCTAAGTGGCACCCTTCGTTCTGAGTATTATATACATTTAATAACAATTATCTTTAAAGATAGTTCTCAAGAGGTTTTCATGCAACCTTTACTATATGGGGCCCACAATGGACTTAATAGATCTAATTCTCTTTTCACATCCACCTATCTTAGTAAATTACACTCATACTCAATTTGACATTAATTTAATTGTTAAAATAAATTGATCTAACCCAATGAATATTTGTTATTAAATATTTGTGAAATTTTGAGGGCCTTAAAAATGGCTTCTCTTGTCAAGATGAAGTTTTATAGATACTATATATATGTTAATGTCTTTCAAACTCACTCATTCATAGAGCGTAAGTGATGCCTCTTGACAGTTGCACCAAGTTTGGTGCATACTCATTTGCTCGATAAAAGCAAAACAAGGTTGGTATAAACTTTGGTTTGTGGGATCCAAAATGGGCCTATGGATCCTCTCACACTCACCCACCTCATATGACTTGCACTTGTACCTAATTTAATATTAATATGAATTTTAAAGCCCATTAATCTAACTCGATGAATTTCTACCGATGGATAAATTTAAAATTTGGAAGACCTTAAAAAGCATGACTCATTTATTCAATGAAGATGAAATTTCAAAGGCACCCTATACAAGTTAAGGTCTTTTAAACCCACCAATCTATGTGAGCCTAAGTGGTGCCCATTAGTCTTTTGCCTCAAGTTTGGTGCAAACTCATTTGTAGGTAGGAGCTTTTAATATGTAATAATTCTTTACTAATAACAGTTGTTAAGAGAGTTTCATTTAAACATTCAGTTTGTAGAGTCCACAATTGATTTAATGGATCTAATTACTCTTTGAACTCACTCACTACCTTATGAGTTACTCGAGACCCACTTTGGCACCAATTTCATTTTTAAAGCCCGTTGATCTTTTCCAATGAATTTCCTATAACACCCCGAAATCTTAAACCAATGGAATAAGGTAATTCCCTCTTGAAAAGAATGGACTGGAAATAATATTCGGTATTGAACCAAGTGAGAAAAGAAATGAAAAGAAAGAGATAAAAGAAATTAAAGATTTATAGGAGGACATATTGTTGTGCAAATTTTAAATTTATAACTCGCAAGCGCACGAACCATTAAACAGTATAGCGATTAAGTACGAGGTCGAACCCATTGGAACTTAGGAAAATATATCCGTGAAAATATACCACTAAATTAAGTAATTTAAGAAATTTAGAAAACATGGAGATAAATCATAAATATGAAATTATTTCTTTAATCTATGAGTTTTAGTTTTAATTTAGAAACATTCTAGACTTAAACATAGAATCTAACAATTTAACTAATTTTAATTAAGATGGTGGATTTAATTTAAAAATATAAATAATCTGAATCTAACTTAGAAATCAAAATTAATATGCAATTACTTAATTACCAACCTAGTTATCCAATTGATGAGTTTTTGAATTTTAAAAACAAAAATAAAATTTAAAACACCTAAACTGTCTCTGTACATATTTACAGTGGAACTGACTCCAATAATCAAGGAGGTATTATTTTCCATATTTTAAAAATAAAACAAAGGCTTAGCCCACGGAGCTCACGTAAATTACTAACCATGAGTTCAAATTTTTCATCAATTAAAATTCCAATTATAAATCCCATGAATTCAATAATTAAAAATTTCTCAAATTAAATCTTAGATTAAATAGTATTTAAACTTTCTCCCCAAACCTAAATATTTCAGTACACTCTTGAAACTAAGAGCCTTAGATCGAAAAATGAAGTCTATTTAATCTAAATAATTTAGTGCATCTAATTTGAAAAATCTAAAACTAAATCCAACATGTATTTTATAAAAAGAATTAAAATCAAATCAAATCATGATGATACATGAATCAAATAATTGGAAAACCATATTTTAGCACACCTTTATTTTATTCAAAACAAGAAATTGAAATTGCAATAAAAGGAATTTGAAAAAGAGAAAATAAAAGATAACAATGAAATTAATTACACTTCACCAACCTGAAAATCCCAATATGAAAATCTAAAATGCCAAAGTCTTCTTCTTCTTTTCCTCTTCAATCCTTCTCCAAAGTACATCCTTTCAATTCTCTGGCCAAGTTCAATTTTCTCAATAGGAGAAGGAGTATTAATAAATGAAAGAAGGTGGAATGAATGGCTTCAATTTAAAGATTAAAATAAAGCAAGGGACACTTGGAGGGCTGATATGGTTTGTGCTAAACTTGGAATGGATTAAAGGAGGCAAGGAGGTGGAAAAAATAGTAAAATTCGTGTAAGGAAAGTGGGTGCAAAATCTCATTTTTTACACATGTACCACCTTGGAGGTTAGTTTTGAGCTAATTAACGTCCGAATCACAAAAAGTTGTAAATTACAAAGTTGTAGCCATGAGTCGTCTTTCTAAACAAAAAAAAGAATCAAAGCAATCGGACATTGGTGTGAAAATTTATGGTCAAAATACTGAATTTGTGTCAAACCTTCCTACTTTTTCTCCACTTCTTATTTTGTCTATTTTTCCTCAATCCATTTGCCAAATTAAAAAATCCTCTTATAATGACTTGTAAATTTTGAATTTCCTCATATGTATCTTGAGATGATGAAAAAAGACTTCACATATGTGAATTTCTTCATGGGATTTTTTATTGGGCTTACAAACTAGGTTTTTTAAAGTATGGAAAATCTAATAAATTTTACCACTTACATTCAATTTTAAAAATGTACTAAATTAATCCAAACTCTTATAAATGGATTTGAATTAATTAGTTTACAATAAAACCCTAAATTGTGGTAAAATAATTATTAAAAATTCCAACTTTCCAAAAAATCAATTTATGCTCATAAATTGCAAAATTCACCATTTGAATTCTCATATCTTGTATTTCCCTGAAAATCCTGTAAAACTTTCAAAATCCCATTAAACACATTGTAAAAAACACAAAACAAGGGCTTAGTAGTCCAAATACAAAGGTAAAATAATCATTTTCCTATGCTTATCAAATACCCCCACACTTAGATTTGCTAGTCTCGAGCAAAACAAAAGTTAAAAACTCTTAAAACAAAGAAAAATCATAAATTAATCCTAAACTACACCACTTTCGCTGGCACTTTCGATTGCATTTAGCGTATGCAATAAGCCTTTAAACCCCTACCTCACCACTAGTGGACAAGCTATAGTCTCGTCAGGGCTTCTATTGATGATACCCACAAACATCAAATTTTAGCAAAAATATCTAAACAAAAATTTAAACATCATATAACTCCAAAATTCATTTTACAAACCTTATACTCGGAGTGAAGTGTGTGATAACCAATATTAGCATGACATTCTTTTTCAAAATACGCATAAGTTTGGCAACCATTAGCTGAAAATTTGCTTCGACTCCAAATCTCACAAGATATCTCTCAGAAAGACTTTCGCTCAGAGATTGCGTTAAATTTCTCTCAAGAAAATATATAAGTGGAATAATTTATCAAATGAAAATATCTGACATATTTATCATCAAAGAACAGATTATAACAAAGAAAACATAGATCTCATGAAATGATGTCATTTTCTTGAGAACGTTGAAATATACACCATTATTTTTCCTCATTTATTCTCCACATAAATATCATATTAACATAAGATCAATTAGGACTACTTTAAAGGATGAAATGTGGCTGAGGACCGAGTCATATCGAAGAAGGATAAAAGACTCAAAAATTAAATACTTTGAACAGAAAAGGTAGAGGTCTTCATTATTAAAGATGGGATATTGCTTCCTCTATTTTTATCTCAACACTTCAAAGCATTTTTTTTATCTCTTTTACCAACTTTTTTTTGTGACATCCTTCATGTATAGATGTTCCCTTTCCTTTTTTTTTTTTCATTGATGCCTTTTTTTTTTCAAATGCCATATTTTTCTTAGAGTACCATCCCAATAACAATCATCCCTAACCTTTCTTGGGTCCTTAGAATAGGTCACAGATATTTCAACGTAGGCTCAAACTCCACAACCGGAGTTGGGTATGGATAACATGGTTAATGAATAAAAATAAGCTAAATTTACATTCAAGGCTCAAAGTGGGCACTAACAGAATAATATGACGTCATAGGTTGGCTTCAAAGGCTCAAATGATCCAAAAAATGGCCTATATCACTTCCTAAGATTCATATGAATATTTTTTTATTTCAAATAAATTCAAAAAAAATATCAAACGTAATAATTAAATTTTGATGTCATTCTCAGTATTATGACCAAAACAAAGAATAATGAAATCTAATGACGACTTAGTGCACGTAACAAATAAAATAAGAATTATTTATAATCCTCAGCAAAAATCAATGGCTCAAAAGCTCACTGGGTCACAAGTCTCAAATAATATTCCTCCAGTGATTACTTCACTCATTAATAATTTCCATTTTCAACCTACATTGACATGGCTGTGTAAAAGTTTTCCAAGCACAAATTCCATAAAATTCAAGTGGAAAAGCATGATATAAAAAATTTCATTCACATATTAATGCTAAAATCAAAAAAAAAAAAATTCAACTTTTTTTTGCCCAAAAACAGACACAAAACTCAAAAATAAAACACAACAAAAGTGTGACTAAAAAATAAAACACACAAAAGTGTAGCCCCCCAATACCCCCAAACTTAAATTGAACATTGTCCTCAATGTTTCCTAATCTACATGTCCATCAGTAAATTAGAAGAAAATATCAGAATAGAACAACTGGAGTTGAGAAATACCTGAGATGGTTTTATTATTCAAACCTGCAAAACAAACGCAAAAAAAAAAATAACAACGGCTCTAGACTGACAACAAAAACACACAAAAATGGATTCAACAAAAGTGACAACCTAAACTAGCCAAACATCGACACACAGTGACTGACTCACAGATAAACGCTAACACAGACTCAGACATAGATTGGTGGGTGGATGGATGAATGAGATGATCGTCCTAGTCAGTCCTGGTAGACAGGATCATCTAGTGGGATTTGAACTTCTTCCTCCAGTTTGTGAAACTCTAAGAATGGTTTAAGACACTGACCATTAACTTTCCAAACATGAACACTCTTAGGATGCTTAATCTGAACTGCCCCATCTGGAAAAACAACATGAACAATATATGGACCTGACCATCTCGATCGAAGTTTACCTGAAAACAGATGAAGTCTCGGTTTGCACAATAGAACTTTCTGATTCACAGTGAATGTGTTTCGCAGATTGTGTCTATCATGAACTAGTTTCATCTTGTCCTTGTACTTCATTGCAGCATCATAGGCATCTCTCCGAATTTCATCCAGTTCATACAACTGGAGCTTTCTATGATGTCCAGCCCTATCTAGAGCAAAATTCATATGCATGATAGCCCAGTATGCACGATGCTCTAACTCAACTGGAAAATGGCAGGCTTTTCCATACATTATCCTATAAGTTGACATTCTAATGGGTGTTTTGAATGCAGTACGATATGCTCAAAGTGCATCAGTAAGTCTCAAAGACCAGTCTTTCCTAGATGGATTGACTGTTTTCTCTAGAATATATTTTATCTCTCGGTTTGAAATTTCCACTTGCCCACTTGTTTGCAGATGATAAGGAGTAGCAACCTTATGTATCACCCCATATGATTTCATCAATGTTTCAAACGGGCGATTACAGAAGTGTTTTCCCTCATCGCTGATGATGGTTCGTGGTATTCCAAATCTAGAGAAAACATTCTCTTTTAAGAACGGATGACAACTTTATGATCATCGGTCTTGTAAGCCACTGCTTCTGCTCACTTACTGACATAGTCGACCCCTACTAAAATGTAAAGATTACCAAAGGAATTAGAAAACAGTCCCATGAAACCAATGCCACAAAATAAAAAAGCTCAACAGGTAAAATTGGGTTTAGCGGCATCATATTCCGACGAGACAAACTACCTAACCTCTGACATCTTTCACATGACACATAGTAAGTATGGGCACCTTTGAACATGGAAGGCAAGTAAAAACCACACTGCAAAATCTTCACAGTGGTATTTCTCGAACTGAAATGACCTCCACAAGCCTGATCATGACAAAACTTAATGACACTGATTTGATCGGACTCTGGGATACAACGACGAATGATTTGGTCCGAACAATATTTGAACAGATATGGATCATCCCAGATAAAGAATTTGACTTTTGCCAGAAACTTTGACTTATCTTGTTTAGTCCAATGCTCAGGCATTAGACTAGTGACAAGATAATTCACATTATCTACAAACCAAGGTACTTGGGAAACTGACATGAGTTGTTCATCAGGAAAGAACTCAGTAATAGGCATTGGGTCATCATAAAATTTTGTTACCAATCTAGACAAATGGTCTGATACCACATTCTCGGAACCTTTCTTGTCCCGGATTTCAATATCAAATTCTTTTAGCAGGAGAATCCACCAGATCAAGTGGGACTTAGCATCTTTCTTCGACAGAAGATATTTCAAAGCACCATGATCAGAGTAGACAATGACCTTTGAACCCACAAGGTAAGATCGAAATTTGTCTAGCGCAAAAACAACTGCCAACAATTTCTTTTGGGTAGTGGAATAGTGCAATTGAGCATCGTTTAGTGTTTTACTCGCATAATGGATAACATGGGGTAACTTATTGACCCTTTAACCTAAAACAACTCCTACTGCGTAGTCAGAAACATCACACATTATCTCAAAAGGAACAAACCAATCAAGAGGTTGAATGATCGGAGTCAATGCAGTTTTCAATTTTTCAAAAGCGTGGACACATTCATCATCAAAATCGAAACTAGCATCCTTAGTCAGGATTTTACAGAGAGGTCTGAAAATTTTACTGAAATCTTTGATAAATCTCTTCTAGAAACCAGTATGACCTAGGAATGGTCTAATCTCTTTTACAGTTTGGGGTCGTGGAAGACGAGAGATCAAATCGACCTTAGCTTTATCAACTTTTATTTCTTTGTCTGATATAATGTGACCTAAGACTATGCCATGTTTCACCATGAAGTGACATTTTTTCCAATTAAGTATTAAGTTCTTTTCTTTACATCGGACTAACACAAGGGTTTGGTGATGTATGCATTTGTCAAATGAAAAACCAAAGACTGAGAAATCATCCATAAAGACTTCCAAAAATCGCTCTACCATGTCCAAGAATATGCTGATCATACACCGATAAAAGGTAGTACGTGCATTGCACAGCCCAAAAGGCATGCGACGGTAGGCTAATGTACCAAACAGACAGGTGAATGTGGTCTTCGCCTGGTCCTTAGGAGGAACACAGATTTGGTTATAGCCGGAATAACCATCGAGAAAATAGTAAAATGCATGACCGACTAAACGCTCAAGCATCTGATCAATGAATGGAAGTGGGAAGTGATCCTTTCGAGTCGCAATGTTTAGCTTTCGGAAGTCAATTCAAACTCTCCAGCTCGTTTGAACACTAGTAGGAACTAGCTCATTATCCTCATTTTTAACTACCGTCACACCAGACTTCTTTGGAACAACCTGTACTGGACTCACCCATGCACTGTCAGAGATCGGGTAGATGATACCCGCCTCAAGAAGTTTTAAAATTTCGTCTCTTACCACGTCCTGCATCGTCAGGTTCAATCGTATTTGTGGTTCTCTAGATGTTATGGAGTTCTCCTCCAGGTGAATTTTGTGCATGACCACAGAGGGGTTGATCCATTTATGATCGGCAATGGACCATCCAATAACTTCTCTGTGTTCTCTCAAAACAGCAAGGAGTTTCGACTCCTGCTCTGAAGTTAAATCGGAAGCTATGATGATAGGTAAAGTTTCTGATGGTCCCAAGTAAGAATATTTCAATGTCTCAGGGAGTTGTTTGAGATCTAATTTTGGTGGTTTCTTGACAGAGGGGACTAGTACAAATTGACTCACAGGGGGAGGTTCAAATTTCCTTGCTCTAACATTAACATATGGAACTTCATTCAGTAGAGCGTCCACCTCTTGCTCATCATTTTCATTAAAGTCTGTGCCAAAGGTGGATAGAGACTTCTCGAATGGATCGTCGTAAATGAAGTGAAGAAAGGATTCTTCGACATAACTCTGATCATATTCACCTCATACAGGTCATCTGTGCAAGGAGGTTGTTTACACAGGTTGAACACATTGAGTTCTGTCGTCAAATCTTTGAATGACAACCTAAGCATACCATCTTAGACATTGATAACAACTTTAGCGGTGGCCAAGAATGGTCGTTAAAAAAAATCAGAAAGTGCCCACTTTCGTTCTGAAGAAGCTGTGTATCCAACACTACAAACTCGACTGGAAAGTAGAATTTGTCTACTTTCACCAGAACGTCTTCTATCACACCCGTCTGGATTTTCACTGAACGATCAGCTAACTGAAGTGTGATAGTAGTGGGTTTTAACTGTAACACCCTAGATTTTCAATTTATTAATATATATGAAAATTACCCATGTAATTTGTGAATTATTAGATATGGATTGTATATGGGTAAAGTGTTGGGTCATTGTCCAGTTAAGACCCAACAGATTGTGGAATTTGTTTCAATAAAAAATTAAATGTGGCCGATTTAAATTAATCATGCATTATGTCTAAAATTAGAGAAAGATTGTGCATGGCCGAGTATGACATATGCATATCTATGTGATATGCGCATACAAGATAAGATAGGCTAGTGAATCTTGGAAAGGTGTCCTTTCCTTGTTAGAAATGGCAAGAGGGGCGCATGACATCTTTTATTTAGAACTCTCTAAAGTGGGAAGCCAACGTCGGTAATTGTTATCTTAATAGGATCAAGTGGAAGTTGATAAAAGAGAGGAAGAAGAGGCGCATGGCATTTTCTATTTGAGACATAAGCAAGGGTGCACGGCATAAGGGAATTACTAACTTGGTACCTTCTAAGTTGGGACCAAGGAGGATTTATAAAAGAGAGGAACAAGAAGGGGCGCACGGTTTACACCATAGCCGAACTCTCAAAAATCAAGAAGAAAGGAGAAGGATTGGAAGAGCAAGAATCAATCGGAACCGATTAGTATTTTATAAATTTTGCTTAAGGAAAAGAACCATAGGGTTCGGCCAAGGTGCATGGCCGAACCCCATGGAAGAGAATTGGGAGATGATCATGGTGTTTTAATTAGAAGTTAATGAACCATAGGGTTCGGCCATGATCAAGGGCCGAACCCCATGGAGGAACTTTGATTATTTCTATGGGTTAGAAATCATGAAAAGACATAGTTTAAGGTATGAATGTTTAATGGATGATTGGATTAATTTTGTATTCTAGACCATGGGTTCGGCAATGGAATATGGCCGAACCCCATAAATAATTATGGATTTATGTTCATGAATTTTAGATCTTGGAAACCATGGAATAAGATTGAGGGATGAATGTTGATGATGAACCATAGGGTTCGGGCATGCCATGGAAAGGATATTAATAATTTTAATGGATTTAAAATGATGGGAAAGGTTGTTTATGTTTTAATTTTAAATGGAGTCCATGGGAAAATATAGATGGATTTAATATGTTAATTGATTAAATGGAAGATCAATGTTTAATAATTCTTTAGAAAGAGGATTATGGACCATAGGGTTCGGCCATGGTGTATGGCCGAACCCCATGGAGTTGTATTGGTATATTTGATGTATGTTAATTGATTAAGATGGAGAATAGTTATTAAATGGGAAAGTTTCTAATTATGGAAGTTGGTTGCTAAATTAGAAAGCTTCTAATTATGGAAGTTGCTTGCTAAATTAGAAAGCTTCTAATGATGGAAGTTGTTTGCTGAATTAGAAAGCTTCTCATTATGGACTTTTGGATTGTCTTTGGAAGGAACATTGATTTATGGGAAGTGATATAATTAGGAAGTTGGACACCATGGGTTCGGCCATGTGTATGGCCGAACCCCATGAAACAATTTCTATAGATGTATGTCTATGAATATTTCTAAATATGGAAGGTGGAGTTTAATTTAGAAAGGATCTAAGAATGGAAGGAATGGATTGTTTTTGGAAGGTGGAGATTAAATTAAAAAACTTTCTAATTATGGATTATTGATGAAAATGAAAACTTAGACATCATGGGTTCGGCCATGTGTATGGCCGAACCCCATGAACCAAATTATGGGTTATGTAAAATGGCATTTCGGTAATTAAGTGAAATCAATGAACCATGGGTTCGGCCATGGTGTATGGCCAAACCCCATGGGGAATGTTTGCTGAGCATAAGGTTGATGTATCTTCGATGATTAACTTGTTTATCATTAGCTTGATGCATAAAAATGGTAAGAATGACATTATTGTAAATATGGTCAAAAATGAAAGGCCATGGGTTCGGCCATGGTGTATGGCCGAACCCCATGGGGATTTCTTTATGGACTTAGAATATTGAAAATCAAGTAGAACTTGGTTTTGATTGATTGTTATATTATAAGGTAGCGGGACCTCACAAGGTGTTTACGATCATGAGCGGTTACCAGACGAAAGACGCAAGAACACGTTTGCGGTCTTTGGTAGGATTCCACCTCTTTGAAACCATGGGTTTATGTACATTGTTTTATCTTATTTTTGATGAATATATGTTGCAAATGATATGTTTCAAATTATGATTTTAAATGCTATGTTTATATGATAAAATAGCATGTGTTTCATTGGCATCTCATGCATGGCATGGGGTGAAGGATTTGTAACCGGAGGGGCCACACTCCGTCGGGGCGTCCGAAAAACCTATGTGGGGTACCTTGATGTGTTTTTCCATCAAGAAGAAACTGGAGGGTCCACACTCCGTCGGGGCGTCCGAAAGACCTATGTGGTGGGTACTTTTATGTACATGTGATGGGTGGGACTCATTGCATGGCATGGATTTATATGGTTTTTGACATTACGTTATTATATATGTTATGTACTAACCATGTGTTATCCCTAATTGGAATACCTACTGGGCGCGTTGTTCTAACGTGCTACTTCTACCCTAGTGGATGACACAGGAAATCAGGGGAACAATGAACACAAGAGGGCCAAGCATAGGAGCTTGGAAGATTTAGTTTATTTAAGTTATTTATGGACATGTATTTGAGTAACTAGATTTCAGACATGTAATAACTTAGATGGTTGGATGTTTATTTGGATAATTATGATATCTGAATGACGATTAAGGACCTGACGTACTTTGCTATCTGAATGGAATAGAACTTGGTTCTATTATTATTCCGCAAGTTATGATTCCGTAATTATGATGTTATTCCACATATTGATATTGTTATGTGTGAACTGTTTTCATGGACTTAGTCCATGCACACATAGGGTTGGCTAGTTAAGGGTCGGACTTTGGAAATTCGGACTTAGCTCACGTCGCGACGTCCCGCTCTCTATCATTCTTTGTTTATAAAAAAAAAAAAAAATAGACTCTGATTTTAGGGAGGAAGCGAATGAAAAAGGGCGGGGCGTTACATTAACTCACCCAAACCTAACTGCTCATAGACTGAGTATGTCAGTAGGCTGACACTAGATCTAAGATCTAACAAGGCCCTATCAATTTTAAATGTACCAATGATACAAGCGATGGTTGGGCACCTAGGATCCTTATGTTTTACTGGAAGCCCCTGTTATTTGAATGAACTCGCATTTTCTGCTAAAAATGTTTTTTTGGGAACATCGATTTTCCGTTTCACTATGCAGAGGTCTTTAAAAAATTTGGCATAGAAGGATACCTGGTTTATAGCTTCAAGTAGAGGTATATTGATACTGAGATGTTTAAATACCTCTAATATGTCACTATAGGGTACTCCTTTGTGAGGATTGGCTAACCTTTGAGGGCACGGAGCTTTTGGCACAAAAGTATTTTTAGTAGGTGTTTCCGGTGTATTTTGGACGGAAGATGGACTAGGTGGGTCCTCTTGATGCTTTGGTTGACCAACTGTTTGGTCTTCTAGTTGTCTAGGTGGATCGACCTTGTTGTCCACCTATCTCCCATACCTCAAAGTAGTAATGGAGTTAGCGTCGTCTGGATTAGATAACGAAACCCCATTCTATCCCTTGGGATTTGGGATATGCTAACTGGGGAATTTTCCTTTGTCTTTATCTCCTATCGCGGTAGCTAACTACCCAAGCTGTGTTTCGAGCTTGTGCATAGCCTACTGGATGGACTGCATGAACTGCTGCAACGTATCCTCAAGAGTGGACTTACGTTGTTGAGAAGGACCGGACTGATAGGATGGATTTGGCTGGGGTGGATGATTTTGAGATGGATGGTATGGTTGGTTCTGAGGTGGTTGATATTGGGGAGGTTGATATGGTTGACCTTGATATTGAAGGGGTCCTTGACCTACTGGAGGTTGATTTTGACAACATGAAAAATTTGGATGATTCCGCCAATTAGAATTGTATGTGGCAGAAAAAAGGGTTCGCTGTTGTCTTCCAAAATTATTGAGTACATTGGCCTGCTACGTTGAGCATTCAGCATTCGATCCTAAGGAAGGACAGTTTTGGGTAGTGTGTCCTAGGTTAGAACACACTGCGCAAACCTCAGCATGTATTCCTAATGATGGTTTCATCATCTGAGACATCGCTAAAACATCTACTTTTTTCGTTAGGTTTGCTATCGTAATCTTAACGTCAAAGTCATTGCTAACTTCGTACAAACCTCTTCTCTTTAAGATTTGTGCTGAATTCTCTCAATTGGAGAAGTCCCATCGCTGAGAACTTTCCACCAATGGTTCTAAGAAATTCAATCCATTGTTTGCAGTTAGATGTAAAAATTCCCATCCCTTCATAGACTCGACCATTGTGCGGTTCGATGTGGTTAAACCGTCATAAAAGAATTGCACGAGTCTCCCGTTTCATAGCCGTGGTGGGGGCATTTACTCAACGAATCTTTGAATCTTTCCAATGACTGACAGAATTGTTCACCCTCCTTCTGATTAAAGTTTGAAATTTCTTTCCTGAAGGCGTTAGTTTTTTATACTGGGAAAAACTTATTCAAAAACTTGTTGACCAACTGAGCCCAAGTTGTGATGGAATTTGCAGGTAGAGAATTTAGCCAAGATTTCGCTTTTTCTTTGAGAGAAAAAGAAAATAAACGAAGTCTAATCGATTCATTAGTGATGCCTTGAAGTTTGACGGTGGCGCAGATTTCCAAGAATTCTTTAACATGTAGGTAAAGGTCCTCACGATCAAGTCCATGGAATGCAGGTAAAAGATGTAACATGACTGGTTTTAGTTCAAAGGCCACATTAGTTGCTGGAACAACTATGCCTGATGGTGTGTTAGGTGTGATTGGTGACTAGTAGTCTTGGAGGGTTTTCTCTTCTACTCTTTCTCCGTCCATGTTAAGTGATGGTGGTGGTGATGAAGGTGGACTGTCTACGATTGAGCTAAACTGAGCTCCGGACGCAAAGATCTGTAAATCGACGAAAAATGTAACTCGAACCAAGCGATTGTCGGAGTTACGACACAAATAATTCATACACAGATGCGATCATTCACGCTCAATCAAATCCACACAAAATATGCCCTAAACTTAGACTGACACACAGATCCTAGACTCTAGGCTACTCTTAATCTCCTCTCCAGAAAATTTTAGCCTCCGAGGAGAGTTTAACCACAAGCACGGCCAGGTAAGTTTTCAGGTAAATGGAGGAGCACAATGGCAATCGACTTAAACTTCCACTTATCTTTTTGGCTATTTAC
The DNA here is from genome assembly GCA_013350335.1 of Chimonanthus salicifolius. Taxonomy (NCBI): domain Eukaryota; kingdom Viridiplantae; phylum Streptophyta; class Magnoliopsida; order Laurales; family Calycanthaceae; genus Chimonanthus; species Chimonanthus salicifolius. Next base: position 18,069,869 of record CM023539.1, read on the forward strand.
ACCTTGGTGACAAAACTAGCCTAGACACCTTGCTCGAAACAAAACTAATTCACCGGTGAACCAAAAATAACTGAATTAAATATGGTCCTAATGACCATGAACAACCCTAAACAATGGTTCTAGATTGATTTTAACATACAATGCATGAACCAATTTTCACTAATATCTTTGGAATTTTCTATTTTTGAATGCAAGCCTAAATTACCAGTGCAAGATTCAAGTAAATATGAAGACAATAAGCAAACAATTTAACCTAATGCATGAACTAACACCTAAATGCATGAGCAAATTAAATATGTAATTTTTTTTATGCAAAAGAAATGCAAGACAAAACTAATAAAATCTATCTGAATGCATGAAAATTAAAAATTAAAGAAAGAGAGTGTACCTTGGCATTTTTTTTATTTATTAGCAAGTGCAATTTTTATTTTTCAGCATTTTTTTTTTGCGAGAATTCTCAAAGCATCTGCACAAAACAAAACTCAAAACCATGGTGAAGCATTTAATCACATAAAACATGCATGATTCATAAACTAAATGCAGATTTCCTAATGTTATAACTAGTGGAGGAAATTAAATGATTGGAACCTAATTATGAAATCTAAACTAAATTAAGACCATAGAAATTTCTAAATTAATATCCACCAAATTAATCCAAATTAGATTTTCAAGTAAGTCCAAAGTTGTTCCATAATTTTTTTCATTTTTTTTAGACCCTGTAACTGGAACCTTCCAAATTAAGATCTATTTTCTAAAAATAGAATGTGACAAAGTTAGATAAAAATTCTAAGATTAGAAAATGCTTAAAATAAAAACTATCTATTTTTGGAAGTGTCTAAAAATAGAAGTCTCCAAAAATAAAAATAAAAATTCTAAATTTAGTAGTGATTCCAAATTTAGATAATCTCCTGATTCTTATTATTTTTTGGAACTTCTAAATATGGTAATTGTCTAAAATTAGAGTTTCTAAGAAAAAGAAACTTTTAATTTTAAAGAGCTGCTAAAAATATAAATTTTTTAAAAAAATATTATTTAAAAAAATAATAATTCAATGGCGATTTTTTTTAAGTTCCCCGGCAACGACGCCAAAACCTTCTTTTGCAAATTTTAAATTTATAACTCGCAAGCGCACGAACCATTAAATAGTATAGCGATTGAGTTCGAGGTCGAACCCATTGGAACGTAGGAAAATAAGTCCGTGAAAAATATACCATTGAATTACGTAATTTAAAAAAATTTAGAAAACATGGAGATAAATCATAAATATGAAATTATTTCTCTAATCTATGAGTTTTAGTTTTAATTTAGAAACACTCTAGACTTAAACATAGAATCTAACAACTTAACTAATTTTAATTAAGATGGAGGATTTAATCTAAAAATATAAATAATCTTTATCTAACTTAGAAAACAAAATTAAGATGCAATTACTTAATTACCAAGCTAATTCTCCAATTTGATGAGTTTTTGAATTTTAAAAACAAAAATAAAATTTAAAACACCCAACTACCTCTGTACATATTTACATTGGAACTGGCTCAAAGAATCAATGAGGCGTTATTTTCCATATTTTAAAAATAAAATAAAGGGTTAGCCCACGAAGCTCACGTAAATGAGTAACCATGAGTTCAAATTTTTCATGAATTAAAGTTCCAATTATAAATCCCATGAATTCAATAATTAAAAATTTCTCAAATTAAATCTTAGATTAAATAGTATTTAAACTTTCTCCCCAAACCTAAATATTTCAATACACTCTTGAAAACAAGAGCTTTAGATCGAAGAATGAAGTCTATTTAATCTAAATATTTCAGTGCATTTAATTTGAAAAATCTAGAATTAAATCCAACATGAATTTTATAAAAAGAATTAAAATCTAATCAAATCATCATAATACATGAATTAAATAATTGGAAAACCATAGACTAATATTTCAGTACACCTTTATTTTATTTAAAACAAGAAATTGAAATTACAATTCATGGAATTTGAAAGAGAGAAAATAAAAGATAACAATGAAATTAATTAAACTTCACCAACCTGAAAATCCCAATATGAAAATCTAAAATCCCAAAGTCTTCTTCTTTTTTTCCTCTTCAATCCTTCTCCAAAGCACAACGTTTCAATACTCTGGCCAAGTTCAATTTTCTTAATGGGAGAGGGAGTATTTATAGATGAAAGGAGGTGGAATGAATGACTTCGATTTAAAGATTTAAGTAAAGTAAGGGACACTTGGAGGGGTGATATGGTTTGTGCTAAACTCGGAATTGGCTTAAAGGAGGTAAAGAGGTGGCAAAAAACTACCAATCTTTCTCACTTGCAAACACAATCCAAAGATTGGCTATTTATAATATTTCTCCCAAGGGTGTTGATCGTTCCTTAGAGTATTTAACTCTTTTAAGCTCAAGGAAGAGAGTAAAATGATCATCTGATGAACACCGTAAAATTAACATTTTACCCTTTAATATTGGATTAATCAGTCTTTATTTTGTAAATATTAGATATGTTTAATGTTATTTTTGAGTTTTACAGTATATTCTTGAGAATAGAAGAAATTAGAATGAAATTTGAAGAAAATTGCAAAAAGTGGGCCACAATGTCAGATTTAGAAAATGTGTGTAAGGAAAGTGGGTGCAAAATCCCGTTTTTTAAACATGTACCACCTTGGAGCTCAGTTTTGAACTAGTTAACGTCCGAATCACAAAACATCCTAAACTACAAAGTTGTAGCCCTTGAAGTCTTATTTCTAAATCAAAAATAATCAAAGCAATCGGAAATTGGTGTGAAAATTTATGGTCAAACTACTGAAGTTGTGTCAAACCTTCCTACTTTTTCTCCACTTCTTATTTTGTCTCTTTTCCCTCAATCCACTTGCCAAATTCAAAAATCCTCTTATAATGACTTGTAAATTTCAAATTTCCTCATATGTATCTTGAGATGATGAAAATAGACTTCACACATGTGTATTTCTTCATGGGCTTTCTTAATGGGCTTAATAACTGGGCTTTTCAAAGTATGAAAAATCTAATAAATAATTTTACCACTTACATTCAATTCTAAAAATATACTAAATTAATCCAAACTCTCATAAATGGATTTGAATTAATTAGTTTACAATAAAATCTTAAATTGTGGTAAAATAATTATTAAAAATTCCAACTTTCCAAAAATATCAACTTATACCCATAAATTGCAAAATTCACCATTTGAATTCTCATATCTTGTATTTTCCTGAAAATCCTGCAAAACTTTCAAAATCTCATTAAACATATTGTAAAACACACAAATCAAATTCTAGCTAGTCCAAATACAAGGGTAAAATAGTCATTTTCCTGTGCTCATCACATATCGATATGGTCGATGTGTCCATATGTAGTATGTATTGACTTTGGTATATATGTTGGTGAACCAACCCGAAGCCAAGATTTTCAAATATACATATTGAGGTTGGTCGATGTGTCCTAATGCTTATTCATGTACATATCGACCAAGTATATATATTGGGAATGTCCAGCAGCTTAAGTTGAGATCTAACAACTGTGGCTATCCCATCACCCACCTACCACACCTACCACCGTCCTCGAGGACCAATGCATGGCCTCTACGTGGGTTGTGTATTGACTGAAGAGGAAAATTGAGAGTTTCTAGGAGGACATATCGACCTAGTCGATATGTCTAGAAATCCAAGAATTCAGTATGTGTCAATTTTTGTATAAGTGTTGGAAAACCCACCCGAAGCTAAGAATCCAAATGAATGTATCGCCTTTCCCAGATGTGTACAAAGTCCCCACAAAAAACAAAGTGCAATGGGATGTAATAGAGTCGCCCAGAATGATACATATCAACATAGTCGATGTGTATGAAAATCTCGGCTGGATATCATATCAACTCTGGCTATATACTGAGCGGGTCCAGATATTTTGAATCTGATTTGCACAACCACCCTCTGTACACATCCCCTCATATATTAAATGCTTGAGGATAAGACGTCCAACCACCCCACCAACCCCCATTAACTCATTTCGACCCTCTTGAGATTAGGGCAATCGAGAGGAGAGAAAAAAGAGAAAAGGAAAAAAGAAGAGAGAAAGAGAGCAAGAGGGAGTTCCTCTTCCTCTCTCTCAATTTGTGGAGCATCCCCCTTACAAAACCTCCACTCTCTCTATCTATTTCTCAGTGGTGATACCCTTCCCCTTTCCTCTACCTTCACGTCATCTTATCTGCACTAGTAAAACTCAAAGAAGAAGAGGAAATTGAGAGAAGAAAGATAAGGAAAGCAAAATAGAGAGAAACAGAAGCAAGGAAGAAAAAGAGGAAACCCCAAATCCGAGCTAAACCCTACCTCATCCAAGGAATCCACAAATCCGGCAATGTATAATGATTTATTTGCATTCCTAAGCTAAGAAAAGTATTTTAGGGTACTTAGATTTAACTTAGATGCAAATTTAGGAGATGAAATCAAGGAATGGGAAACATGCAGCTCGAAACAAAGAAGTTGCAGAGAAACTCAGATATACACATTGATCTTGTCGATGTGTACTCTGAGCGCCAATCTCAAATGATGGAAAACTATTGATTTTCGAACATGACACAGGTGTATGTATCGGTCAATGTCGAAATGTATACCTGGGGTTAAAAAGTAAAGAAAAGGGGAAAAAACTTGTGATATTTTCAGACCCAACCTAGGGGTATACATCGATTGAAGTCTGTGTATTCCTGAGACTAAGAACAAGGGAAGGAAAAAAGAAACCAGCAAAGGAAGAGTTGATCCAGTGTACACATCGACTCAGGTCAATGTGTACAGATTTTGTACTACAGGACATATCGACTAGGGTCAATATGCACTGCAGGATTGTTAGATATTTTGAGATTTTAGCTTAAGCAATGTAATTTATGTATCTGGGATTGACTTAGACCCCCAATGGCATTCACTAATTAATCCATAAGCCTCAATTAAGACCTATATGAATGGAATTAAGGGATTGTACATTATAATGATTAGAGGTTTATGTTTTTGATGCATGTGAATAAACAAGGAATCGGAAGTGACTCTGATTGTACGAACGAGTCCAAGGATCAATCCTCGCCACCAATCATCTCCGATCAAGTAGGTTTTCCTACTTTATTGAAGCACTATGGGGTGATCTATGTACTTATCAATTTTATGACAAATAGTGATTTGATTTTCCTATTAAAAAATCCTATGATTTTGGTTATGGAAGCAATGTAGATTTCAACTATAATGTATGTGAAATGATTTTATGCATGATCTAATATACATTTGATATGAGTCTTAAGATATTTTGAGTACGCGAAGTAGCATCATATTTTGAAAGAATAAGAAATTAAGATATGTATGAGTAAAAGTTAATGCGATAAAGAATGCATTGAAATGCATATTATGGTCATTTGCATCCACTCATATTTCTCATGTACATGGCAAGGGATGAGAAGACTATTGATGAAATAAAAGGCCATTAGGTTGTTGGGTAATGTGATAATTCATATGAGCAATGCTGTCGACGAATCAATGGGCTGAGCATATTCCGAATAGACTTTGATTTCATAACTGGAATGATGGTAGTCACAAATGATGAGACCAATGAGCTGAGCATGTCCGGGACAGACTTGGTATTGTGACTGGAAATGTAGAATTGTGAATGATAGTGTGGAAATGTGGATAGTATGATATGGGAAGACAATATTCCCTGTAATTCCAAATGAGTCATTGAAATACCTAGGCATGGGGCATGATAAGGGGGGTCATGGCACTCATCGCATAAACACATTGCATGTCATTGAGTATTTTACATGATTTGATTATGGTATTTGAAAATAATGAAGTGAGTGTGATTCCAATATAAACTTTTAATTTTGATACTGTTATAAGAATGAGATTATGAAATGAATTTTGAAATGGTGCATGTATTACAAAGTTTTCTAGAACGATGATATTTTGGAGAAAAGTATTAAGTAATGTTATTTTTCACAATGAAAAAGATACGAGTTTCAATATGAGAGTAAAGTATGATTTGAATGAGAGATTTTACAACTATGTAGAAAATGGTAAAGCATGTGATACTTATACTGATAAAGTATGATTCTTTTTTTTGAAATCAGAATGCATATATTTTAGAACGTGATTTTAAGTTGTAAATGTAAGTACAAGTATAGTTTTCTATAATACTCACCAGTGCACCTTTTATGATCGTGATTCCTACTGGGCGCGTTGACTAAGCCCACAAATTCCCCCATTAGATGTGTACGTGTAACACCTCGGATTTTCAGTTAATTATTTTTGTATGAAAATAATCCATTTAATTTGTGAACATTGGTTATGGACTTTATACGGATAAAGAATTGGGCCATGACCCAATAAAGACCCAACGGATTGTGGAAATGGTTCAAAATAAATTAAATAGGGCTAATATTATTTAGTAGTGCAACATTATATAAATAAGGAATGGGATAATTGTTTGGCCGAATTTTATAATGTGAAATCCATAGGATATGCGCATAAAGATTTTTAGGAATGAGAGAGATTTCATGGCCGTATGTGACATGGCATATCCAGGATATAACAATATGCTAGATTATTTTAAAGAGGGTCTTTCCAAGATTAAAATGGCACTTGCTATTCTTGAAATAAGGGAAGGTTTTATAAGAGGCAAACATAGGGGGGAAGGCATGGTTTAAATAAGGAAACCAAGTGGGACTTTTATAAGAGGCAACAAAGGTGTACACGACATTAGCAAAGGCTAATTTAGAGAATCATGGCACCTTCTAAATCAAGAAGATTACATGCGCATGGATGACTAGATTGTAGGAGTTTAAATTGGGATTTTTTCCTTTTATAAACAAGGAAGGTCGGCTCCTATGTAGGAGGTATATTTCTAATTAATTTGTTGTAATCAGCCGATGAAAGGATGATGAAAAGGTATTTTTATATGTAGCAAGTATAGCAAAGCCAATATGGGTTTTAGTTTATGATAAGCAAGCACGTTAATTGGCCTAGATTTTCTCATCTAGGATCAGCCGTATGGCTGGATTCTATGGCAAATTTCCCACCTATTTATGTGACATACAAAGCAGTATTAAGAGTGAAAGAAACAAACGGTATTACACAATCTGAGAGGGGTATTATCAGAGGAGAAACTCATGTCAGCCTAGGTTAGTGTTTGATTTACAAGACCGAGAGGGGCTGGATTTTAAGCAGCAAGGAGGGGCTGATCTGAGGACAGATTCAGTCCGGAATTTCTTCTGGCTGCAATGTGGCAACAAGGGTGGTTTTAAGAAGAGAAGAGAGGAAGACTGCAACAGATTGGAAGGAGAGGAGATCAGCATCATAGAGGCGCAGCCAAGGGCTGTAACCAGCATCAACACACAACCGTGTTTTGCAGAGAGGAGGACACGGCAGAGAGAAGGAAGGGTGGCTGCCATCGTCAGGTGTACTGCTGCGTGGTGGGCTATACATATAGATGTATACAAGTGGACTGTTGTAATACACAGCAGTAGCAACGTGCATAGCAGAGGATCGCTGTTAGCTAGTTGAGAATGCCAGCATTGGACATTTGCTGCACATAGAAGAACATGGCAGAAACAGCAGCAACCAGATCAACAGAGGGACGTCTGCAACTTACTGTGATCGTGAACAGCAAGGAGGGGTTCTCAGTGGCTGAAGGAGGACGTGTGGATTGTCTTATACTACAAGCTGATCTGATATATAGAGAGGGCTTCAAGGTGTAAACAGCAAGGTCAGCAACACCCAGTTGCAGCGTTTCTGCAAGGTGTTGTCGAGTCCTAAGAAGTCAAGGACGTGTGGTGATTTGAAGACAAAATTCCAAATACCCAGATCAACCCCAAGTATTGTGGCTGATTTGCACATCTACTTCGGGAACCAGGTAAGCCCATATTCTCTTAAGACTTTGGGTTTAATTTAATTTAAAGGGTTTTGAAAGGATGTTAATAATTTTAATGGGTGGATGAATATGGTGTTTCAAGGACCATGGAAGATGTCTTATTAGATTTACAAGGTTCCTAGTTATTGGAATTATTTGGTGATTGATTAAGATGGACAAGAGTTATTAAAGTTGGAAACCTCTTAATCATGGAACTTGTATATTAAATTTAGAAAGTTTCTATTTGTGGAAACTTTCTAATTATGGAATGATGGAGGATAATTTGGAAAGTTCTAAAAACAGAAGGAGGAGATTAAATATAGAAACTATCTAATTATGGAAGGATACATGCCAAAATGGAAGATCATGGGTTCGGCCATGATGTATGGCCGAACCCCATGAGGTTCTTATGGACTTAAGAGGTTAAGGATTTATTTGGGTTCATGTATGGACCTATGTGTTGGAACCTAAGCCTAAGTTGTTAGAGGCAATGGCAAGGTTGTAAATACTTGCTAAAAAGGAAAGTCACCCTTGGATGGCAATTTTGTAATTATCACCTAAATTGAAAGATCATGGTTTTGGCCATAGGTATGGCCAAACCTAATGAATTTGGATTAATGGCTTGTAAATAAGAATATTAGGTTATATTAGCCATGAATGGCATTATTGTAAATCTATGGAAATGTTGGACATAGGGTTCGGCCATGATGCATGACCGAACCCCATGAAGTAATTCTATGGGTTACGCTTTGTGTTTTGTAAACAAAGTAAAGGATACAATGTATGTTATGGATTGATGGTGAAAGGAATGGAAAAAATGTAATTACACGCCAAAGTGGAGAACCATGGGTTCGGCCATGATGTATGGCCGAACCCCATGTGTTGTGTTTGATGGACTTGTTGGTTAAGGAAATTTATAGGGTTTAGTTATTGTAGATTTAAAAGAATAAGGTAACCAATTGCATTTTTGTAAATATGTGAGAATATTGGACATTGGGTTCGACCATGGAGTATGGCCGAACCCCATGAATTATTTTATGGACTATGTGTTTTGGATTAAAAGAAACATGTATGGATGATTTGGAACCTAAGCAAAGAAAAAGGGCTATGGTTATGGGCAATGGCATTTTTGTAAATAAGTATACGGTAAGCCATGGGTTCGGCCATAGTGTATGGCCGAACCCCATGGGGTTTTGTTTATGGACTTAGAACCTTGTAATCAAGTGGGACTTGGTTTTGATTGGTTATTGTATTATGAGGTAACGGGACCTCACAGGGTGTTTATGATCGTGAGCGGTTACTGGACGAAAGACGCAAGGACACGTAGCGGTATTTGGTAGGATTCCACCTCTTTGAAACCATGGGTTTATGTACATTGTCTTTATCTTATTTTGATGATTTTATATTGCAAAGGATATGTTTCAATTGGTGATTTTATATGCTATGTTTATTTGATAAAATAGCATGTGTTTTAAATATGAGCTTTTAAATGCTATGATTTGTATAATTGCATAGCATGTGGACATTTGCATCTCATGCATGGCATGGGAGGGGTGAACGGTAATCGGGGACCCACAATCTGTCGGGGCGTCCGTAAAGCACTAGTGGAGGATACCTTGATGAGAAGAATTCCATCAAGAGGATACTATGTAGCCGGAGATCCACCACTCCGTTGGGGCTTCCGTAAAAGAATCGTGGGGGATACCTTGATGAGGAGCTTTCCATCAAGAATATATTATGTGTGAAAATGTAGCCGGAGGGTCCACACTCCGTCGGGGCATCCAAAAGGCATATGTGGAGGGGTACATTTTATATACATGTGATGGGTGGGACTCATTGCATATGATAGCATGGCATGGCATTGAATCGGCATGATTATGACTTTTATTATCATGCAAGGTTTTGGTTTTTATCGGTATGATTGAATCTCTATTATCATACACTGTCTTGATACGATGCTTTATGAGTATGTTATGATTTATTATAACTGATCTGATATATTTATTATATCTGGATTTTTGGTACTAACCCATGTGTTAACCGTAACTAGAATACCTACTGGGCGCGTTGTACTAACGCTCTACTTCTACCGTTTAGTGGATGATGCCGGAAACGAGGAAGACGCTAAACGCAAAAAGGAACAAGCATAGGAGCTTGGAACGATTTTAGTTTATATTTTGTTTAAGATACTCATGGGCTTGTATTTGAATATCTGGAATTCGAATTGTAATAACTTAGATGAATTTGCTATGGTTGGATGTCTTATTGGATAATTGCATTATGATAATGATGATTAATGACTTGACGTACTTTGCTATCTGAATGGAATAGAACTTGGTTCTATTATGATTCCGCGAATTGATGTTATGATTCCGTAGGTTATGATTTTTATTCTACAACTTAATATTGCTATGTGTGAACCGTTTTATTGGACTGAGTTCATACACACATAGGGTTGGCCAGTTAAGGGTCGGACTTTGGAAGTTTGGACTTAGCTCGCGTCGTGACGTCCCGCGTTCTATCACTCTACTCTGTTATAAAAAAAAATAGACTCTGAATTTATGGGAAAAAAGCGAGTGAAAAAGGGCGGGGCGTTACAGTATGCAGGTTTAAAGTAAGTAGTTGAGATCGAGCAAAGCGACAGCCGAATATGGACGAAATGAAGAACAAAGAAGAAAGCTTAGAGGACTTAGTTATTTTTACATTTTGAGAGTAGTGAGAACATTGAAGTTTTGTACAAGGGTATTCACTTATGAGAAATGTAATATTATATAACTCTGTTGTACTTTACTTTGTATTTGACTCAATGTAATTATCTTATCTTTGCTTAAGATGTGTGGACTATTCAAGCCATGTAAAAATGTTTGAAATTATTCTGCAGGTTAATAGTGTGTACAAAATTAGAATGCACACGCTAGTTGGGCCAGTCAAGGGTCGGGTCTTCGGACTCGGACTTGGCTCGCGTCGTGATGCTCGCCTCCTTTTCTACCCAAACTTCACATAAATACCACTCTGATGATGGTGGTTAGAGGGAGGGGCGTTACATTTCTACCGTTAGGTGAAGTTAAAAATTTTAAGGCATTAAAAAATGGTTTCAATTATCCAAACAACATGAACTTTTATAGCCACCCGTCTATGTCGGCCTAGGTGGCACCCTCTGGCTATCTGTACCAACTTTGAGTAAACTCATTTGTAGGGAAAAGCTATTCATATGTAACAATTCTCTTCTAAGAGTAGTTGTTATCACATTTCATGAAAACTTTAATTTAAGAGGCCTATCATAGATCTAATGGATCAAATTCCTCCTTCAAACACATTTATGCCCCGTAAATTGCACCGTACCCACTTTGACATCAATCCAACTTTTAATGCTCATTGATCTAACTTGATCAATTTATATTGTTTTTTTGGGGTGTTAAAATGCATGAATTCACTTATTTAATCAAGATGAAAATTTTATAAGTACCACATAGAAACCAAGGCCTTTCAAGTCTACTCATCCATAAAGGCCAAATGGCACCTATTGGCCGTTTGCACCTAGTTTGGTATAAAGTCATTTGTAAGACAAAGCGTTATATAAAGAAAGATCACCCACAAACGAGTTTAGACGAAATTTTTTGTGAACTTTGAATCGTGAGGCCTTTACATGATTCTCTCTCTCTCTCCCTTAGTTGAATTACACTCATGTCCAATTTGATACCAATTTGACTTTTGAATTTTATTGATCTAACATAATGAATTTTCACCTTTAGATAAATTTGAAATTTTATCTAAGACAAAATTTTATAGGCATCATATATAAGTCAATGCTTTTCAAATAGATCCATCTAAGGAGTTGGTGCAAATTCCTTGATGGATCCACTTGGGTCCACATGGATGAATGAGTGGGTTTCAAAGGTTTTGGCTTGTATATTGTATCTATGAAATTTCGTCTTGATTGGACAAGAGAAGGTATATTTTTAAGTCCATCAAAATTTCACATTTATCTAATGGTGGAAATTCATCGAGTTAGATCAATACGCCTTAAAATTCAAATTGGTGTCAAATTGAATATGGGTGTAATTCACAAGGCATAGATGGGTGCAAAGGGGAGAATGGATTTATTTGATCCACTAAGGGCTTCATACAAAAATTATCTACAAGAAACTTCATGCAAACTCATTATATATATGAAGGATTGTGGTAACCCTTAAGAACATTAATATATGTGAAAATGCTTTGTACCTTTTAATCTTTTATAAAATTACATCTATATCCTATCCCACTATGTTCCAAATGCCATTATGTATCCCTACTCACAGTGTTCTAAATTTCATCAATATCCCCTTCTTCTTTTTCTTGTTCCTCGCCTCATTGTACCTTCCATCCATCCAATCTTGTTTTTGTCATCGTAAAAAATATCATCACCATCGACGTCAATGGATTTCTGAATATCAACAACAAACCACCGTCGCCATGGCCGCCTTGGTATTTCTCAACACATGTCGCATCAAAGGGCTTATGCTTTTTTTCGCCAAAAAAATTCATCAAATGTACCAAATAACCCACCATAACATTGCCTACTAAAAGTACGGCAAGCCATATAGAGACCACATTTTTCTACCAGCAGACACCGTATTTCATTTTTAGGGGTGAAATTACCATTTTGCCCTTCCGTGTTTCCATTTTTTTTGACCGAACGAATAGACAATTTATTTTTCCTTCGTCTGATCGATTTTATACATATAGACAATTGTCTGATTGAACAGACAGTTCATTTTGCGTTCGTCTGATCGATCTTATACTTATAAACAATCGACCGATTGATCTTTTGTGATCGTCCGGCCGATCTTCACTAAGATGTTGACTGTAAAGGGTCAATCGAACGATCACAAAGGATCAATCGGTCGATTGTTTATAAGTATAAGATTGCTCGGACGATCACACAGGATAATCCGAGTGATCTTATACTTATATACAATCGACCAATTTGTCGTTAATCAAGGGACCTATTATCTCTGTTAGTGCCATGGCTTGCCGAGTCCCTAAGTTTGTCAATTTCATGACTCAGGAAGAAGCACTTGCCAGAAGCTTGAAGACTCAAGATAATCAAGATTGAAGATCGTGCTCTGCCAGATTAAAGTTTATCGTATATCAATCGCAATACAAGTATTTAGCCATAGATGACTTTAGGTGGTACCCACACCTTAAGAGGACTATACCTAGGCTCAATTGAACAAATGGTAAATCATTAAAAGCCTAGAGAGGAAGCTTGACAGTGAATTGGAACCCAACTTGGAAATATGTATTTGGTTTCACTATCAGCTCGACCAGTCATTCTCACCGACCCCTCGGTGGAGACAAGATCTACCCATCATGGTCAAGAGACTGGTCAACCAGATTGACATAAGTTCTGAATCATAGAACTGTCATTCTGGATGTGCCTCTGATCGAGAGTCTCATATGCACCGACCCCTCGGTGAAAGGCTGAAACGACCCCTCGTGATCAACGACTCTTCGATAAAAACTTGTGAGTCCTAGACCTTGAACTCAAGAGGGCTCGTAAGAAAACAGACATTTTGGTAATTCAAGACCGATTAAAAGTACCAGGACCAACCCCTCGGTAAAGGGCGACATGTCGGTCTAGGTAAGACTACTTTTAGTATTGAAACTCTGTCAGCATAGCGTTTCCCCAGACCGAGCTTCTCGTATGGACCGACCTATCGGTGCCATGACTGTCAACCCATCGGCGACACAGACATGTCGACCTGGAAAGAATTAGACTATTGGGAGTGCATTTAATGCGCAATGGTCGGATTGTTGAACAGTAAAATTTTTAGTCACCGACCCCTCGGTGCGCCCAATCGGTCGGTACATGACCGTTGCTGAAACTGGTTGCCGTGTCTATAGAAACCAATCTTTATTCAACCAGTTGGCATCCTTTGGAAAAACGTTTAGACCCTCATTATTATTCAGTGAGCATAAACAGGGGTCAACAAAAGGATCACTCTCTCTCTCTCGTGCCTACACTTAGGGAATCTAATACAACCAATCATATGGATTGAGTTTGTGTGAGAGAGAGGAAAGGATAATAAACTAGGAAAGCTTTGGTAAAACCAATTTCCTTGTCACCCTGGAATTGTGATTGCTATAAGACGGGTACAAGGAGGAGCGTCGACACACTTTGGGTGGATCTTTGAGAAACACACATCAGCAAGAAAGAGCTTCAAATGCAAGTGCTTCATGGTTTTAATTTTTATTTAAACCTTTTGTCCCAAAAGTGGATTAAGGAGGATTGGCTCCAAAACCACTATAAAAAATTCTAGTGCGTCATCTCTGGCACAATGGTGGCTGGAATTCCCCATCACAAGCACACACTCACACAAACACACTCAATCATCCTTCAAAAACCCAGGTCGAAGGAAAGACTAGTCGGAGGAACAGACATATCGCTACTATTCTAAATCAGAACACTATCTGAAAAGGGGGAAAAATTGAAAGACAGGTCGATACTTATCGACATGTCGACACAGATAGGTCATCGGTCACGACCCGTCTGTGAGTCAGAAAGATTAAGTTAAAAGGTCTATTTCTGCAAAAATGAAAGATTGTTTCAAAATCGTCGTTCCTTATCCCACTGCACTTTGGCAATTTCCTCCTCTCCTAGCATGCCCTAGACCAGTCGATAAGACACCCTAGAGCGATTTCCTGTCTGAAAATCAGAGGGTTTATGTTTCTTCTGCTTCCAGTAGCTTAAAAATCACGGATTTTGTGATTCCCATTGGTTGGGTAAGCTCAGTGCATTCTTCTCTCCTCTAGTAGTGAAAAATGACAAGGAACAAGTTCCCATTCATCATTGTGTCCTTTGATTCTGAGAATGATCATGCCACCTTGCCTGAAAAACCCAAATCTCAGTGGTTTCAAGGAGACTCTTCGTGTCTCCTAAATACTATAGGTCTTCGAGTCAAGACCCTTTCGAGGAGATCCCACAAGAAGAACTCACCACCATCCATACCTTGAAGGCAAGTTGGTATTACCATTAGAGAACCTACCTCTCCTCTTCAGGTGTCAGTCAAAGAAAGTGAGAGAAAAGGAAAACGAGTTCAGGTCACAACCTCTCTAGGGGTCTCGAGTGATGTAGAAAAAGAAAGACATACTGAAAGTAAAAGGATTAAGGTAAAAGAGGAGAAAGAAAAATAGCATATGGAAGATACTAAAGCCGAGTCTGACAGAGCTTTTATAAGAAGAGTCTATTTCTCCCTTGAAAAACATCAGAAGTTGGAAAGTAAGATTGGTGCCTTTGCAACCTTCATGAATAGATCAATTCAAAACCCTTCCACATACATGGAAAAGCTCAAAGAGAGTTACCGATGAAAATCCCCTTTCCCTCCAACATCACCACCTCCGAATAGTTCTGCTTATGATAGTTTTTCGTGCTCTATGTTTTGTATTGTGGAAAAACTATAGCTTTATTGTTAAAACTAAGCATCCATGTTGCCCCCCCTTTTTAAAACCATATGTACTAATAAATGAAATTATATCGTTTGATTTAATGTGTCTTAATTTGATGGAATGCCTTCTATCTCATGTCTATTATTAACGTAGATTGTGTTAATTAGACTAACATGCAGGTTTAAATGAGTTGGTTTTGTATTGGCATGTTAAGGAGACAGGGATCGGGCTAAGATATTGCACACACCCTTGGAGTTTGGGGGAGCACAAAATATGTGCTAATTAACTACTGTCACTGGTCATGACAACTTATGGAAGAAGGTGGATGCAAGTTTGAAAGAAAGGCTGAAGAAAAATAAACTTAGAAGCAACTAAGTTTATTAGGGAAATAATCTGGAGAAGTTAGAAAGTATAGCTTACTCAATGGAGGAGATGAGTCAAAGAAGCTACAAAAGATAGCTTGGAGAATGGAGACTCTAGGGAAGCTAGGACATTAACTTGACTCATGGAAGAAATCGGCTAAGCTGAAACTTAGTTTGTGCTAGGGCAAATAAACATTAATGCACGAGAAGTGTGCAATGAACCATGGGGGAAAACCATGAGTTGGAGCAAAACTTAGTTAAGCACTAAATGCAAGAAGCATGGGAGAGTGCTTAAAATTCAATCGATGTCTCCTTACTAATCTTTGTCAACTGTATGACAAAATGGAGGAGAAATTAGTAGAAGCCATAAGACATCAAAACCAATTATGGGGAGTAATTGTTGAAGTTTAAGTGCTTGGGCCTCTAAAAAGAGAGAGTCATAAAGGAGAGGAATATGAAGAAGCCAATGGACATAAGAGAATGTCCATTCTTGGAGTTTGAGACTTCAAACACAAAAAAGATTAGGGGAGAAAATCTTCTCAACACTGATAGCTTGGATAAGCTATGGATAGTGTTGGTCACTTGGAAATCATGGTAAATGGGAGATCATGAATACAAATCTACTTTAGTCCATGAATGCATATTTATATGTTTTGGGACTAACCCCTCTAATGATTTTCTAGTGTTGCTTGCTTATGTGCTTGAACAGGAAAAACTGAAATGAATCAAGCTGAACAACAATATGTGAAGGTCATAGTCTTGTTGTCCATTTGAATATGCACTTGTAATCAATGTAATATTTTTGTACTTAAGTGAGATGTAATAAGGGTGGGATTGTAATTGAGTTAGCTTCTAGATTTTGCCATGAAATTGAAAAAGGGGGAGATTGCTAGTGCCATGACTTGCCCAGTCCCTATGTTTCTCAATTTCATGACTCGGGAAAAAACACTAGTTAGAAGCTTAAAGACTCAAGATGATCAAGATTGAAGATCATGCTCCGACGGATTAAAGTTCATCATTATGGCAATCACAAAACAGGTATTTAGCCATAGATGACTTTGGAAGGATTGGATCCGGAACAACTATAACAAATTCTAGAGCGTCATCTCTGTCATAATGGTGGGTGGAATTCTCAGCCGATTGAGTGAGGTGAAATTCCTACTCTAATTGTGAGGGTGTAAGTCCCCACTTAGTGGATTTGGGGATAGCTCAAGGTTGAGCGAGTCCTAACGGTGGATGTAGGTTGGCTAACCGAACAACTATAAATTTGGCCTTATGGTGTTTTGATCTTTGTATGTTTGTATCTATTGTTTAAGTACTCTTCTCAACTTACATCACTTTGCATGTTGATTATTTTATTTTACACATTGTGCACAAGCATCGATAATCAAGCAATACGTAAAGGGTTATGCCTTAGTGACCATTAAACTAATTCAAATCAGTTTATCACACTAAACAAATCTCTTGATTAAAATTTACATTCCGTTGCACTTAAAATAATCAAGAAATTTGTTAACACCATAGAAACTGGGATTGACCTATTCACTCCCCCCCCCCTCTCTCTGTGCTGGGTCAAATCGTGGTATTCGAGAAACAACATGCCAATGTTTTTTGGAACTAGGTAATGATTGTAATAATGATAGACAAGAACCACATGTAAATAGTAAATATTTGATTGATGTCTTTTTGCTTATACACCAGATGATCTGATTAAAGAACAGTTTTTCCCATGTAGTGAGGAAGTTTGTCAAAGAATGCTGGAGTAAATATGGTTGCAATAAACAATGCGGAAATCGTGTGGGTCAACCATGCAAGAGCTCATTCACATCGATTGATTGTAAATGTTCTATTTGTGTTTTCAAGGTGAACATGTTCTATTTTAATTGAATTACTGATTAACATAGCTTATATCACTAAGTGTATGCTTATCTTGTTTACAGTCGTGGTTCTGTGCTAAGTTAATGTTAAGGTAAATAATTGAGAATTATGTAAACCTAGATCCACAACAGCACCATCCACCTGGACAACTCATCTTTCATTTTCTAAGTCCAATTTTTCAAAACATACATTTTTGTTTGATTTTCTTGTCATGATACACACAGGATGGCCTTGAGAGTGCTAGATATAATTCTTAGGCAAATATACCCTAAGAATAGTATGATCTTATGTTGAGTCCAATTTTTCAAAACATACATTTTTGCTTGATTTTCTTGTCATCAAACACATAGGATGGCCTTGGGAGTGCTAGATATAATTCTTAGGCAAATATATCCCAAGCATAGTATGCTCTTATGTTGAGCCCAATTTTTCAAACATTCACTTTTGCTTAATTTTCTTGTCATCGAACACACATGATGTCCTTGAGAGTGCTAGATATAATTCTTAGGCAAATATACCCTAAGAATAGTTTGCTCCTATGTTGAGTCCAATTTTTCTTGATTTCCTTGTCATGGAACACACGAGATGCATTGAGAGTGCTAAATCTTATACTAATAAACAATCGACGGATTGATCCTTTGTGATCATCCAATTGATCCTTTACAGTCGACATCTTATTGAATATCGATTGGACGATCACAAATGATCAATCAGTCGATTGTTTATAAGTATAAGATCAATAGAACGAACGTAAAATGAATTGTCTGTTCAACCTGACGATTATATATATGTATAAGATCGATCAGACGAATGTAAAATGAACTATCTGTTCAATCAAATGATTGTATATACGAAAAAGTCGATCGGACGAAGGGAAAATGAATTGTCTCTTCGTTTGGTCGAAAAACCACGGAAACACGGAAGGACAAAATGATAGTTTCACCCCTAAAAATGAAATGTGGTGTCTGCTAGTAGAAAAGTGGGGTGTCTATATGGCTTGCCAAAAGTACCAACACAAACATAAAAATTGAATGATGGCAGTGAGGAAATGGATGGTGGCACTGATGACTTAATGTCAGACCATATCACATTCCCTTCTCCCCCTCTCTCCCACTCGATCACAACAATCTTTTACCGATTCAATTCTAAATTCCTTGACACCTCTGAGGGGAGACTCACAAGCCACATGACTTTTCCATGGGTTGAATGTGGCAAGGGATTTCGGTGGACATGGCAAAGAAGACTTGGACTAGGAAATTCGAAAATAAAGTTGAGCAGGTATATGACATCAAAATGAGATGCGAATGATTCAATTTAATTACCTACATTTGGATATGCAAGAGGAAGTCAACTTAGGTGATTGATTTGTAGGAGAGAGGTGAAGAAGAAACAAGTGACAAAGAATGTCATGGATGCAAACTAGGATTTTTCAAAAGAATGGAATGCTAGCAACCATCATTTTTGCACGTCAGACATTTTTTTTTTTGCATCGTAGCTTAAAAAGTGTGTGTATATATATATATATATATATATATGTACATGATTAGTCACACACCTCATAAAATGTTCAGTGTAGTCTACCTATGATCATCGAATAATGTGGGTTGGAAAGGATTATGCCTATATATAATGCTTATGGAAAACCCATCGCTTTATTTGTTCGAGTGGTTGGGTATTCTTATCTTGTGTGGGATGTCTTGTGAGAACCCGATCCTGTAACGCCCCGCCCTCTCCAAGACTCTCCAAGATTATCAGAGTCTAATTTTTTTTTTTTATAATAATAATAGAATAACACCGGAAGAGAGCGGGCGGCGTCACGACTCGAGCTAAGTCCGGACTACCCAAGTCCGACCCTTAACTGGCCACCCATATGTGCATGGACTAAGCCCATGAAAGACAAACCACACATGGAACTAATCAAGTCATGTGGAATAAACTAAACCAATTGCTGAAATAAACTGAATAGATAGCAAGTACCAGTCTCAATTATTAAAATAACTTAATCCAACCATCCATTGTCAATATCATAAACAAACCATAGCAAAGGTATCAACTTGTTACATGTCCATAAACGAAATCCAAATAACAGTAAATTATAAAAATCATTCCAACATCAAGCTCTTAAGCTTGGCTCCCCTCCTAGTCATCGTCCTTCTCTTTCCCCTTCCTTGTTCCTGCATTATCCTCTAAGGATAGAATTAGGGCGTTAAATCAACACGCCCAGTAGGATTTCCGATCAGGGCTACCACATGGTAAGCATATAAAACATGCATATATATCATAGTACATGATTATCAATAAAACATCTAAAAACAATGCTATATATGTAAGTGCATATGTAATGAGTCCCACCCATCACCAGTATACATAGCCATCAAGTAATTTCGCAGTATTCTTTCATTGGGAAACTCACGATAAAGTAATCCACAGTAATCCTCATTTCCTTTGGAAAGACTCTCATCATTGAGTTATTTCACAGTGTTCTTTCATTGGGACTCTCACGATAAGGTAATCCACAGTAATCCTCATTTCCTGTGGAAAGACTTTCATCATTGAGTTGTTTCACAGTGTTCTTTCATTGGGACTCTCACGATAAGGTGATCCACAGTAATCCTCATTTCCTGTGGAAAGACACTCATCATTGAGTTGTTTCACAGTGTTCTTTCATTGGGATTCTCACGATAAGGTAATCCACAGTAATCTTCATTTCCTGTGGATAGGGTTCCAGTTTCCCATAGTCATCACCCCATGCCATGCATGAGATGTCAATGCATTGTATATCATTTATAAATACATATCTCATCATTCAAAACCAATTTGAAACATAATATCAATAACAACATAACTTATAAAAATCATGATAAAACGAATATAACAGTGGTCACAAGTAGGTAGGAAACCTACCGAAGATTAGCTTCGGTGTTTGTTCTTTCTCAAAGCGTCACTTGCTCACGACTTGCCCGCCATTCAACTTCTGCTTCCTTGTTTATACAACGACAAGTTAATATCATAACCATTGGATTTCTTATCAAGCCCAAATTCCATATTCTATCTTGTGGGGTTCGGCCATACCCACTTATGCTCCATTTGACTTCCAATCAATCCAGCTTAACTCCATTAAATTTGGGCTCATCCAATGGTCAAATAAGTCCATTATGACCCATTGGGTCCTTTGACCCAATTAACCATTTTGAACCAATTTGATGCACACCACCCATTCCTTTTTAATTGACCCTTCTAATGTGTT
Source organism: Chimonanthus salicifolius (assembly GCA_013350335.1). Taxonomy (NCBI): domain Eukaryota; kingdom Viridiplantae; phylum Streptophyta; class Magnoliopsida; order Laurales; family Calycanthaceae; genus Chimonanthus; species Chimonanthus salicifolius. The sequence continues at coordinate 18,090,685 of CM023539.1, forward strand.
CATACCAACTTAGTTTGAACAATGGGCCCCACTATTTCTCATTTAACATCATAATTATTAAATTTACCAATCCAGGGGCATTTTCGTAAATATTCATATCTTTGAGAAATCGGGGTGTTACAAATCCTTGATTAGAATGATGAGTAATTTTTCAGACCGTTAATCTGTCTTCTCAAAAAACTCTCATTTGCCCAAATCTAAGTTCGTTTACTTGATCTAGCATGTCGAAGTCTGGAGGGAAAATTGGACATTTCACAATGACATTCATTTTACATGAAAAACCCATGAATAGTGCTTTGAAAACTCTAGGAGTATATGAGACTACGCTGCTGACAGAGTCAGACCTTGAAAATTGTACACACTCAAAATCTTTGAGTATGCTATTCAGTGGTTTTTTCGGATTTTTCCGATGATTTCTCAAAATTTAAATTTTAGGCGAGCATTATCTAAAACCTCTGATTTAATAAATACCCCGTGATCTGAAAAATTGCAAGCTAATCAAAAGTGATCTGTGTTTTAATAAAACATTTGGCATTTTTATAATGTTGTTTTGATATTTTAAAACATCGAAAAATAGATTTCAAAATTCGAAAGACTTAGACCGTCTATTTTGATGAAATGTTATTTTTGTAAAATTGAAAGATTTTTAGGTATTAAAATAAAAATATGGTTTTACCACGGTTAAAAAACCCCATGTTCACAACGCGATAGCAGTGTCGGATTTTATCACGCGATTTTCTAAGCGCATCAAATTTACAAAACTTGGACATGAAGCTAGAATGAGATATTTGTAAGATATTTTGATATTTAGATTTTTCAGAAAATAAAAATGGGAAGAAAAATTGGATTTTTGCTTCAAAATTAACCCTCCACCTCACCACTTTGAACCAATGGATGGGGTTCATTAGGAGAGATTTTGTTGAGGCTATAAATACCAGTGCATGGAATTGAAACAATTCAAACTCCATCGCTACTCCATGCTTTCATTCTCACTCTCTGTTCTCAGTTAAAAATCATCAGTTACCCTTATTTTCATCTTTTTCCTTCAACTGTAAATAACACTAACAGTGTTGGTCCTCGAGTTGATTTTCCAAAAAAATTCAGGAGTATTTAATAAGTCTTCCCACCCTGTTAATATTTTTCATTGGTAGGCCTCACTAAGAGGAATCTATGTCTAAAACTTCATTCAAAAACTCCTTACGGTTTGCTCTGTAAAAATCAGCAAAGAAAAAATGCTCCACTTGTTGGAAAAATAGTTGACAGGTCAAAATTTTGCGAAGGAATTAGTGGAATATTTCGACCAGTCGACCATGGTCGACCAATCTACCAATTTTCTAGCATTTTTGAATAATGCCATGGGCAAAATTGTAATTTTACAAAATTTTCAAAAATTGAAAATTATATTTTTTTTATTCAAAATACATGTAGTTGACCACTTATGTGTTTATTTTTAAGCATTGTAGTGTTTAAATTTAGTGTAACTTAGAGATAAAAATTTCTTTCAGAAAAATATTATCCCGTTCCAAATTATGTGCCATACACTTGTTTGCTTTCGATTTGGACAGGGGTATTTTTCTAAATACTATTACCTACAGTATTTCATTTTATTACTATTTTATTTTCACCTTTATTGGTTGGGCCATCTTAACACGTCGCGATAATGTTCACTCGTTGATAATACAAGACGAGCACTGAATTTTTAGTTCTTTATGTTTTGAATGTCGATTCTATTTAAAATGCCACGTATTCGGTGTTATTTTACTTTCTTGACTTTTTACTCGCTTTTTGCTTTAACTAGAAAGATTGTTAGAATTATCTAAATGTAAATTATTATCGCACGAGTCTTACGTTTTTTAAAATGTGCATTGCCGCGTCTTGATTATTCGATATAAATAAAGGAATAAAATGGGGAAAATATAAAGGGATGGAATGTAATAACTCGACTCGATTTTCTGGATTTTAGGGCCTCAGTAGCAGTGAAGAGAGTGTGGGCCCTGTGGTGAGCCCCGATTTATCAGGTTTCGATTTTGGAGACTCAGAGGGCATTTTAGTAATTTTGGATTATTAAATATTTTGTCATTCAAAATGTTTGAAAATCACACATTTTTTCTCCATCGACGTTCAACACTCAATTTTTAACAGGTTTTAATTTATTTTTGGAAATTTAAGATTTTGATTTTTATACGTTTTAATGTTTTAAAAAAAAATATACTAATAATAATAATAATACAAATCTAAAACTCTAAAAACTCTAAAAACCCTGAAATCCCTTCAACCCTAACCCCTCCTTACCCTACCCCATATCTTTTTCCCCCATTCGAGCAGCACTGTAGCGCCGCAACTATAGTGATGTGATTCCCCTGCTCTCCTCTATTTCATTCTCCTCCTTGTTGTCTCTCTCTCTCTGCAGCCTCTCTGCATACCCGTCGATCCCTTTCTTTTTATCCTTCCCCTTTCTTCTCTCTTTTCGGCAAACCCTAGGACCCCTATCCTTTGCCGCTGCTGTCGGTTCTTTTTCCCTCTCTCTCAGATCAACCGCTACACCTTTTTGCTAGTTTCTCCCTCTCTCGTATTTCTCTCTTCTCTCTCCTTCTAATTTCGTTCCTCCCTCTCATCCATTTTCTCGCCTCTCTTCTTCTTCTTCTTCCCTCTCCCATTCGTTGTTATCCTAAACCCATCCTTCCCCAACTAATGCCTATGCCAGAATCTGACGTCCCTGCTACCTACGTTCGAGCGATTTCAGCCCCAGCCAAGCCACATTTCTTCCTTCTTCAACTAAGATCAGGTACAAGTCGTCTCCCTTTCTCCTTCGCTTTGAGTTCCCTATTTTCTCTGGTCTTCACTTCCCTTTTCCCCCTTTTCCCTTCTTCTCCCTCACTTTTCTAGCTGGGTTATTGAGGCAACTTAACCGATGCTGTGTTGACTCGGTTGGGTTCGGACCTGGACCCTTATAACCCAGGCCTGGCATGTTTTCCCTCATGCCCAATCAAGCGGCTCAACTCAGTTCGGCCCAACTTGGGTCCAAGCCTGCTAGACCCAGTCTGTTGAGCCTTGTTTTGGGTCAGGCTCAACCCAGTATAGATTGGTTCAGTTTGCCATATCTGGCAAGACCTAGTCTGGCCAGTCTATTCGGCCCAGTTTGACTCGATTTTGGCCCCAACCCAGTTTTTAGGTCAGGCCCCAATTAGGCCCCGGGACCCATTTGCATTCCAGGCTTAATTCAGCCTGTTTTACCTTGATTTCTCATCCTGTTATTCTTGTTTCTTTAGATTGAGCTCCCTTCAACCCCACAACCTGCTTTTATCGCTTAGATTTCGAAAACGCACACATGTGAGGGGACTCATCACACTTGTTTTAGCATACCATAAAATGCATATATTTATCTTGAAATTGTTTGGATATGGAGCGAGACGAATGAGGTCCCTATTGTGTTATGAGCCACTAGTCAATGGAAACCATTCTGATGGATATTTGGCAAGGGGTCATTCGAGTGCACTCATGTCGCTTGCATCTAATAAGACGCTGAGTGATGTTGTGATAACATTATGGTTGGTTATACGATGTTGTGTTGTATTGACAATATGATAGCATGTTAATTGGATAAATGTAAGAATATGCTGGTTGAATGATCGGATAACATGCATGTGCGAAATATGCATGTATGATAACATGTTGGGTGAATAACATGATGACCGTAGTATGCTCAAAAATTTGTTGATAGGTCATGGATAAGCATGTGTTGGAGGTAGATGAATCATGTCTATTATACTACTATGATTTAGATGCATACATGATATGATAACATGCTGAAATGATAATATGTTAACATGTGGGAGAATATGATTATGATGTGCATATATATGACTGTGGTATGATATTGCTATGTTGATAACATGTGTAGAGATAACTGTACATGCTTGAAACTATTGTACATGGAATATCGGTGGGGCATGAGTACTAGGCTACATCAGGATTTAGAGAGTCCCCCTAGTTTGTCGGGTAGTTAGGGTTGAGGAGTCATTGGATACTGCACAGTAGATGCAGAGGTGAGACATGGATTACCCGGTGGTGGGATATGAGTGGATGTACTCCCTAATGAGGATTAGACGGTTAGGTCTATCTTGTGTTCATTAGACATGCCTATGGGAGAGGCTTGGTCCAATTGGGCGGGTGTGGTCACCATGTGCTCCAGGAGGGGCAGGACGAGAGGTAGTCATGATAGCCTCACGGAAGTCCATGGGTTGAGTGTTGATTCTCCCAAGTAGACTTAGAGGTCATTACAGACACGATACCGGATTGCGTAGTGGTTGATGCGTCCCCAATGGTCTGATGGGCTGAGTGGTTTGTCAGCGTGAAGATTAGAGGGTGGGGACAATTTGAGGTGTGTATTCTAGGCAATGACACCTACAAGGGGCACAATCTGAGGTGAGGTGTGATATGATATTCCAGGCTATGAAACTTGTAGGGTGGGGACAGTCTAAGGTATGGTGTGGTATGGCATTCCAGGCTATGACACCGGCATGGTGGGGACAGTCTAAGGTGTGTATTATAGGCAATGACACATACAGGGTGGGGACAATATGAGGTGTCGTGTGATATGATATTCCAGACTATGACACCGGCAGGTTGGGAACAATCTGATATGTGTTTTTCAAGCTATGACACCTATAGGGTGGGGACAGTCTGATGTGTGGTGTGATATGGTATTCAAGGCTACGAAACTGGTAGGGTGGGGACAATCTGAGGTGTGCATTCCAGGTTGTGACATATGCAGAATGGGGACAATCTGAGGTGTAGTGTGATATGATATTACAGGCTATTACACCGACAGGGTGGGGACAATCTGAGGTGTGTATTCCAATCTATAACATCTACAGGGTAGCGACAGTCTGATGTGTGGTGTGATATGGTATTCAAGACTACGACACCGGTAGGGTGGGGACAGTTTGAGGTTTATATTACATGCTATGACACTTGTAGCGTGGGAATAGTCTGTAGTGTGTGTGGATTTCTATGGAGGTGGGCCTAGAGGTAGGGTGGTCATTGAGTACATCGAGTACGTACTGGGTCACCCTGGGAGACAGGTGGGTTGAGTGTCTGTTCACCCAAATTTTTTGGCTGAGGGGTGTGGTAGTGTGATTACCTATGGTTATGACCTTGGGATTCATGGTTGAGACTTGTAATGTGGGTGTTGACTCACTAGGAGTTTATAGGCGCCTAACGAGTGAGTTCGGCAAGATCACTTTGTGGAAGGCCTATGGAATTCCGTGAGGGGTGGATGTGTCGTTTGTGTTGAGAACAGTTGATGGGACCCGACGCTGCGTGCATGACTACCAGGAGTCTAGTGCTTTGCTGATGAGACTGTCAATGGGTCTGGTTGGCAGTCTGTTGAGGACTAGTGCGGTGGTTACTCCCATGTGATAGTATGTTTGGGACTCTACTGCGCCTGACTCATGAGTTGGTCGTGCTAGGTTTGTAGGTTGTCCTGGAAGAGTCATAGGTCTGGTTGAGGACCAGGGTCCCTATCTAGTTGGGGATCGGTCGTGTACACTTGGGTGGGTGGACCACAACGGATGGGCATATGAGGGAGTTAACCTAAAGTTGCATTGGGTTGGTTAGAGGATGTGTTGGAGGCCCGACAAATGTGGGCACGTGTGCTAGGGATAGGGCACACGCTAACATGGTCATGCATGTAGACATCCTAGACATTGATGTGTTTATATGATTTTATGTAGTGTATGCTTGATGACAAATGATGTATGTGTTACCCTCACTGGGCATGTTGAGCTCACCCCTTGCCTTACAAGTACTTTTAGGGAAGGGGTAGACGGGACCCTCAATCGGACGCTGATGTGGAGTTGCAACTTTATTTTCTATTATAGTCCCATTTTATAATTGAGAGTTTGTTAATGTACTTGAGATATGTGCACATTTCATTGAGTTGGATTGATGTAATATATTGATGGTGTTATGATTCTAAATCATGTTTAATGTTGTGGTCTTGCTTCTAATTATTGGCTTATTGGTGGGTTACTATGATTAGTATGGGTTGCGGGAGCGGTGTCTCCCATTACAAAAAAAAAAAGTGTACCCGGAATAATATTAGATTGGCTTTGGGAGTTGTATTGGTTTTAATGTGCCTGTAGCGAGACAAGTCATTACATGGAATATTTGTACTTTGTCATTATTTATCGAAGAATGTATTTATTTGTTTTTACCATTTTACAGTTCGTCAAAAAACACTCGCCAGTTTATGGTGAGGAGAATTTAACCACATTGTATTTATCAAATGCATCTCATATAAACAAAAAGAATGTGAATGGACCAGAATGCGATATCGATATTGTTCACACGTAACAGGATGATGAAATGTTTCTAAGTATGAAATTTGAACATTAGAGTGTACCGGATGTCGAGGTTTTGCCGTTCTAAAACGGAGAATGGAAACCACTCATGTGCCTAGAGACTGACCGGTTTATCTATTGGAGATCTTGAGATAGATCAGTTTCCAAGTATAACAGTGTATTGCAGGAGATATACCTTGGCACGGTAAATGGTGAGTGAAAAGAGTAGACGTACCCGACTAGAGAGGACAATAACCGATATAATTCCCTTATATCTGTTTTAAATTCGGACTGTAGTATATTGTGATTTATCACACATTGGTGGCTTTTGAACTATGTTTATTCTTTAACATAGAGTGATATAAACTACTGATTTGTGATTCTATGCCGCAGGACTTAAGAATCCATGTTAGTTGAGTGGGAAATTATTATGATCATATGAGAGATGTTGAATTGATTGAACAGGCTTTAATCCATGCATTGATATGCCTTGAGTGATGTACTATGCATATCAAACTACTTTAACATTGTAGGTGACGCATTGGGCTTGTGGGAATCCACAGTGCGAGGTGTATATACAGGCTGGGTGAAGCACTGAGCATGAATTTATCAGCGGTGTAAACACGTATTTGCGGCTTAGTGTACCGTAGATGCCGATTAGCAGGGGTATTGTTTTTGGAGAAATTAAGAGCATGCATTGTAGGTTCACTATGTTAGACTGTTGTTCTCATAGTAAATTACATGATTTTCTGAGTGTCTAAAATGTTGTCTTATAACATGATTATAAATATGCTTTATTATATGTTATTTTCTCTTTGTTAGACCATGTTAGCTCACACCCCTTACGTTTCAGGGAATCCGGAAGAAGAACGACTTGATGGTCCACAACTGCAGTTGGGGTGGAGACCCTCTATGTTATTTTTCCATTGTTCGAAATTATATATTGTTTTTAAATATTGTCTTTATGAACAATGTATTGTAATAAACCCTGTATTGTGTCCAGTTGAGGCACAATAGATATGTAATAAAAGTTTTGCGTTTTTATGTGCAATTCTGATGGGAATGTGTTCTAGTTATAGTGAATGTTTTGTTCACATGAAAGAGCATGTGTGACATTTTTACTTGGACTTTAAACAAGGAATCGAAGTGATAGATTGCATGTTGGCTAGTAGTGTATCCACATACCACGTTATTAGGTGTCTAACGCCCTTCCCTTCCGAGAGATGAACAAAGTAGTATAAATATGGATTCCATGGAGGGAGGAGAGCGTCACGATGCCAGCCGAGCCTGAGTTCGAGTCCGAAGACCCGGCCCTCGACTGACCCGACCTAGCGTGTGCATGGGCTAACGTCCATGATAATATTACACACACTAGAATAAACAGTGGAAAATTTAAGACATTTAAAAATTGCATGTATGATAAATCACATCTCAAAGCAAAAGTAAGGAAGTCTCTAATATTAACATAAGTCAAATACAAAACTAAACATATTTTAGAGTTAATTACATTCCCAAAATGAGCACTCCTAGAAATTACATCATCTTTGTACTAAGGCGAAATAAGACAATCTATCCATGCTCTCTCCTTGCATATCATGCTCATATTTGGCTACCACTTGGTTCGGCCTCACCAACATTTCCTTGATTTGTATTTACATCTAAAGGGGGAAAATATGGGTTTAGTTAACGCGCCTAGTAGGAATTCCAATCATAGGGGGTGCACAAGGAGTGCTATAGTAAAATAATATATGCTTACATTTTTATGGTTAGAAATCCACATGATACAAAGTAATACATTTTCTCAAATCATAATCATGTCAAAATGGTAAACTCATACTTAAGTCTTACTTAATGTTTATCATGAGTGTCATGCCATAGGTGTCATGAAGAATGTATGCCCTTCCATGCCCCATGCTCAAATCTCATTCTCATCTCAATGGTTTGTATCTTGGCCAATTATGTCTGGAGCATTTCCGGCGGCAACCGAAAGGGTGTTGTTTCCCATCACAAATTTAACAATTGAGACTATCGGTGGAGTGTGGTCTCCTCCCTCTGAGCAGGGTTTCAGGACTATCTACCCAGGAGCTCTTCTTGGCCCGATTCAATGTCGTACATTCTGAATCATGGGCTTAGCCAAATATAACATTTGTTCAAGTTTATCAATTTATCCACGAGACTAAAGAATGTCCGGACAACTAAGCTTTGTCTCAGGTAATGCAATTCCCATCCCATGATATGTGCATGAGGTATATGAATGCACAATGACGACAAGTTCATTTCATCATATAATCTCAAATCTTTCCAAAATATAAACACGATATCATATTTTCAAAATATCTCAAATATTTCATATTACAATGACATCATTTTCATAAATGGAACTACAAAATTTTAAAGGAGATCAAATCATTATTTGCACAGTAATAGCAAAACAATTAAGTCATAACTCTAGTGCTTCAATGATGTAGGAAAACCTACCTGATCGAGATGAGCAGAGGAGAGAAATGAATTACGAAGTGGCATAAACAATGTCAGGGTTACTCTCGGTTCTTCGTCTGTTTCCATGTATTACAAAACAATAATAACCACGTAATTACAGTGTAAAATTCTCTATTATCATTTTAGGAAGGTGTTGATCCATGCCTAAGGATTAAATTGGAAGACTAATGGAGTCTAAGTGACCCATTTACATGATTTAGATTAGTGTATTTACCTTCTAAAAGTGTCAATAACTCAAGCCGATACATCGACACTATCGACATATCGACCAGGATAGAGTCGACACATCGACGTTCTCATTGTGTCGACAGAGGTTTTATTTGCGCAACTCTGATTTCATTCGCTCTCACGTCGATATTGTTGTCCTCGACAATGTATCGACCAGGTTAGCTCGATACATGGGTGAACTCGATGTGTCAGCTGGGGTTTCTAGACACATCAGTGAAATCGATGTGTCGCCCTGGGTTTAGTCTGTACTTTTTGTTATGGGTCTCTGATCGATAGTATCTTGTTCGTCAATACATCAATTGGACGGGGTTAACACATTGGTGAAATCGACATGTCGACCTAAGTCCAGTTGGTCTCATGGACTTAGGTCCGAGTCCTGGAATTTTGTTCGACCTATCGACGATACAGATGTATTGTCTTGGAAAGCTCACAACCCATTCGGTTTCCATTTGCATGCTTCCCATTTTCAATTATTTTCTTCCAAATTTGTATCTACACTACTTCTAAACATCCTATGGTTGTTTCCTCTATGTAAATCACAATAAACACCAATACACCTCTAGGGATTTGGGGATTTCGATGGTTAATGGATAATAAGTTCCGATTTGGGGTTTCCTTCTTTCTCCTTGTTTTCCTTTCTTTTCTTTCCATTGTATTCTCTTCTTCTTGAGCTTTACTAATGGGGATGGGAAAGAGATAAATGATCTAATCCCTTTTTACTCTCGCTTTTTCTTTCCTTTGCACTTCTCCTCTTCCTTGAAGTACGTGAAGGTAGAGAAGAGAGGAGGAGGGCACACCGCCGAAAAAGGAGAAGGAAGAGTTAGTTAGATCTTAAATTTGGTTGAGAAAAAGAGGGAGAGGAAAGAGAGACCACCGGTTTCCCTAGTCAAAGAGATGGGGTGTAAAGTTGCCTCGTACATTTAATGCATGAGGTGACACAAGAGGGTGGTAGTTGTGTGCGTCAGACTGTAAGACATTGGAATAGACTCTGTCGATACATTGAGAGATGAGTTCGTCAACATATCGGTGGTGTCAACACCTCGACCTGAGTGAACTCTGTATTTTCTTACATTACTCTCAGACTGATACAATCGGTTTTGTCGATATATCGATCGCAAGCTCGTCGTTCGACACATCGATGTTATCGACATGTCGAATACGAATGACATAGGTTCTGTTTACAAAATATTATATTTTCCGTTTGCTCTTTGATCGATGCTATCAGTTATGTCGACCTATCAAGTCGTCGACACATTGACGTTGTCGATGTACCGACCTGGGTGAATTCTATATTTTCTCAATTTACTCTCAGATCGATACTACCGGTATTCTTGACATAATGATCGAGGGTTCGTCGACATATCGACAACTGGTAATTTCAGATTTTTCTTATTTGATCCAATAAACATTAAAACCCTCATGCTTTCCAATTTTGAGTTTAAAGCTCCACATTTTATTCGAATTATTCTAGGAGAATTACGTTGAGTTAAGGAGTTGAAACTCCGGCCAAATTATAAGGTGGGTTCTATCTAATGGTGCTGGGGTTTAAATGGGACCGTTGTGACCCTGTAATACCCTTCCCCAAAAAAGTCTCACATTGTTGTGGCATTGGAAATTCCTTGGTATATAAATAGTGGCCTTCCTCCTTCTAGCACCAGGCCTCCTAGGCGAGAATGGGCGTGTATGTGCCATGTGCTAGGAACAAAACCTTGAGGGTTGCCAGGTATGGAGCGAGGCTCTACCCGAGGGCCCAAAGAGGACAATATTGTGCCGCTGTGACTCTGATACTCGGAAAAGGCCTTTTGGGAGCAACAGTGGGTTGGCTCGCCAAAGCAAAGCCATGTGTAGGCCCAAAACGGACAATATTTTGCTAGCGGAACAGGTTGTTACAAATGGTATCAAAGAATGGTTCAACTCTCTGTCTGAGGGTGTGGGCTTGGCTGTTTTGTGTGCAGAGCCGGGGACGACTCTAGCTTTAAGGGGGGGTAGATTGCAATACCCTGCCCCAAAAAAGTCCCACATTGCTAGTGGCATTGGAAATTCCTTGGTATATAAGTAATAGCCTTCCTCTTTCTAGCACAAGGCCTCCTAGGCGAGAATGGGTGTGTATGTGCCATGTGCTAGGAACAAAACCTTAAGGGTTGCCGGGTATGGAGCGAGGCTCTACCCGAGGGCCCAAAGAGGACAATATTGTGCCGCTGTGACTATTGTTGGTCAAGCTAGATTGTCCTAGAGGGGGGTGAATAGAACAATTGCGGAATTTTAAATTTCTTTCGAATTTTGGTCAATTAAAATTGGGTCTTTATTAATTAATCCAATTGATCTTTCAAAATATTGAGATTTACAATAAATAATGAATGTGAAGTAAAATCTCAACAAACATAATTTCACCAAACGAGTGTGCTAGAAATATAAGAAATAAACACAAATGCACAAAGTAAAGTGAGGAGGTGAGAAGAAATGAAAAATCTTAACACAAGGATTTTTACGTGGTTCGGCAACCTTGCCTACATCCACGCCTCAAGTACACCACTTGAGGATTCCACTAACTTTCTCCTTCACGGGTGGAGAAGAAACCTATTACAACCCTTGATCTCCTTAACGGTGGAGATCGATCCTTTACAACACTTGATCTTTTTCACTGGTGAAGATTTGACCGATGACACACAAGAGAACACCTCTCTTGAGATTTCACAAGGGTTACACCAACCCTTTACAATTTTCTCAATAAATAATGGAAAAAATAGTTTTTGAGAAATACCAAGAACACTAGCCTCGAGTTGCTTGAAGTAACTTCGGCGTGCTCTTGAATGTCCTTCTCCTTGCTATGCTCCTTAGTGATGAGTAAATGCTCCGTTGAATATCAAACCAAAGATTAGGAGAAGAGGTTTAGGGAAGATAAATGGTTTTCCTATGAGAACAATCTATCCCTAAAGGTTCTCTTAAATACACACCCAAGAGTGAGCCTAAGATGCTCAAGATTTGCCTATGAGAGCTTTGAGTGTGAATGAGATTGAGCTCAAGAACTTTGGTAATCTAACTATGGAGTTTTAGTGCTCTTGAAATGATTGAGAGTCTTGGAGAATGTTAGAGAAGGTTTTGCTCATCAAGAATCAACCTTTGGAATGCCCTAAGGTCATACATTTAAAGCCCTCTTGAAGATATGGCCGTTGGAAGACGAAATCACAAGAATAGAGCCGTTAAAAACTTCCCGTTGCGATTTCAGTCGACTGAAATGCCCAGAAATGACCGTTGAAACATTTGGGCACAATTCAGCCGACTGAAATAAATATTCAGTCGACTGAAACATAAATTCAGCCGACTGAAACTCGTTTGAGGCTGAAAAGACGAATCTGCAGCACATTCAGTCGACTGAAACATGAATTCAGTCGACTGAATCTCGGTAGTTTTGTATACCTCCACTAAAACGACCATAACTTGGGATTTCGAATCGGTTTTAGGAGTTCTTGGGCTCGTTGGAAAGCTCATTGAGATATCTATCTAGTCAAAAAATTTGGTCCAATTTGAGGTCCATTTGATGCCTCAAATAATCTCCCAAAGTGAGGGTATATGACAAAACTGTTTTGATCTGTTTTTCACCCTTTCATTGAAATGCTCATAACTTGAGCTATACATTTCCAAATTGGGTGTTCTTGGACTTTTTGAAAAGCCCTTTTAGTGTTCCATCAAATCATTAAAATTTTACTAATACTTGGGAACATTTGATGGAAGAAACAACTTGCCCAAAATAGAGAAAAATTCACCTAACCTAAGAAATCCAAATTAGTCAAACCAAATTCTAAGTTATGGATTCTAAGGTTTGTCCCAATGGTAATTCTAGGTCTTCTAAGTCATTCCTAAGGTCTAAATACCTGTGTTGGTTGACATTCATGAAGTTCTTCCGATTTCGGTGCAGTACCTTCTAAATGACGTGTCTTCTGGAACTTCAAACTTGATTTGACTATATAGGTCTTCCAGAGGCACGGTCTTCACACCCGAACAAGGTCACAACTCGTCACACAAATTGACAACTCATGACTCAATCTGACACAGTCACGAAATTGACAACTCAGTCTGACTCAGGGGAGGCAGATTTAACTTTTAAGCCAACAACTATGATGCCCGGAAAAGGCCTTTTGGGAGCAACAGTGTGTTGGCTTGCCAAAGAAAAGCAGTGTGGGTCCATGTGTATGCCCAAAGCGGACAATATTGTGCTAGCGGAATGGGTTGTTACAGACCCTTCCAGCTGTCTGGGAACAAAATCGACTGTGTGATGGTTGAGTCCGAGGCTGTCAAATGCTATGTCCAAACTTCTGATTGGAGAAAGGATCAAGTCCAAGTTGAGTTATTATTTCTAATAGTGTCAGAGGCTCCATTAGAAAAAAAAAATATAGTCCACATTTTAGGAGGCCCTGAGGGGCGGGGCATGACATGTCTTGCCCTCAAACCCTTGTGGCTCCTAATCTGATCCATGGTGCTTGTGGATGGTGTCATGAATCCGAGATTTTACCTATGATCACCACAAAGTGGGGTCAGCGAGTTTTCACGTATTCAACAAATAAAAAATAAAAAATAATGCTTATCGAAAATCGAACTTCATTGAATGACTCTAGCCGATTGAACTCAATAAATTTGCACTCCTATTTATCATTGATTTTTAGATCATTCATAGCTACAGTAAGAGTCACTCAATTAAATTATTTTTTTATAAGCATCTTATGTAAGCATGGATATTTAAAAACCACCGAGGCGATGATATTAAGATGGTCCATATGGAACTTACTTTATATGTAATTCAGTGAATTATTAAATTGACTTGTTGATACTTTTGTAATTAACAAAAAGACCTTAAGAAAAGTGGAATAAAAGGCAAGGCCTCTCATTCTTTTTTAATATAAGTGACTGGCAAAACCGCCTAATGCGTATAGCACGAAATACAAAGATACATATTTCCATATTTTTTTAGGAGTTTGACATTATACTGAATATTTTACAATGTATTAAATGCAATGAACATATAATTTTATCATGTTTTCAAATTTTCAAGGTTAAAGAAAACTAATAAAAGTAGCTTGAAGAAAACTCTAAACAAAAAAAAAATCCTTATTCGATATAAAATAATAAAATACAAAGCAATGTAGCAAATATAAAAAAGGAATGTATCCCTACGAAATAAAAAAGGTTACCCATATTTTAAATGTTTCTTCTTGCTATATTTGATGATTTCATTGTACTTGGGAAAATAATTTTTTTCAAAATTTAATATTGGTAAATTAAATTTAGCTTCTTTTTATCTAAATAAAATCAACTATCTTTTGATATTATTTTCCAGTCAGAAGAAAAGATTGCCAAAAATGAGAGAGATCTCCATCATATTTTGGCAATATCATTTCATATTAGGCTTTCTTTTCTCCATTTCAATTATTTCAAGTATCTCAACTATTTGAATCTCTTTCAATCATCTTACTCATTTAATTTTATTTTTTAAAACAGAGTAATTAATCACATACCTAAAATAACTAGAGGATAAGACTTTACCTATTCAATTTTAAATAAGTTTCCTAAATGTACATCTCTTAGACACATGGGGCTCTCTTTTTAGAGAACGCTAGTTTAACAAGTAATGAATAGATTCTGATTGTAGCACTAGATAAATTATGAATCTACCAATCACCTCTTGTGAGATACACAATGGAAGAATGAATTCGTCAGTAAAACATTTATAATTTTTTACCATGTTGAAATGACCAATTCATCTTCAAATAATTATTGGTAGGTCTCTCTAATACTATAGCATAGAGGATCTTTACTAAGTAATTAAATTAAAATTTAACTAGCTGATAAATGTAAGATAGCTCGATAGCCCATGGACATATGATAAAACCATACAAATAAAAAAAAAAGTATAAAGTTCTCTTTTTATCAATATATAATATATACAAGAGGATTTCTCTCATTTTCTATAGTTTATAATAAATTTTGAATTTTTGAGTCAATGGGTCTTTTTTAAAATTCAATCATGTCCCTCTCATTTTTAAATATAAACAAGATTTCAGTAACGTATATTTTGCCTGAAGTCTCCACCACCCTCCTAGAGAAGAACACACACTGTCACACCATCTTTGTAATCAAATCATTGTGTTCATCCTTCATTTGAATTGGGTCTGATTCGAGATTGAGATTGATATCGTTACAGTTGTTGAAATTTGAAGTGAGAGAGAGAAGAGAGAGAGAGATTTACTGACTGAAGAGTCGGTCGTGGTTGAGAAGAGGAAGGAGAAAAGGGTGGAGCGACGATTTGGGCGAAAAAACAGAGGTGAAAAGATTCGATAAACGCTTGGATTTGCGTTGATTGAATGGTCTTCCATCTCTCAGACAAGCAAATAGCTCGAGAGAAATCCGCATTTCTCATTTCTTCTCTCTACTGCTCTTCACACAAGAACCAACCTTGTATTTGTTCTCGTCTACTCTGTTTTCTTCTCTCTTCGGCTGACTAAATCCTGCATTACACTTCTGCAATTTCCTCCAGAACAGCATGGCCCAAGAAGAACAAGGGTGCAGCAACAGCAGCAGCGGTGGAGGACGAATTCTTAAAGAAGCCCAAGCAGAAGATCCCCCAGCGCGGTCTCGGTGTTGCGCAGCTGGAGAAGATTCGATTGGAAGAACAGAAAAAGAAAGATGCTGCCTCTGCCGCCACTACATCATCAACTCTACCATCTCCTTCGCTTTCATTTCTTCGACCGCCTGCCCTTGATCTCAATACTGGGTTGCAGAATTCAATCTTCAAGTCATCTTCAATTCCCATATCAAATCTCGAATTTTTCACCTTGCCTCTGCCTCCGCCTCCCCCACCGCCACCACCTCCTCCTTATGCTCCAGACTCGAGTAATCGTCAATTGGGTGATGCACGGCACCGATCCTTGCCAATGTTATGGATGGGATCCGATTCAATCCATGGCTCAGAAAGTGCTCAGAAACTGGAACCCATAATTCCATTTCACCGGAGTTTGCTGCATGACGAGTCAAATTCAGTTTGGCAGTTTCAGCAGAATTACTTACAGCATGACGAATTGCCGCTGCCTTTGGTAAACAGAATAATATGTTTTTCGTTTCCAATTTTTATTTTTTTTTCTCTTTTTCTCTTATAAATTCTACGCTGTAGGTGGACACACCGTCATTGCCATGTTTATCTACCGGCATTAATTATCATATAGAGTCCCCGGCAATCCATAGCTATTGCAATAACTTGATGCCTTCACGGCCCCAAGAAGAAGAGAAGGTATGTATCAGATAATGCCTGGTCAGATTTGTTCTTTTTCTCATATCTTTAGCTTCAGGCCAATTCAAGAATTGGTGAATTTCTTAAAACTTATTATGCAGATTAATTAGGATTATGGATTGAAATTGGAGAATGTATAGATGAATTCCTTCCTTTCTGATTGTGTATTTGATTAAGTGCGTAGTATAGATGGTCGGCATGAAGCGCCGATGGCCCTTTTCTTTCGACAACCCACCCACTGGCGAGCCCTTCCACTGCAAATTCCCACCATCTTCAGTGCCGCCATCCAACAGATGGGATCGATTATCAAACAGCCAAGATACATTTAAATTTGAAACTAAGAATGCAGTTTTCAGGTTGCTTCTTTGTTTATTTTGTGCATTCTTTATTTCAATTCATTGTTTTTTATGTTGTAACTGATAGATAATAGACAATGGCTTTGATGATTTATGGTTGATTGTTGATTCTTACTCATGTTATGTTCTCCGGTCTATTGACAGAGAGGGGCCTTCCAGCTCTAGAACAAATGAAATTGCTGTACCAAATGCAGTGATCAAGAGCAGTGGAGCCTTGGATGGGGGTGTACTCACTTTGGGTCCCCCTAATGCCTCCTCCAATCTTACATCAAAACAACCCATATCAAATCCAGCTTCCCATTCAGTCGACTTCGACTTGCTTCCTTTCCAAGTAAGATCAAGCAACCACAAGACCCAATTCTCTTAATTCCCTTGGTGAATATTCTAATGACTAATGAGGGTGTTTCATGTGGTGTTGTTAATTCATATTTATTCAGGGAAATGTGGAAAATCCAATTTCACGGCGGCCCATCGACAACGAGGAGCAAAAGCGGCCCTTTTACAGCTTTTTGCCAATTCGACCGACCATCCGGTCAGCATCCTCAAGTGACTGGAGAGGTGGCGTAGTTGAGGGTGTTGATCTGAACCTCAAGTTATAAGGAACGTGAGAGAGAGAGAGATTTGGATGGAAAAGGATTTTGATCAGATGAGTTTTTGCATAGAAGAGGTTCTCCTCTTATGTCATTGCACCCTTTGCCAACTTCAATGACAACTTAACTGGTAGGAGGCCAAGAAGATGGATCTACTTGCTGATTCAGTGCACATAATGGGCAGATTTCTTGGCCGGGTTTTCTGCATACAATGACTAGAGATATCTGACTCGGCTCATATGAGTGGAGACACAAATGGAAAAGAGATCGATGTCATGTGAGTGAGGCCGAGGGAGAAACAGAGGAGTTTGTTTTACCATTAAAGCTGTTAGTTTTCTTCTTATTTGTTGGGTTGATGATAAAAGGTTGCAGATTGGAAACAGATCCAGCATAGGAAAATCGATCAATTTTGTCTTCTCTTCTTTATTTTGAGTATTTGGAGAGAGTGTGACCTGCATTTGTGTGTGATGGTTCAAATGTATTTGTATAGACGAATGATTATACAATTTATTTAGATTAAATATTTCTATGAGCTTGACCTTTTATAAATTTAAATATTTGTAACCATTTTCATAAATGAGTTCAATCAAATTTTATTCAATCATAATCCAATGATAGAACTTAATAAAACCGGTAGAAGATATGTATTAATTCGTGAGAACATTTGATAGAGATCTTAAATGATGAAAGGTGAAGTCACATGAATAACCATTTTCACAGCTCACAAATACCACTTTAGGAATATTAACAGCCACTCTTAATATCGGGATATTTTTAATTTTTTTAGAGTCTCATCGGGAAATTAACGGGAAAATCTCACAGAAAATATAAATGTTTAAAAAATAATAGAAATATAATAAATTAAAATATTAATAAAAAATAATCCCATTAATGAAACAACCAATTAGAATACATTTTCATAAATATCTTAGTATATTTAATGTATTGAGAAATATTTTAAATCATTACAGAAATTTCATTAAGATTATTGCAAAAATTTCTTAATTGATAATTTACCGAAAATTTATCGAATATAACAAGATATTATCACAATATTATTATTTATCTTGTTTTTAATACGATTTTATAAACAATTTATCATTAAAAATAGTCGATAAATACGCGTTTGATTCAATAATTCCGATATTTTGGACAAGCAATTTTTGACAACCTAATCAATATAATTTAAAATAACGCGTTTTGGCCTTTAAAGGTGGGGACCACTACATCTAAACCCTTAAACACCTATCACTCCTACTGCTTTCTTTTGCATTGACTCTATTCATCTATAAGTTCTATCTTCATGTGATGCAAATGAATATTTAAACTCTAAAAATTAAAAAAAAAAAAAAATCATTCTATAATAGATGGTATGAATGAAAATTTTAGATCGGCTGAAATTTTAACAATCAAATTTGCATGAATATAATTTCCAATTGATTTTAGAAGTAGACGTAGATATGTCTAGATTCGAATACAATACTCCATTAAATTGGATGTCATATTTATACATAGATAATATACAATATAATGGTATTTTCATTTTTATTATGAAAATATTGAGAAAATGCCATTTAGCGTTAATATTGAGATTTGTACATTGTTCCTATTATTTTCGCAAAAAGCAGGCATTATCGCGACAAATTGAAAAAATCCAATAATATTGTGATATTTATAGTATTTTTAGAACTTTTATGTTATAACCATTGGTAATTTATTTTAATTATTTCATAACTAGATGACAATATTTAGCAATCAACTCATGTGACAATTAGATAATATTTTATGATTCAAGAAATGTTAGATAGTAAATTATATTTTTCTTTCTTAGATAATTATAAAATAATTTATTTCTTAAAGTATATTTATACTTTTATCATGAATTTATGGGATTTTTCGATGAAAATAACTCAAAAGTTGTGCAAGCTGATAAACATGCTTAAAATCTATGAAATTGGGTCAAAGCACCTCTTGAACCTAGTCCGATCTTTTTTGGATGAAATAGCCCAAAAAGTAACATCAACTACAGAACCTGTGAAAAAAGATGCTTTAACATGAAAAGGAGCGCTTTAACATGAAACGCTATTTAGATAACATTTTTTTATATGTTAAAGCGTTTGTTTTGCAGAATGCTATATATAAAAAAATATGTGAACTAAAAATGTTTAAGGTTTTATAGCTTGGTGGTAAAGGTAAAACATTTATTTTCGCAGAGTGCTATATATAAAAGAGGACGTGAACTAAAAATACTGTCAAACTTGTCCTCTCACAGGCTGAGCCTATCGTGGTTGGCGACCCCTCGTAAGTGACAGGGTAGACCCATTAATGGCCACGATCTGTCATTTGAACTTTATAGAATTGTTGTTGAAATAAACTCTATAAAATGAAGTTAGTCTCTGTACGATACTATCTTTAGGTGCTTATTGAAATTAAATTAAGCTCTTTTTTAATCCAATTTTAATGAATGAAAATAAAAAAGAGAATTAATCTGAAATTTGGTTTGAGAACACACTTAATCTAAAGATCAATAAGGCACAAAAATTCAATAATGCATACTTGTTTTGGATCGAAGTCCGGAGATAAATGGCCTAAGACTTCTATCTACAAACCCTTAGTCGAATTAAGCCTTCAATTTATCTAGTTAATTCACAAAGGAATTAGGAAAATAATTGTATTATTCAAATGTGTCTAAAATCGAAAATACCACATGTTTTAATAGCCACTAGCTGATCATAGGACTATCACACACAAATGAAAATCGCTCATGCAAAATGTGAACATTCAAACTCCTAGTTCCAAGACCACTTGACTATACTCCTTTTCTAAGTTCAGATTCTCATGTTGATTCGAATAGGCTTATAATCGACAAACTTTTCTTATTGTAAATGATTATCACAAATTGAATCAAGAAGTAAAGCAATAATAGATAAAACAATAAATGGAAGTAAATAGCAAAGAATAGATGAGAAACGATGGACTGTTGAACCGTCAATTTAGCGAGGTTCGGAAAATGGCCTGCGTCCTCAACTCAAGAGTGCCCTTTGAGATTTGCAACACACATTATTTGTCCTTCTTAACGGTGAAGGACAAACCGATACAAAAGCTCCTTACGGGTGGAGAGAGAACCATGTCAAATAATCGAAGTCGAAGGCACTCTTTTTCTTCTCTAGGGTTTCACAAACCCATAAAAAAAGTGGTTACAAATACTTTGATGATTCTTGATAACTCTTGTTGATATGAAAGTAATCTACCCTAGGAGTTGATCGAATGAAAGAATCACAATAGCTTTGGTAGATATTTGAAAGTGATTTGGGGCAAAGAGCAAAGGTTCTTGTATGGAGGAAGTAAAAATATAATCAGGGTATTCAAGGATAATCAACAAGTTATTTCATACTCGTCTTGAAGTCATTTATATAGAGAATTTGAACATATGACAGTTGGAGACTCATTAAATGAAAATATGGCCGTTGGAAGCTTCATTTAATGCTTCAAAATCTAACCATTTTCCTTAGAGTCAGTCGACCGGTAAAACATTCTGTCATCTGAACTTCTTCTTAAAAGTATGACAGTTCAATACATTCGGTCGTCCCGATTTTTCTGAGAGCTTTTGGTTTAACATTTGAGCATATCAGGTGACTGGTGAACAACTATCGGTCGTCCGGTTTTATTAGAGAGAATTTGGTCCGGATAGCTAAACATATCGGTTGACAGGCTAGAAGTGTGCGGTCGTCAACAAATATCAGAGACAAGATTGTGTTATAGTTGAGCACACTCGGTCGACCGGTAAAGACCATCCAGTTGTCCAACTTTTGTGTCTTTTGCCTTTTATCCAGATGAATTCATAACATGAAAGTTCCCCTGTGTACTAGAACGCAAGTCAAGACTGACCCTAGAGAGAGGGTGAATAGAGCAATCATCAATTTTTGTGGTCTTCACAAATTTCTTGATCAATTAAAATGTTTGCAGCGGAGTTAACAAATTAATCAAGATAAATGTTGAAAGTTCCCCTGGGAGCTAGAACAACACAATTGACCCTAGAGACCCAAAGAGGAGGGGGGGGGGGGGGGGGGGGGGGGGGGGGGGGGGGGGGAGAATAGGTCAATTTAAAATCGTTGGTCCATTTTAAATTTACTTGATTTATTAGTTTAAGTGCAACGGATATAACAATCAAATATGTATGTGTTAGCAAATGTGATTAAGCAATCAACACAATAAAATAACTCTAACACCACAAACAAAAGGACACAAGATATAAAGTGGTTTGGTTCTCCAACCTACATCCACTGTTAGGACTCGCTCAACCATGAGCTATCTCCAAATTCACTATGTGGGGACTTACACCCTCACAATTAGAGTAAAAATTCTACCTCACTCAATCGGCTGAGAATTCCACCCACCACTGTGTTAGAGACGACGTTCTGCAATTTTTTATAGTGGTTCCAGAGCTAATCTTCCTTAATCCACTTTCAGGTCAAAGGTTTTAAATACAAAATTAAAACTAAGAAGCATTTGCCTTGAAGCTCTTTCTCGCTGATGTGTGTTTCTTGAAGATCCCACCCACTAAGTGTCGACACTGCTCCTTGAAGCCGTCGTAGAGCAATCACAATCTTAGGGTAACAAGTAAACTGGTTTCAGGTTTCCTAGTTTATATCTTTC
Organism: Chimonanthus salicifolius; assembly: GCA_013350335.1. NCBI lineage: Eukaryota > Viridiplantae > Streptophyta > Magnoliopsida > Laurales > Calycanthaceae > Chimonanthus > Chimonanthus salicifolius. Next base: position 18,112,637 of record CM023539.1, read on the forward strand.
TCACTTGCAAACTCAATCAGTAGATTGGTTGTTTATGATCTTTTTTCCTCATCTCTTTCTCACTTTCAAACACAATCAATATATTGGTTTTTTATGATTCTTTTCACAAGAGTTTTGATCATTCCTTAGAGTATATAACTCTTCTCAGCTTAAGGAAGATAGTAAAACGATCACCCAACAATCATATTTATAGAGGAGTATTAACGGTCTTTCTGATTGTCCAAAACTGACAGGTCGGTGGCATCGATGGGTCGGTATTCATATTTATTATTGTTTAACAACCCGAACATTGAGCATTAAATGCACTCCCAACGGCTTTATTACTTCTCGGTCGACAGGTCGGTCTCGCCAATGGGTTGAAAAATATGGCACTGAGGGGTCAGTCCATACGAGATGCTCATGTCCAAAAACTTGTCAACCCAGAATGACCTGTCGCCTTTTACCGAGGGGTCAGTCCTGGTACTCTCGATCGGTCTTGATATACCTATATGTTTGTTTCTTCGAGAGCCCATTTATGTTCAAAGTCCAGAACTCACAAGTGTTTCATTGACGAGTCATTGACCACGAGGGGTTGTTCAGTTCATCACCGAGGGTTCGGTGCATACGAGACTCTCGATCAAAGGCTTTCGCAAAATGACAGTTCAATTATCCAGAACTTATGTCAATCTGGCCGACCAGTCCCTGACCACGATGGGTTGATCCTGTCTCCACCAAGGGGTTGGTGAGAACGATTGGTCGAGCTGACAGTGAACATAATTCAAGTTCATTGTCCAGCATCCTCTCTTACGCTTCTTTATGGATTTACCATTTGTTCAACTAAGCCTAGAGATAATCCTCTCTAAGGTGTGGGTACCATATAAGGTCATCTATGGGTAAATACTTGTTTTTCGTGATTGCCATATTGATGAGCTTTGAACTTGGTGGAGCATGATCTTCACTCTTGACCATCTTGAGTCTTCAAGCTTCTTAGCAAATGCTTCTTCCCGACTCATGGAATTGACAAACAGGGACTTAGCCAAGCTGGGCACTAACAATCTCTCCCTTTGTCAAATTTCTGACAAAATCTAGAAGCTAACCATTTACAAACCCACCCTTATTACAAAACATTTGAATACAAAATTATTACATCATGTGTACATATTCAAATGGATAATAAGACTATGATCTACGCATATTCTTGTTCAGCTTGCTTCTTTTACATGTGTTTCTTATTCAAGCACACAAGCAAGCAACACTAGACAAATCATTAGAGGGGTTAGTCTCAAAACATCAATATGCATCCATAGGCTAAACAAGATAATCATTCATTCTCCTCCATAGACCAATGATTTCCTAGCCAACAACACTACTCAGTGTTGGGAGGATTTTGTCCCCCATTCTTCTTGAGTTTGAACTCCCAAACTCCAAGCATAAACATCCTTCCTCTTGAGTTTGGCTTCTTCATCTTTCTCCTCTTTATGGCTCTCTCTTTCTAGAGGCCCAAGCACTTCGGCTCTATCATGCTTACAACTTCTATTAATTTCTCCCCCATTTTGTCATACAATTGACAAAGATTCAGTAGATATTAGCAACACTTCCTCTATGCTTTTTGCACTTAGTGATTAAATAAGTTCTGCTGCAACTCATGGTTCTTCCTATGGCTTAATGCATTTATTTGTGCAACAAGGTTTATTTTATTACTGCTCAAACTAAAATCAAGTTTAGCTGATTTCTTTCATGGGACAAGCTCATTTCCTTAACTTCCCTAGAGTCTTTTCCTTTTTCTCCAAGCTATCTTTTGTAGCTTCTTTGACTCATCTTCCCCATGAAGTAAGCTATATTTTTCTACTTCTCCAGATTATCTCCCCCATAAACTTAGCTGCCTCTAAGATTATTTTTCAATCAAGCTTTCTTTCAGGCTTGCATCCTCTTTCCTTTCTATACTGTCAAAACCAGTGACAGTAGCTAATCAGCACAAGTTTTGTGCTCCCCCATACTCCAAGGATGTGTGCCACCTTATCCTGATCTCTATTTTCATAACATGCCAATACAAAACCAACTCATTTAATCATGCATGTTAGTTTTTTTTTTTTAACAAAAACCATGTTAACCTTAGATTTAGAGATATAAGGCATACAAAACATTGTAATACACACATCATTCAAACCATATCATTTAATTTTAAAACAAAATGTGCATTAAGTACATATGGTTTAGATGAGGACATCATGGATACTTAGTCAAAATATCAAAAATATATTTTTTCCAAAAACAGAGAACATGAAAAACTATGCTAAGCAGAGCTATCTTGAGAAGGTACTGGAGGAGGAGAAGACGGGGTGTCTGGAACTCTGTCTGAGAGGGAGACAGTAGAAACTAAATTCTGGATAGTCCACTAGATACTCTCTAGACTATTTTCAAAATAGTCCATTCTCCTTTCTAGTCTAATGATTTTTCTTCCCAGATTGACATTTTCTTGAGAAAGATATTCGTATTCTTCTACATCCTCAGAGTCTCTCCAAAAATATCAGAACTGGAACTATCCTCTTCACTGCTATTATTGGAAATACCAACATTGTCTTCATTACCAGTTCGATGAGCATTCGCTTCTTCAGCATCTTCTCTCATTTATTCTCGTCGCTCTTCGACAAAGATGACACCATTTGTCAAAGATGGGTTCTTCTTCTTCCTCTAGTTGGATTTCATGTTGATCCTGAACATACACAGGATTTTCAGAGCTTGACCTAGGGCAAGAACGAGAGGCTGTCCTTTTGGTTCATTTGGCCCATCGATTTGCACGACTTGCTTCTCCTTGTTCTACACAGGAATTAGGACGTGTCTGAACTGCCGTCTTTCTAGGCATGGTTTATTCTAGAGGAGAATCTCAACCAGTGACTCGGAGATGAAAGAGACGAAGACTGAGCCTAACCTGATTAGGAGAATCACAGAAACAATGATTTTCTGGCTTCTGAGGATGGAGGAACGAAAGCCCTATGGTTTTCGACATGGAAATCGCTCCAAGAGGTCCTATCGACTAGTCTAGGGCACGAGAGGAGAATGAGGGACCACCAGACCTTCGCGGGAGAGGGGCGAATATCCGAATGGATTGTCACTTTCGCAGAAAGGGTCCCTTTTTAATTCAAACTTTTTGTCTTACCGACATGTCGGTTCCATTGATAGGTCAACGTTTTCAACATTTCTCCCTTTTTCAATAGTGCTCGATTTAGCACAGTATCGACATGCCTGTTACACTGACCCATCTTATTCATTGACATGTCAATTACACCAAGAGGTTCAAGATTGTAGTGCAATCATCCTTGATATTTGCAACTTGATGAAGTCCTATTCTGAGCGTGGCATTCATATATTCATTTTAATGCATAAATATGCCAAACATAATTCATCAAATCATTAAATATGCACACAATCAAAATTCACATCCCAAGGCACATACAATTCAAAATACCTTGAATGGAATGTATGGCTTTCCAAATAGAATATATACTAAAGCCAGGAAGAGTACATTCTAGACTTGTATTTAGCCAATTTTTCTCCTCATGTCATAGCATTTTTTTGCTATGTGAACTCACATGGTCTCTTGTGAGTTCATTTGTAGTGGTATAAGATATAAAAGTGAATCTTAGACCACAACAAAACATGATTAATGGTCTATCTCCTAGGTACAAAGATTGTGGCATTTGGTGTTGCATACACACCCCTATGATCGTACATTTGATGACCAACCATTGGATTCATCAACTCTTTTAGGACATGATTTATCTGTCTTAACAAAGAGTCTTGCCTTGTATCCACCTTCCTTAGGTTTCTTTTAAGGTTATTTGTTGATGAATGTCTTTTAAGCATAGGCTTTACTAGATTATGCATTTTGTGTTTTCCTTTCCAAGTATCTCTTCAAATGATAACAACTTCTTTTGAAATACCCATCCTTGTGACATAAATTGCACTTGCCCTTTGAAGGGTGAGAGATACTTGTTTTACAAAATACCCTGTGATGTATAGGCTCTTTGGTGGAAGAGGCACCAAGACCAGACCTATCACTATATTGTTTACCGGAACTTAGGAGTCTTTTAAGTCTTTCATCTCCTTGTGTAAACCTATCTTGGAATTTTTCTTTATGAAGTTTTAATTCTTTAATTTCCAAAGATAGTTGTTTAACATCTTCTTCCAGAAGATTGTTGTGTTGCCATAAATTTTCAACATACTTACAATGCATACATATTTCTTCTTGAAGAATTTTATTACTCTCTTTTAGTTTTGTTTTTTCATTGTCTGAGAGTTCCATCTTATAGATTAGAAAGATTTTTCAGTTTTTAAATCTTCCACTTGATTAGAGAGGTTCAAATTTTCATTTTTAACTTTGTCTAGCTTTTTAGCCAACCTTCACTCTCAAGGAACAGTGCACTGCAGGAAGCTTGAAGATTTTCATTATCTTCACTCTCATCCTCTATTTCAATTGTGGGATTTTCTTTATCACATATGATCGAGGCTATGATACCTTTTGATATATCAACTTTTCTTTGGGTCTCATCATCTGAATCACTTTCTGATTTAGAAGTTTCAACATGGGTCACACCCACATTCATAGCCTTCTTTAGTTTATCTGAGGGACATTCATTCATGAAGTGTCATTTCCCCCACAATTAAAGCAGGTCTCTTCTGATAATATGATATATGATAACAGTTAGTCTAAGGGAAAAGAAGGTAGTTCTTCTGTGAATGTGAGAGCAACAAGGAGTCCAAGGATAAGATTATATAACTAGGAAAACAAGGAGCAGCCTACAATCCTTTTTTAAGTTAAATTGTAATTGTTCGTTCCATGTTTATAGAAAGCTACAATCGGAACAATTCTATTCCATCTTAAAACCATATTTTAGCTTTACAATTACAACAAGAGACGTAGGAGGTGGAGGATTGGAGGACAAATCTTGATGCAGACTAGAGAAGGGTTTTTACCTACTTAAGTCTTCGTATTGAGATTAACAAATTTTGACTCAAAATCTGTAGATTCAAATCTGAGTATTCACTCACTCTGAAATGAAGAAATAGTTCTTATTTCTACAGAACAATCACCAAATAAATTAGAGGTTTTACGAATCAAATTTGAACGCAAAGACTTCATATAATCAAATGCAATTAAGAAATCAAACACCCGTGAATTCTAATCCGACTCGAGTTCATATTGAAAATCGAAGAACTTTCTAATGAATTTGATTTGAATGTGAAATTAAAATTAAATTAAATAATTGAAATGTAAGCAAGATATGAAATTTAAATTCAACAAGCAAATAAAATTCAACATTTAAATTTAATTTAATTGAACACAAAATTTAAAATTAAATTCAAAAGAAAATCAAATAAAGAGACTCACCAATTTAGGAGACTCAAACAAGCAACCAAATGCTGTAACTTTTTTCAACTCAAATTTTGTCTCCCTAAAGCCCGGCCTAAGGTTATATTTATAGGCCTTATAATTACTTAAAAAAGTTAAAAAATAAAACTGGAGAAATCAACAATAGACTCATGTGTTACTGTAGCGTGTGGAACAACCACATTGACATTGAGGCTACGTTTCAATGAGGGATAAATTTACAGGATTACTGTCACGCCCCAATCTATGGGCACGTGACCACAAGGAATTTTTTTTTCACGCGTTTAACCATTAAGTAGGATTGCGCACAATTAAGATGCCTTTAAAAGATTCCTACCCCCATATTGTCATCAGGGATCCTGCCGAAATTTCGATAGAGTATCCCCTGAAAATGGGACGTTTCGACCAAGCCTAGTCTACAATTTACTTCTCCAAATCTTCAATTCTCATTCTACAATCTCGTTTCAAAATATACATACATATACATCTCTATGTTCATTAAGCAATATAAGTTTATACGCTTTCAAAGCAAAAGAAGTTAAGTTTGTACATCGCATTCCCGTGGTTCACATTTTACATGATTTTGTTTACAAGCCACGACAATGCATCAAAATACAAAACAAAGCCTCTGGGCCATAACCTGAAACTGTGACGGGGTTAGTCTATATGCAGGCAGGATGATAAGAGCAGGAAATAAACTAAGTCCCACATATGCATTCACTTGAATAAGGGGAGTTGGAACATCTATCATATCTTGTTGGCACGACACCTCTCCCATGACCGACATCTCATGTGACGACCCGACCAGACTTCCATCAAGATATTGTGCCCTTTGAGCCCCACCTGGGCCCGTAAGGTTTTGCTTTGGACTCGGCCCACCTGGCCAGGCCCAAAAAGCCTCGTGATGGAGAGGGGTTTCCCCCTCTTTATATCCTCTCTACACCCAATCGTGCTAGGCGATGTGGGACTCTCCCACATGCCAGCGCTGCTGGGTGTTACAATCCACCCCCTTATTGGACGACCCTCCCTCTAACCTCCATCATTAGAGTAGAATTATATGAATATTTGAGTGGAGAGGAGCGTGACGACAATCCCTGACTTTGTCATGTGACACTGATAGAGATCCACACATACAGACAGGCAAGACACAAGTAGAGACCCCCACAGTCTTATTGTTGAAGTGTGCTCTGATACCACTTGTGACGACTCGACCCAACATCCAACACGATATTGTCTGCTTTGGGTCCTACCTGGACCTGGCCAGGGCCAAAGAAAAACCGTACGGGCCCAGGTGGGACCCAAGGTGGACAATATCATGATGGAAGTCGGGTCAGGTCGTCACATGATGAGCACAGGAAAATGACTATTTTCCCTTGTATTTGGACTAGTTAGCCTTTGTTTTATGTGTTTTAGGATATGTTTAATGGATTTTGGAAGTTTTACAACATTTACAGGAAAATACAAGATGTGAGAATTCAAATGGTGAATTTTGCAATTTATGGACATAAGTTGATATTTTTGAAAAGTTGGAATTTTTAATAATTATTTTACCACAATTTTAAGGTTTTATTTGTAAACTAATAAATTCAAATCCATTTTTGAGAGTTTGGTTTAATTTAGTAAATTTTTAGAATTGAATGTAAGTGGTGAAATTATTTATTAGATTTTCTATACTTTTAAAAGCCCAATATTAAGCCCATTAAGAAAAGCACATGAAGCAATCCACATGTGTGAAGACTATTTTCATCATCTCAAGATACATATGAGGAAATTCGAAATTTACATGCCAATATAAGAGGGTTTACGAATTTGGCAAGTGGATTAAGGAAAAAGAAACAAACTAAGAAGGGGGGAAAAAAAAGGAAGGTTTGACACATCTTCAGTATTTTAGCCATAAAGTTTCAAGCCAATGTCCGATTGCTTTATTCATTTTGGGTTGGGAAGAAGAATTCAAGGGCTACAACTTTTCAGTTTACGACTTTTCCTGATTCGGACGTTAACTAGGTCAAAACTAAGCTGCAAGGTGGTACAAGTGTAAAAAGTAGGATTTTGCACCCACTTTCCTTACACGAATTTTACTATTTTTTCTACCAGCTTGCCTCCTTTAAGAAATTCCATTTTTAGCACAAACTATATCAGCTCTCTAAGTGTCTCATGCTATATTTAAATCTTTAAATCCAAGTCATTCATTCTACCACCTTTCATCTATAAATACTCCCTCACCCATTGAGAAAATTGAATTTGGGCAAAGAATTGAAAGGTTGTGCTTTGGAGAAGGATTAAAGAGGAAAAGAAGAAGAGACTTTAGGATTTTAGATTTTCATATTGGAATTTTCAGGTAGGTGAAGTTTAATTAATTTCATTGTTATATTTTATTTTCTCTCTTTCAAATTCCATGATTTGTAATTTCAATTTCATGCTTTAATAATAAATTAAAGGTGTGTTGAAATATTAGTCTATGGTTTTCCAATTGTTCAATTGTTGTGTGATGAAAATTTGATTTTATTTTTATTCTTTTAATAAGATTATGTGTTGATTTAATTTAAAGTTTTCAAATTAAATGCACTGAAATATTTAGATTAAATAGACTTCCTTCTTCGATCTAAGGCTCTTATTAAGATCCCTCTTTTAAGAGTAATATTTAGATCTGGAGAAAAAGTTTAAATTCTATTTAGTCTATGGTTTAATTTGAAACTCTTGAATTAATGAATTTCATAGATCTTATTTCTATAATAATTATGGATGAAAAAATTGATTACATGATTGGTAATTTACGTGAGTTCTGTAGTCTAGGCCTTTGTTTTATTTTTAAAATATGGAAAATAATGCCCCATTGATTCTTTAAGCCAGTTCCACTGTAAATATGTACAGAGGTAGTTTAGGTGTTTTAAATTTTATTTTTGTTTTTAAAATTCAAAAACTCATTAAATTGGAGAACTAGGTTGGTAATTAAGTAATTGCATCTTAATTTATGTTTTCTAAGTTAAATTAAGATTATTTACATTTTTAGATTAAGTCCACCATTTCAGTTTAGTTTATATAAAAATTGATTTTCCATTATATTTTCTATATTTTGTATGTTTCTAAATTAAAATTAAGATTCATAGATTAGAAAAATAATTTCATATTATTGATTTATCTCTATAATTTCTAAATTTCTTAATTTACATAATTCAATGGTGTATTTTTCACGGATATATTTTCCTAAGTTTCGATGGGTTTGACCTCGTACTCAACCGCTATGCTATCTAATGGTTTGTGAGCTTGCGAGTTATAAATTTAAAATTTGAACAACATGTTTTTTAGCGCCGTTTTCGGGGAACTTAGAAAATCACAATTGAATTAATTATTTTTAGAAATAATGCTATTTTTAGAAAATTTCTATATTTGACAACTCTTTTAAATTGAAAGTTTCTAGTTTTAGAAACACTAATTTTAGAAGGTTACCTAAATTAGAAGTTTCTAAAAATAACAAAAATCTCGAGATGATCTAAATTTGGAAAGACTGCTAAAATTAGAAACTTGTTATTTTTGGAAACTCCTATTTGTGGAAATTTCCAAAATTAGCTAGTTTCTCTTTTTAGAATTTTCTAATTTTAGAATTTGAATTTAATTTAGTCACGTTCTATTTTTAGAAAATAAATCTAAATTTGGGAAGTCGTAATTTTGGAACTTTTGTCTTTGGAAAGTCCTAAAATTGTCTCATTTTGGAAATTGCTATTTTTAGAAGGTGTCTAATTTGGATAATATTTAATTTGGACAGTTTCTAAATTTCTAATTTAAGACCTTCATCTAAATTTGGAAGGTTTTCAATTACAATGTCTATATTGAAAAAAAAATCATGGAACAACTTTGGACTTTAATAGATTATTCTTAAACTTGAAAGTCTAATTTTGACTAATTTGGTGGACTTTAATCTAGAATTTTTTATGGTCTTAATATAATTTAGAAGTTTTAACTAGGTTCCAATTAGTTAATTTTCTCCACTAGTCATAACGTTAAGAAATTGCATTTAGATTAGGTTTCATGCATTTTTTATGAGATTCAGAATCTTCACCAAAGTTTGTGGTGTTCTGTGATGATCCGACCTGAAATAGTGGGTCAATCGAATCGAGTAAAACTAAAATAATAATTGGGTCTCTTGATTGTGTTGTGTGAAATTATGTGTTATCTTTCTTTTATTTTTATTGTTTAAAATAAAATAAATAAACACACAAAAACCTAGAATTTAATTAATTTAGGTTCCTCAATGCACACATCTTTTCTTTAATTAGAAATTTATGAATTTATCCGCTTCGAGTTGAGATTGAGTTAATAAAAATTTAATTATAAAATTAGATTTTAATTTGCAAAGTTAAGAATTTCAATTAGAATTTTAATTCCACTTATATTAGAAATTAAATAAATCAATTTAAACCGTGTGGGCCCTTGGAGACCCACACCCATGATCCCATTCACGGTGAAACACCCTTTGGCTTATTTTCCTAAACTCTGTCCCCTTCCAATTTCATTCACGGCAAATACCCCTCTTCAGCTTATATCTCCGAAAATCCCTAATACACGATGGAAACTGTCTCGACTAAAATTTCCCCAAATTTGTTCCTTTTCCTTCTTCTCTCCTTCTCAAAACGGAAGCCTCACCTCTTTCTGAATCCTCTTCCGTCTCCATCTCAATCCCAAGATTTTCGGAACTAACCTACCTACCTTGTTTCCTATAAACCCATGGCAAGATCTCTTCGTTCCTTTCCCTCTCCTGTGATACATACAAAAATCATCTTGTCCATCAGCCTTGGCCGAAGTTGAAGGTATTCTCGAGGCTCTCTATTGCTTCTCTTCGCTCGTTCTCTCCCTCCCTATCGCCGAGAGGCGCAACAGTACTTTGTTGTTCTATACAACACCTTCAGCTGCTGTCTGCCGCTATTTGGCAGCCTTCTTCCTACTGTAGGTCACCGTCCCTTGGTCTGATTTTCCTGCTACCACTTACAAGACCTTTTAGATCTGTTATTCCAAAGGTAGGTTCTTTAACGTCATTTTCCTTCTTGATTTCATTTATACCATGTACTTGTAAGATACCCTTAGCATCTTAGCATCGGTAAGGACCAAACCAGCTTGCCTTAGGACAGTAAAGCCCTTTTCCTAATTTAGTATGTTATGCAACTGTTTTTTTTTTTTTATATTTAAATTGGTAAGCTTTTCCTTATTTTTTTCTTATTCCATCCTTTTTGCTTAAGCTACTTCATGATATATAAAATAAAAAAGAAAGGGGGGGTTTATCAAAGTGGGTTTTATACATTCGTTTGTCATAGGTTTAAATGATTTAATGATTCAAATATTTACAAATTTTATTTAATTGTTTATTTGATTGTTAAACATCAAATTGACCGTTTTAAAGAATAAATCAAAACAACTCCTAGATATCTTGACCTTCCTACTACTTTTAAATTGTTCTTTGAAAAATTATATAATGGTTTTATTTATCCTTTTATTTATCTCCTTGATTAAATTATGTAAAAGTTTTGAATTTACATTCTTATTTTCAAATGAATCTTGTAGGTAAATTACTCTTTGGTTTTAATATTTTTATCCTCTGGACATCAATATGTGCCATTCAAATTGATTTCATGATTTTATTACTAATTACTTCTATACCCGATTCATGTATAGTAGCAAATTTAGGGAACCCTCACTGTTTTATTTCAAGTAGTTGGTTTAATACGAGTAATGACTCCAATTATATTTATATAATTATTTTCTTTAATAATGAAAGGGATTTCAAAATATGTATATAAAAGAGGTATTTCATATCCCAAGTGTTAGCATTGTAACAGTATTTACAAGATGGTTTTCCCCTCTTTTATTTTATCTTATTTCATCCTACTTAACTACAAGTATTTATCGATTTGAAATCTTGGGTTTTTCTATTAAGTCAAACCAATCGATATTTTGAAACTACAGCTTGAGCTATTTATAATTTGTTTTATTTGGAGTAAGATTTAATAGTAACTAAAAGAACAGTTACTTATTCTTTAGGCAAGACGTTCATTGTCTCATTTGTACCGAGTTGGATGTAGGAAGGGTTCGACCATGTAGTTTATAGATTCAACTTCCATCAATCTCCTTGGATCTTAGGATAACCCGTAGATCACAGTAGGGACAACACCAATCATCAATATTTAATAATTTTTATACAATTGTTTAGTTCAAGTTGGAAATGACATTGATATTATTCGGGACCCCTTTAAATAAATGTGCAGCACTTTCCGGACATTCTATCAATTGATTTCAAGTGGGAATGCGCTTTGATTCATCACCTACACTTTGCTAACTTTTTAGGTGAGGGAAAACAATACACTATACTTTGGTTGTACATGATATTCTCTATTTTTGGTTTATGTGATTGAGCAATGAAAAATATTGCATGATGTATTATATTTTGGAATGTAATATTGGACCTATGAAATAGACTGGGTATTTATTGGAATAATGGTTGTAATCCGGTTTTCACTCACAGTAGTGTAAGGGGATAGGCTAAATGTTCTAATGGCCTTGAGGGGACTGAATCTGCCCGGATAATTGGAAGTTAGCCACTAACCTTGTTGAGAGGTCCAATAATTATTTTCGAATTGGATGGATGTTTTATTGACTGTTATAGTGTTATTTTTTATGTTATTGAGTTGCGCCTATGATATTGTGTTGTTATATTAATAATATTTTGACATGAATTATTATTATGCATGTGTGATATTGTTGAGATTGATTTTGATATTTTAAACATGTACATGATGTTTATGTTAATTTGAGATCATAAAATCCTGTTTAGAGTATAGTGTTGATGATGAGATTAATGGCATGATACTATAATACATAACATGTGGCACAATGATAGAGATAATGCATGGTAGACATAGCATTGAGCATGGTATTTTCATATTCATGGGATGGGTATGGAAGTGTGAGCCGTGATCTTTCATGTAGACCACGACCGTGGTAGTGTATGGCCTCGCTTTTAGTGAGTAGTAACGCGTATGTGGTAGGTTTGGATTATTAAGCCAGGAAAGGTCATGTAGACTGTTATTTGGTGGTGGTGTTAGCCTCGCTTCGGCGGGTAGGCCACTTCATGTGGTGTTGTGTTAGCCTCGCCTTGGAGGGTAGGCCACTTCATGTGGCATTGTGTTAGCCTCGCTTCGGCGGGCAGGCCACTAAATACAGTAGGTACTGTTGTGGATGAATGAGGCATTGGGTATTGTGCATAACATATCATAATGCATGGACATTAAACTCATATTCAATTACTTGTGCTTTTAATATTTCTTTATTTGTATTAGATTGAATATATTGGAGATGACATATTTTGGATATGTGCTATTGTATTCCTTCACTGGGCTTGGAGTCACACACTTACATTGAAGGTAATTCTCAGGATTTAGGATTGGAGGAGACCACTGATGTTTAGAGACTCTCAAGGATGCATATTTAATTTCTTAGTATAGTCGTGGGTTCATGTGATTGGATTTATTTCTTTGATATTATGTATTTTGAGAGATTTGATTGGTTGGTTTGAAATAGTTAAGAACTTTGAGGATATTGATTTTATTTTATTTTATGAAATGGTATGTGAGTAATGAGATTAAATGTGATGTCGATGATAGATGTTATTTATTTCATATTGTCGATGACATTATGATTCATGCGATGTGTAAAAATTGGGTTTGAATGATTTGATGGCTTTGTTATTTCATTCACAATCTTAAAAAAAATATATACTATTTTTCCCTAGCCACAAATCTGTGATATAACACGCGTTAGGTGCGTATTGCGTTGGATCACGCCCGTTCAGCCTGCAGTTAAACGGGCCACGACCCGTTTAGACTATAGAAAGGAGCAGGGCGTTACATGTTCTATTTTGCGGGGATTTTAATTGCGCGCTCTAAAATTTTTTAAAGTAAGCACTACAAGACAAGGTAAGTGCTTGAACCATTTTCTTTAAATTTTTTATTTTTCATGCATTCATATAGATTTTCTTAGGGTGTTTACATTTTATTTTGCATACAAAAAAAAAAATTGCATATTTAATTTGATCATGCATATTAGGGTGTTAGTCTCATGCATTAGCTTAGTTATTTGATTATTGTTTGCATATTTGCTTTGAATCTCATATTATTATATTAGGATTGCATTAACAAAAACTCGAAAATCCAAAAATATGAGTGAATGTGGTTCTTGCATTTTAAGTTAAAATCAATTTAGAACCATTGTCTTTTGGGATGTGATGTTCAAATTTTCTAGAATTTAGGTCATATATTGTGTAGTTTTTGTTTTGTTTTGATTTGATGTTATTTGTCCCTCCATCTCCATCCATGTCCACCCGTCACTCTGAGTCTGTGTTGAGTTTGTCTGTGTGTCGGTTGTTAGTCTGTTAGTTTAATTTAGATTTTCATTTTTATTGAGTTAGTTTTTGTGTTTTTGTTGTCACTCTAGAGTCCTTGTTGTGTTTTTGTGTTTTTGTGTCTATCTGTTGTTGCAGGTTTGAAATAATAAAGCCATCTCATGTATTTATCAATTCAAGTTTTTCTGTTCTGATATTTTCTTCTAATTTACACCTGATCACTGTAGATTAGGGACACATTGAGGACAATGTTCGATTTAAGTTGGGGATATTGGGGGGCTACACTTTTGTGTGTTTTGTTTTTTATTCCAAAAAAAAATTGAAAAAAATTGAAAAAAATTGATTTCAGCATTAATATGTGGATTAAAATTTTTATATCATGCTTTTCCAATTGAGTTTTATGGAGTTTATGGTTACAGAAAAAATGACACGACCATGTTAATTTAGCTTGAAAAAGAAAAAAATATTCATGAATTGAGTAATCACTGGAGGAATACCAGTGGAGACTTATACCCAGTGAGCTTTTGAGCCATTCAATTTTTCTGAGGGTTATAATTCATTCTTATTTTTCTTTGATATGCGCAATATTATTTTTGTAAGATCTCATTATTCTTTGATTTTTTGTCATATACTGAGAATGACATCAAAATTGGATTATTACACCTGAAACTTTTTGAATTTATTTGAAGTTATGTAAATATTCATATGAAACTTAGGAAATTATATAGGCGATTATTTTGGATCGTTTGAGCATTTGAAGCTTACCTATGTTGGTCATCTTATCATGTTAGTTCCCATTTTTTAGCCTTGAATAAGAATTTAGCCTATTTTTATTGATTAGCTATGTTATCTATACCTAACTTCAGTTGTGGAGTTTTAGCTTACATTGAAAATTTTGTGACTTATTCTTGGACCTAGGAAAGGTTAGAGATGATTTTATTGGGATGATACTCTGAAAAAAAAAATATGGCACTTGAAGAAAAATGATGATGAATGATGCAAAAGAAAAAAGAAAAGCAACAATTTAATGAAAAAAAAAATTGAGAAGGGAACATCTGTACATGGAAAGAAGGATGTGAAAAAAAATTTAATAAAAGAGACAAAAAATGCTTTGAAAAATTCTGTGTGTTGAGAGAAAAAAAAAGGAAGCAATATCCCATCTTTAATATTGAAGACCTCTAACTTTTCTGTTCAAAGTACTTAATTTTAGAGTCTTTTTATCCTTCTTTGATATTATAACGCCCCGCCCTTTTTCATTCGCTTCTTCCCGTAAATCAGAGTCTATTTTTTTTTATAACAAAGTAAAGTGATAGAGCGCGGGACGTCACGACGCGAGTTAAGTCCGAACTTCCAAAGTCCGACCCTTAACTGGCCAACCCTATGTGTGCATGGACTAAGTCCACGAAAATGGTTCACACATAACAATATCAACTTGCAGAGTAAAAATCATAACTGCGGAATCACAACATGCGGAATAATAATAGAACCAAGTTCTATTC
This sequence comes from Chimonanthus salicifolius, assembly GCA_013350335.1. Taxonomy (NCBI): domain Eukaryota; kingdom Viridiplantae; phylum Streptophyta; class Magnoliopsida; order Laurales; family Calycanthaceae; genus Chimonanthus; species Chimonanthus salicifolius. Next base: position 18,127,890 of record CM023539.1, read on the forward strand.
CATTCAGATAGCAAAGTACATCAAGTCCTTAACCATTATTAAAACGTCATAATCATCCAAATAAACATCCGTCCATCTAAGTTATTACATTCCCAGAAACTAGTTACTCAAATACATGTCCATAAGTAACTTTATTCAAAACATATAAAATAAATCATCCAAGCTCCTATGCCTGGCCCGCCTTGCGTTCATTGTTCCCCTGTTTTCCTGTGTCATCAACTAGGATAGAAGCAGGGCGTTAGAACAACGCGCCTAGTAGGTATTCCAGTTACGGCTAACACATGGTTAGTACAAAACATATATAATATCGTAATGTCAAAAACCATATAAATCCATTCCATGCAATGATGACAAAATGCAATGAGTCCCATCCATCACATGTACATAAAAGTACCCACCACATAGGTCTTTCGGATGCCCCGACGGAGTGTGGACCCTCCGGTTTCTTCCTGATGGAAAAGCACATCAAGGTACCCCACATAGGTTTTTCGGACGCCCCGACGGAGTGTGGACCCTCCGGTTACAAAACCTTCACCCCATGCCATACATGAGATGCCAATAAAACACATGCTATTTTATAACATAAACATAGCATTTAAAATCACCTTTTGAAACATATCCAACACATGCTATTTATACAAACAAACATAGCATTTAAAATTCAATATAAAGCATATCCTTTGAAACATAATTTCATCAAAAATAAGATAAAACAAATGTACATAAACCCATGGTTTCAAAGAGGTGGAATCCTACCAAAGACCGCTAACGTGTCCTTGCGTCTTTCGTCCGGTAACCACTCACGATCGTAAACACCTTGTGAGGTCTCGTTACCTTATAATATAACAATTAATCATAACCAAGTTCCACTTGATTTTCAATGTTCTAAGTCCATAAACAAAACCCCATGGGGTTCGGCCATACACCATGGCCGAACCCATGGTCCTTTAATTCAGTTAATTACAATAATACCATTGTACATAACCATAGCCATTTTCCTTCCTTAGGTTCCAAAATAATCCATAGATACTTCTTTAATCCAATCACATAGTCAAATAAATAATTCATGGGGTTCGGCCATACACCATGGCCAAACCCTATGTCCAATATTTCCCTATATTTACGAGATTGCCATTGATTCCTTCATTCATTTAAATATAACATAACTAGACCCTATATAAATTCCTTATCAAATCAAGTCCATAAAATAAACCTCATGGCGTTCAGCCATACACCATGGCCGAACCCATGATCCTCCATTTTGGCATGTATTTACAATTTTGCCATTACCTTCATCACCTTAGGCTTAAATTCCAAAACATAATCCACCATTGGTTCATGGGGTTCAACCAAGCACCATGGCCGAACCCTATGATGTTTAACTTTCCATTTTCATCTATAAACCATAATTAAAAGGTTTTCAACTTTATCATCCACCCTTCCATAATTAGAAGGTTTCCAAAATTATCATCAATCCTTCCATAATTAGAAGGTTCATATTTAGAAACTTTCTAAATTTAATACCCATCATTCCATTTAATCATTCAAGGTCCATGATTAGATACTTTCTAATCTAGTAACCATTCTTCATAAAACATGAGCAATGTTCCTCCATGGGGTTCGGCCCTTCATCATAGCCGAACCCTATGGTTCTTTGATTTCTCTTAAACCATTTAAACTCTTTTTAAAACATACATAATTATTCCATTAAGATTATCATGATCATCTCCCAATCCTCTTCCATTTTAATCAATTAAAATCCGTAAATATAGGTGGTGGGGTTCGACCATACACCATGGCCGAACCTCACCCCTTCTTTTCTATTCTTTTGATCCAACATCCTAGCCATAATAAAGTCATGGTTCGGCCATGCAATGGCCGACCCACATCCCTAATTAGAAACTTACTAAAAAAAATAGTTACCATCTTCCATAAATAGAAACTTTTCCATTTTAATCTCCTCTTTCTATATTTAAAAGTTTTCCAAATTTAATAAACAACTCCATGGGGTTCGGCCATACACCATGGCCGAACCCTATGGTTCATACTCTTTAGAAATCATACATTCCCATTCATTAATTTGTCTTTCCATGGATCTAAAACCATCAACCATCCATCCAATTAAACCTTTTAAAATCATGAATCCACACCTATGATTTTCATCTTCATATTCCATTAAAATACCTAATATTCTTCATGGTTTTGAACCCATAAATCAAACCATGTCTTTCCATGGTTTCCATCTTTCAAACTTTAATTAAATTACCATAGTCTTTCCATGGGGTTCGGCCATGCACCATGGCCGAACCCTATGGTTCATCATTCCATTAAAATCATCAAACCATCTCCCAATCTTCTTCCATGGGGTGCGGCCAAACACCATGGCCGAACCCTATGGTTCTTTTCTTTTAAAACAAATTTATCAAATAAAAATACTAATCGGTTCCGATTGATTCTTGCTCTTCCAATCCTTCTCCTTTCTTCTTAATTTTTCCAAACCAAGAACACCTCTTGCTGGTTGCCTTCTTCTTCTCCTTGCTCTTGCCGTGAATTATAATTGAAATAAAGAGAGAATTCGGCTATGATGGGTTTAAACTGTGTGCCCTTGCTATGATCTCTTTATAAAACCTTTCCCTTGGTCCCAACTTAGAATGTGCTTAAGATAAGCAATGCCCCCTTAGGCCGTGCTCCCCTTGTCTAATTTTAGTAATGCCGTGTGCCCTCTTTTTATGCAATTCCAATCGGTCATATAAAAGGTACCAAGATGGAAATTGCCCTTCCTCCTTGCTTCCCTCTTTTATAAAATATCCACACGGTCCTATCTATCTTTAGAAGATAGCCGTGCGCCCTTGCTATTTAATTGGGAATTGCCGACCTTCCCACTTTGGTAATGTCCCACACGGCCAAACAATCTCTATTTAATTAGGCATCTTCTTTATTTAATTTTAGACAATATGCATACCCTTTTTAAAAGATCTTATGCGCCTAACGTAGATATGGAATATCCCTATTACACGGCCTAAGTATTTTTTCTTGGATATGCACATCTTAAATTCGGCCATGCAACAATTATTCCAAGTTCCTTTATTTATCTATGTTGCATTACTAATTGAAATCCGCCCCATTTAATTTATTGAAACCATTTACAAAACCGTTGGGTCCTAATTGGGCCAATGACCCAACTCTTTGCCCAATTTAAGATCCATAACTAATATTCACAAATTAAATGGATAATTTTCATACAAAATAATAAATTGAAAATCTGGGGTGTTACAAATATGACCAGGTCCTAAGCCACATTCTGTCCTATTAGGAAGTCCTATTGATCCTTAGTTTTTATGATATTTAAAGTGGAGAATAGATGAGGAAGAATAATGATGTATAACTTTAAACGTTCTCAGGAAAATGACATCTATTCATGAGATCTATGTTTTCTTTGTTATAATCCGTTCTTTTGTAATAAATATGTGAGATACTTGAATTTGTTGAAATTATTCCGCTCACAAATACTTTTGAGAGAAAAAATCCAATTTCTGAGAGAAAGTCTTTCTGAGAGATATATCTGGTGAGATTTAGAGTCAAAGCACATTTTCAGCTGGTGGTTGCAAAACTTGTATATATTTTGAAAAATAAGACTATGTTAATATTTGGCTATCAAACACTACACTCCAATTATAAGTTTTGTAAAATAATTTTGGAGTTTTATGATGTTCAAATTTTTGTTTATATATTTTTACTGAAATTTGATGTTTGTGGGTATCATCACTGAAAACCCGCACGAGACTAAAACTCGCCCACTAGTGGTGAGCTAGGGGTTTAAAAGCTTGTTGCAAATGCTAAATGCAATCGAGAGTTCCATCGAAAGTGGTGTAGTTTAGTATTTTTATTTTTGCTTTTAGAGTTTTTAGTTTTTGTTTTGCTCGAGGACTAGCAAAAGCTAAGTGTGGGGGTATTTGATGAGCAAGAAAAAAGACTATTTTACCCTTGTATTTGGATTAGTTAGCCATTGTTTTATCTGTTTTAGAATATGTTTAATGGATTTTGGAAGTTTTGCAGGATTTACAGGAAAATACAAGATATGAGAATTCAAATGGTGAATTTTGCAATTTATGGGCATAAGTTGATTTTTTAGAAAGTTGGAATTTTTAATAATTATTTTACCACAATTTTAGAGGTTTTATTTGTAAACTAATTAATTCAAATCCATTTATGAGAGTTCGGATTAATTTAGTACTGTTTTAGAATTGAATGCAAGTGGTAAAATTATTTTTTAAAAGCCCAATTATTACGCTAATTAAGAAAATCCCATGAAGAAATCCACATGTGTCTCAAGGTGCATATGAGGAAATTCAAAATTTACAAGCCAATATAAGAGGGTTTTCGAATTTGTCAAGTGGATTAAGGAAAAAGAAAAAAATAAGAAGGGGAAAAAAAAGGAATGTTTGACACACCTTCAGTATTTTATCCATAAAGTTTCACTCCAATGTCCGATTGTTTTATTCGTTTTAGGTTGGAAAGAAGAATTCTAGGGCTACAACTTTATAGTTTACGACTTTTCCTGATTCGGACGTTAACTAGGTCAAAACTGAGCTGCAAGGTGGTACAAGTGTAAAAAATAGGATTTTGCACCCACTTTCCTTACACGAATTTTACTATATTTTCTACCTACTTGCCTCCTTTAAGCCATTCCATATTTAGCACAAACTATATCAGCCCTCCAAGTGTCTCTTGCTTTATTTAAATCTTTAAATCCAAGCAATTCAATCTACCTTCTTTCATCTATAAATACTCCCTTTCCCATTGAGAAAATGGAACTTGGCCAGAGAATTGAAATGTTGTGCTTTGGAGAAGGATTGAAGAGGAAAAGAAGAAGAACACTTTCAGATTTTAGATTTTCATATTAGGATTTTCAGGTTGGTGAAGTTTAATTAATTTCATTGTTATCTTTTATTTTCTCTCTTTCAAATTCCATGATTTGTAATTTCAATTTCATACTTTAATAATAAATTAAAGGTGTGTTGAAATATTAGTCTATGATTTTCTAATTATTCAATTATCGTCTGATGAAAGTTTGATTTTATTTTTATTCTTTTAATAAGATTATGTGTTGATTTAATTTATAGTTTTCAAATTAAATGCACTGAAATATTTAGCTTAAATAGACTTCCTTCTTCGATCTAAAGCATTTATTAAGATCCCTCTTTTAAGAGTGCACTGAAATATTTAGATCTGGAGAAAAAATTTAAATTATGTTTATGTAACGCCCGCCCCTTTTCACCAAAATCAGAATCTATTTTTTTTTTTGAAAATAACGAGTGACAAAGGGCGCAGACGTCCCGACGTGCCTTAAGTCCGAGCTTCTAAAGCCTGGCCCTTAACTAGCCAACCCTACGTGTGCGTGGAACAAAGTCCACGAGAATGGTTCACACGTAGATGTAAGCTCGAGAGATATTAAACTAAGTGCGGAATTAAAAATAGATTCGTTCCTACAAATTTGTAGATAGTAGGGAAGATTACATCATTTAAATTACTGAATTACTTCAAAATGATAATGTCCAAAATAAAATCCAAAACACAGTAAGTAATCTAAATTATTACATTCTGACAAGCTAATCTACTCAATTACATATTCCAAAATAAATTTAAATAAACTAAGTAGCCTGCTTTCCCAAGCTCCTACGCTTGGCTTCCGTCGCGCCCTTCCGCTGCGCCATCTCCTGCGTCATCAACTAGGGTAGAAGTAGGGCGTTAGACAACGCGTCCAGTAGGACTCCGAGTAGGGCTAACACATGGATTAGTGATAACAAAGCATATAGATAATATCATAATGAAAAACCATAGAATGAATGCTATGCCATGGGTGTCTGTGTTATGAATCCCACCCATCATCCATACCATCATGCTGTCATATCCCCCTTGACGGCAAGACCTCGTCAAGATATAAACAATCACAAATCATCCCCCTTGACGGCAAAACCTCGTATAGACAATCACAAATCATTCCCCTGGACGGTAAAACCTCGTCCAGATATAAACAATCACAAATCATTCCCCTTGACGGCAAAACCTCGTCAAGATATAAACAATTACAAATCATTCCCCTCGACGACAAAACATCGTCCAGATATAAACAATCACAAATCATTCCCCTTGACGGCAAAACCTCGTCAAGATATAAATAATCACAAATCATTCCCTCGGACGGCAAAACCTCGTCCAGATATAAACAATCACAAATCATCCCCCTTGACTGAAAAACCATCATCAAGGTATTATAATTACATACAACATCCCTGATAAATCAAACACATCAAAATATCCCCATGTCTGTTTATCGGTAACCCCGACGGAGCATGGACTCCGGTTTCATTTCATCCTTTCCCTGTCATATCCCTCCCATGCCATGAATGAGATGTAGATGCCATATGCCATGTAATATATGTAAATCATAGTCATAAAACCCCTCTTAAAACAATCACATGATTACCAAATAAATCAAAGGAAACCCATCACATAATATCAAAATCCAAAACCCATCTTAAAAACAACCACATGATTACCAAAATAAATTAGAGGAAAACATCACATGATACTAAATCCAAAATCATCTTAAAACAAACCATATAATTTCCAAACTAATTCAAAGAAACCATCACTCAATCCATGGCGTACAAAAAGGTAGGAATCCTACCGAATACCGACTCGCGTCCTTCTACGGTTTCGTCCAATAATCCGGCTACCGACACGCGTACCGCTCGCGATATCCAATACCTTATTACATACACATAATTAGTCCATGTTTTTAACCTTTTAAATCCATCAATCACATACTTAAGGTTATCATAATTGCACTTATGTCCATGATCATTTCTCATGGAGTTCTTGAATTTGGCCATTATATACAATTTTGCCACTACTCCTTCACATAATTAATTACTCATTTTTATTTCTCCATTCTTAGACCCATGATAGATCCAAAATCTTGGATCCATCAATGATTCATCAACATGTCACAAGATCACTAAAATTTCACCATCTAATTAGCCTAATCCTTATTAATTTAAACACACATACAGTTCCATACTTAACCCATCAATTATCTCATAAAATTGGGTCATGGGTTCAAAATACCCCATCCATCAAATCTTCCCATGGGGTTTACTTCATGCATTTAACTACAATGAGTCCATTACCCACTCATTCCCTTTTTCTTCTTTGGCCTACTTAAACATTTGAACCCATCATAAGCCCTTCCATGAAGGGGCTTAACTAATACATTTAAATCACCATCCTTAATCACATTTAAATCCATTTACAACCCTCATCAAACCATCATAAAACCATCATTTTTCATTCATTTTTCCATTACTTCACATACATCATCATTTCACAATTTCACCATTTGATCACCATAGGGTTCGGCCATACACCATGGCCGAACCCATGGTTCATGATCCATCATCCACTAAGCACTAAATTAGTGCTAATTAACCCCATTTAGCTTACTAAATTATTTAATTAAATCATTAGGCTAATTAACCCCATTTAGCTTAATTCCACTTACTTAACTTGCCTTCATACACCCATGGTTGACCAATTCAACCATGGTGGCCGGCCCCACCAAACCTTGGGTCCACACGCCACCTCACTTGATGAGGTGGAGGTGGGTTCCATTGGACCATGTTACCTTGGTCAACTTCAAATTGACTTAGGTGAATTGAACCCATTCAATTCATTCCAATTGGATCACCATTGGGCCCATGGCCCAATTACATTTTCATCTTACCCATTTACCTTAAAGCTTACATCATCTTAATCCATTGGGTCCCAAATGGGTATTGGGCCCAATTTGACCATCCTTGGCCCAATTGACCACCATTGACCCTTGAAGTAAACTTAAATCCAATCCATAACCCATTGGGCCCTAGTCGGGCCTTTGTCCACATTTTGATCCATTTACCATCTATTCCATTAGATTTCCAATCTTCACCATTAAAAATAAAATAATAACACATATATATTGATTTACAAATTCCGGGCCATTACAGTTTAGTCTAAGGTTTAATTTGGAATTCTTGAATTAATGACGTTCATGGATCTTATTTCTATAATAATTATGGATAAAAATTTGATTACATGATTGGTAATCTACGTGAGTTCTGTAGTCTAGGCCTTTGTTTTATTTTTTAAATATGGAAAATAATGCCTCATTGATTCTTTAAGCCAGTTCCGCCATAAATATGTACAGAGGTAGTTTAGATGTTTTAAATTTTATTTTTGTTTTTAAAATTCAAAAACTCATCAAATTGGAAAACTAGGTTGGTAATTAAGTAATTGCATCTTAATTTATGTTTTCTAAGTTAAATTAAGATTATTTACATTTTTAGATTAATTCCACCATCTCAATTTAGTTTATGTAAAAATTGTTTCTAAATTAAAATTAAAATTCATAGATTAGAAAAATAATTCCATATTCATGATTTATCTCCATAATTTCTAAATTTCTTAATTTACATAATTCAATGGTGTATTTTTCATGGATATATTTTCCTAAGTTCCGATGGGTTCGACCTCGCACTCAATCGCTATACTATCTAATGGTGTGTGCGCTTGCGAGTTATAAATTTAAAATTTGTACAACATCACATCTCATCTATCATATATTTTCGGTACGCCAATTCTCTCATGACTGACATCTAATTTGTCATATATTGTTGGCATGGAAATTCTCTCCTGACTGACATCTCATCTATATAATGTTGGAATGACAAATCTCCCGTGACCGACATCTCATCTATAATATATTGTCGGCACGACAACTCTCTCATGATCAACCTCTTCTCAATCTCTGTAGTAACGACATCACTCTCGTTACCAACACATAATCATCATATAAAGTCATAACATCATTCCCATGATTGTCACTGCACCATTTTATTGCATACTCGTTTCATCTAGTCTTCCACTTTTCTCATAATCATTCCAACCATTTTCATTTACATATGAAGAGAACACAGACAATAAATAGTATTAATACGTTACGACTAACATGTGGTACACGTCCACCTTCTACAACAATCATTCATTTTGTGCATCTCACACTTCACGAACTTCTTAACGCATCTAGTACATCAACATCATTAGATTTTGCTTGTGCACTTGCTTTGCCAAGTCCCTATTTGTCAATTCAAAGACTAGGGAAGAAGCACTTCCTAAGAAGCTTGAAGACCCAAAATGATCAAGAATGAAGATCGTGCTCCACCAGGTTCAAAGCTCATCTCATGGCAATCACAAAAAAACAAGTATTTGGCCATAAATGACTTTAGGTCGTACCCACACCTTAGAGAGGATCATTCCTAGGCTTAGTTGAACAAATGGTAAAAACCATAAAAAAGCCTAGAGAGAAAGTTGGACAATGAATTAGAACCCAACTTGGAAATATGTAATTGGTTTCACTGTTAGCTCGACCGATCGTACTCACCGACCCCTCAGTGGAGACAGGATAGACCAATCGTGGTCAAGGACTAGTTGACCAGATCAACAGAGGTTCTGGATCAAAGAACTGTCATTCTGGGAAAGCCTCTGACCGAGAGTCTCGTATGCACTGACCCCTCGGTGATGAACTTAAACGACCCCTTGTGGTCTTGTGAGTTCTAGACTGTGAACCCAAATGGGCTCTCTAAAAAATAGACATATATGTAGTTCAAGACTGATGGAGAGACCAAGACCGACCCCTCAGTAAAGGGAGACAGGTCGTTCTAGGTAAAACAGGTTTCTGACTTGAAATGACTGTCAGCGTGGTGTTGCCCCAGATCGAGACACTCGCATGGACCAACCCATCGGTGCCACCAACCTGTCAGTTCTGGATAGTTAGAAAAATCGTTAAGACTCCTCTATAAATATGAGTGTTGGATCGTTTTACTATCTTCCTTGAGCTGGGAAGAGTTATATACTCTAAAGAACGATCAACACTCTTGTACTGAGAATCATAAACATCCAATCTTTTGATTGTGTTTGGAAGTGAGAAAGAGAGGAGGAAAATCATAAACAACCAATCTGTTGATTGAGTTTGAAAATGAGAAAGAGAGGAGGAAAATCATAAACAACCAATTTGTTGATTGAGTTTGAAAGTGAGAAAGAGAGGAGAGACATAAACTAGGAAACCTGTGGTGAAACCAGTTTCCTTGTCACCTTAAGATTGTGATTGCTTTACGACCGCTATAAGGAAGAGTTTTTGTACACAGTGGATGGGATCTTCAAGAAGCACACATCAGCGAGAAAGAGCTTTAAGGCAAGTGCTTCTTGGTTTTAATTTTGTTTTTAAAACCTTTGACCTGAAAGTGGATTAATGGGGATTTGCTCCAGAACCACTATAAAAACTCTAGAGCGTCGTCCCTAGCACAATGGTGGGTGGAATTCTTATTGTACAGTGGTGGCTGAAATTCCCAGCCAATTGAGTGAGGTGGAATTCCTACTCTAAAGTGAATTTGGGGATAGCTCAAGGTTGAGTGAGTCCTAACAGTGGATGTAGGTTGGCGAACCGAACCACTTTATTTCTTGTGTCCTTGTGCTTATGGTGTTAGAGCTATTTTCTTATGTTTATTGTTTAATCACATTTGCTGACACACACTCACTTGATTGTTATATCCGCTGCGTCTAAACAAATCAATCAAGTAATCTCAAAAAAGACCAACGATTTTAGATTGACCTATTCACCCCCCCTCTAGGGTCAATTGTGTTGTTCTAGCTCCCAAGGGAACTTTCAAATTTCAAGGATGCAAGCAATTCCAATACAAAATTTATCATCCCATTTCAATTTAAGCTTCGATAATTAGACAAGCATCAAAGTTTCATAATCTCAACGAAGGGAAGGGGAAGGGTCCTCACTAACAACACCTTCCACCATTACAACATAGTGGGTACACCCCCTCTTTCCCTCCACCCACCCATATTCACCTATTATGATCACCATTCTTTAAACCAAAGCACACAGGCCATACATGTGGATTCAAACCATACATCAAGCACACTTCAATCATGCAATCACTTCTAAAGTATGACAATTACGAATCTCATCAACCAAGTAATGCAAATCATTCATCCATCACAACACCACATCTATCTCATCCAATTTCATCAATTACATATCATATATGCTGATATCTATTTAGGCATTTACTCATACACATAGAAGACAAACTAATCATTCTAAGTTAAAGTAGAGTTTCCCTCGCATTTAAACTACATTCCCCACATATTACTCTCTTCATTCACAGTTACTCTCCATTAACATACATCACATTCAAGAGCATACCTCGAGCACAGTACAAGATGAATACAACCCAATATGAAAGTGGAGAAACTCTCACCTGAAAGGTCGAATGTAATGATTCGACTCGATATTTGAGGTCTTAGGGAGATCTAGAGATCTATGAGTCGATTTTTAGGGTCATAGTAGCAGTGGGGAGCGTGTGGGGTTCACTAGTGAGCCTGGTTTGCTAAGTTTTGAGCTCGGTAGCTCAAGTGGTATTTTTGTAATTTTGAGTAAGATAGTAATTTACATGATAAAATGTTTGAAAATTCACAAAACCTTAGAATGATATGGTTACATCCCCAGATTGTACACACACACCTCCCTCAGAGAGCTAAACATGTAAAAAAATAGAGACCCACACTCGTCCACAGTAGAAGTCATCCGTTTGATTTTCCGAACATTTTCTAGATTTATTGAAAATGGAAAATAAATTATCAAAATTATTTATCAAGTTTATTTTTCAACGAGATTCCACCCATGGGTTTAGTTTTCGCCCCTTGATTTAAGAAAGATAACTCAAACCAGTTTTATGACTGAGAGCCATGTTTTCTAAGCCGAGCTGCGTTTTAACCCAAACCCACTTGCTATATAACCCATGAGTTGCCCTAAACCCAATACTATTCCATCCCACCCTTGCATCATTCGTCCCTCTCTCGTCCCTCTCCTCTTTGCCGCCATTCTCACTCTCCAGGAGTCTGATTTCTTTGCCAAACTTCAAGGTTTACACATCGGGATTATTGGAATTTACTCAGGCCCTTTTGGATTTATTGTTTTCCAAGCCAAACATCTCTGTTTTGGGTAATGTCTCCTCAAATCCTTCTCATTTTTCTTTTATTACCTTAGTCTCATGGATTAGATCTGTAATTGTTCGTGTTTTTAATTTTTAATTGCGCTTGGGTTTGAATTTCTAACTTAAACCAGCCATATGACTGATTAAAGGGCGTGGTTTTTAAAAAAATGGAGTTTTCCATGGTTTTTATGTGTTTTGGATTTTACAATCGCGGCTCTCTGCTCCAACGAAAGGGAAAAACCTCAAAACTTACGATTTGTCTCTGAAACAACCACCATGTTCTGAGGCAAGGGCAGTCCGGACTTACTTTAGGAACTTCCGATCCTTCTGATGTTCCGAGTTGTGCTTCAGATCTTCCGAGGCATAGCCCGAGCCAGACCGGGTCTAAGACATTCTGAGGTCTTTGACGTACTGATCAGAATTCAGAACCTTCCGAAGTCAGTTCGTCGGAACCTGACCCTAGTTCTGAGCCCTACCCTTGGCTCCTTTCGAGGACAGGGGAAGTCTAACCCTCGAACCTCCCGAAGGCCTCAAGCTCGGACCTTCCAAGGTTCCTCCTCGTGGAACTCACGAGACTTGTTCCGAACATTCGAAAGGATGTGTGGGCTTAGCCATTTTTTGGGATTCTTGATCGCTGGGTTTTGATGTTCGTTTGGTTTACACAGTTCTTTATATTTGCAGAGACACGCGCAGACTTATTCTTTTCCCCACTAGGCTTCACTACTTCTTCCATCTAGGTGAGGGAACTATCACACTATCTTAGTATACACATTTCTACATATATACTGTTGAGTCTAAAAATCTCACATTTTTACCCCTTAATTATGATTAACTTAACCTTGATTTTGTACATAAAAGATACGGTTAATGGTTTTTTCTAGTTTGTAGATAAAAAGATGGAAAAACAGGAAACAAGCATAAAACAACGGACAATTGCCAGAAGAGAACTTAAAATGGAAGTTTTAGAATTTCATAATTAATTCATGCCACTTTAGGGTTTTTAATGTAAATTGGATAATTTGGATCCATTTATGAGAGTCTAGATTAATTCAATACTTAGATTTATGCGTGGTTGATTAATTATTTAATTTTAAAATCAAAGTCTGCAATTAAAAGGCCAAGAATTTGAAATCAAGATCCATGGGCAGAGATCCACTGCACATGGGCCAAGCTTTGCTCCAAGTACAAGATACTGGGCTAGGCCAAGCACTCCATACGCATTTCCCAATGTGGGCTAGGCCAAAGTGAATTCAAGCCCAGCAAGCCCAAGTCTCCGTTCAAGAAGTCCAAGTTCAGCTCAAAATCCAATGCTCCAGGTCCAAATTCAAGTTTACCAACCCTAAGCCTAAATCCGTTTTAGGTCCAAAACCTAAAAGTCCATGACCCATCTTACCCATCTAATCTTGACCATCCAATTTCCAATCTCCCATCCACACTACCCATTAACCCAATCAACCAACCCAAACCGTTCATTTCATGCATCCCATTTATCTCATGCATTTCATATCATCAAACCCCTAGATCCACTTAGTTAATCCAACCCATTCATTCATCATGATTAGATCTAGTTCATCCAGTCCATTCATCATCTAGATTAACCTTCGATTTACATTCATCCATCCAATTAGATCTTGCATTTATCATCAAAGCCATTAGATTTAGGTTCATTTAATCCAAGCCCTCCATTTCATGTTTTCATCTCTTAAAATCCTAGACATCTTATTAAATCCTATAATCTAGGACCACATGTGCATAACCTTTAGTGCATCACAAGAAAATCACAACTTTAGGAAGCCTCCATCGCATAGATCTTCTAGGTTTTCTGTACAAGCTTGAGACATCATCTAGATCCTACATTATCTCCCAATGCAATCCAAGATTAGCCACACACGATTTTACCACCTCACCATCCCAATCACACACGATTTTTACACATTATTTTCTCCATGTATCTAACTATTAATCCATCTAGGTTCATTGCATACACCTCATCACCTTATCACACATGCATCATTCGAATATTTCATTGATCATCCCATTCATGCGCATATCTCATTTAGGATAGCCTCCATGTAACGACCCGTCCCGCTACGGGCACGTTAAAACTGCTCCAAACTCCTAAAAACAATCCAATACCATTTCGGATACTAACCATAGCAATCCACCAGTAAATCAAAGACCGTAAGCATCAATTATAATTACAAATTATAGCATCATCCCATTATTACATTCATCCCACTTAATAAAGTGTACAGATAATTCAAATATATCAGAAAGTCCTCAATTACAAGATGGGACCCTTACAAATTAGGAAACTGCGATTCTACGCCCAACGTCCAACTGAGGATCCCGCCAACCTTCCCTCTATGAAGTACCTGTGAGGCAAGGGGGTGAGCTCTAAATGCCCAGTGAGGGTAACACATGCATCATAAGTCATCAAATATACTCTACACATAATCATATGGACATATCAATGTCTACGATGTCTACAGGCATGACTATGCAAACGGGTGCCCTACCCCTAACACACGGGCCCACATCAGTCGGACCACTAGTACATCCTCTAACCAACCCAATGCATCTATCCCAGTTCACCCGTCCTCGGGTACACAGGCCGACCTCCAACCGGGTCGGGATCCATCCTCCTCGGCCAGACCTATAACTCTCTCATGACAACCGACGCACCTAGCATGACCAACCCAAGAGTCGGACTCACTAGAGTCCTAACCTGACTACCACACGGGAGTGACCACCTCACCAGTCCTCAACGGATTGCCAACCAAACTCATCCATGGTCTCTTCAACCGAGCACCAGAGTCTCGATGATCAAACCTATAACCTCGGACCCCATTTGTTGGTCTCCATACGATTGGCGTATCCACCCCTCACAGGATTTTATAGGTCTTCTACTGAGTGAGCCGGCCAAACTCACTCGATAGGCGCCCATAAATTCCTGGTGAGTCAACATTCACAACCCAAGTCTCAACTATGAACCCTAAAGTCAACCGCGGGTAAACCCACTATCATACAGGCTGTCCCCACCATACAGTTGTCCTAGTCTGGAATACCATACCTCAAACTGTACCCACCCTGCAGGTGCCATAGCCTGGAACCTCTCATCACACCATCCCTCGATCAATGAGCGGGCGAGCACCTCCTCAGCCTACTCAGTCTTTCGAGGATCACAAGTCGTACTAGCGGGAGCCGTCCCTCACCGCCTCATCCCTCGACCAATGACCAGGCGAGCACCTCCTCAGCCTACTCGGTCATTCGAGGATCACAAGTCATACTAGCGGGAGCCGTCCCTCACCGCGTCATCCCTCGACCAATGACTAGGCGAGCACCTCCTCAGCCTACTCGGTCATTTGAGGATCACAAGTCATACTAGCGGGAGCCGTCCCTAACCGCGTCATCCCTCGACCAATGACCAGGCGAGCACCTCCTCAGCCTACTCGATCATTCGAGGATCACAAGTCATACTAGCGGGAGCCGTCCCTCACTGCGTCATCCCTCGACCAATGACCAGGCGAGCACCTCCTCAGCCTACTCGGTCATTCGAGGATCACAAGTCATACTAGCGGGAGCCGTCCCTCACCGCGTCATCCCTCGACCAATGACCAGGCGAGTACCTCCTCAGCCTACTCGGTCAGTCGAGGATCACAAGTCACCACCCCACCCTCTGGTCTCCATGCGGGTGAACCACTCAACCCATTAGACCACTGGGGACGCCTCATCCACCACATACCCGGGTAGCGTGACAGAAGGGGCTTCCAAGACTACCCTGAGTGAACCAACATTCAACCCGATGGTCTCTCTCTAGGGCTAACATAACTTCCTCCCAATTAGTCCTTATCTGGGACTCCCAGGTACATTCTTCTCTAAATCAGACAACACATCTCTCATAGGTGTGTCTGAGAAATACCAGACGGACCGACCATTTGATCCATGCACGGGTACAACTACTCAATTCCAATCACAAGGGAGTCCGCATCCCAACCATACGTCCACGGCGTGGTCCCACATAACATTCCCACCCTAACTACCCGACAGGCTAGGGGGAGTCTTTAGATCCTAATGTGGCCTAGTACTCATGCCCCCCCGGCATCCCACATACGTTAGTTATAGGTATGCACAATTACCTCTACGCCTACATATGTTATTAACATCGTTCATCACATAACAATCAGGTGCATACATCACTATTTATCATGGACTGGCATGTTAACATCCAAACATGTTATAATGTCTAGCAGTTTAAGCTAACTATCACATAATCATGTAGCATACTATCAACACGACATATCAAACTATAATCTGGCATACATACCACATATCACATATTTGCATGTTGACATCTCAACATATTATCAATAAAAATAAACCCCAATCATGTCACCCCACAACAAATCAATCGTGACATCAGATAAGCAACTCGTATATGCCTATGCGGGCATCGGATACAAATACACCCGGATGGGGGCCCGCCACATAATGGTATCAACAGTTCCCTTGCCGAGTGGCTCATAATACCGAGGACCCTCATTCGCCGCATTTCGTATCCGTACATTCGATAGAGAGGTAATATGCATAGATGCATGCTAAAAGCGGTGATGAGTTCCCTCACCTGTGTGTGTCTTTGAAATCCAATGCGAGAAAACGAGTCCGAGGGTTGAAGGAGCTCAGTCTGTTGAAACGAGAACACAAGGATAAGTAACCGGGCAAAACGGGTCAAACTAAGTCTGGGCTACAAACGGGCCCGAAAACGAGTCGGGTCCAAACCAGACTGAAATGGGCCCGAAACTGAAATCTGGGTCCAGAATTGGTCCGGGCTCAAAACTGAGTCCAAAATTGAAAACTAGGTTTGAAATTGGATCATGCCCGAAACTGGGTCGAAATGGGCCGGGGCGAACTGGGCCGGGCCCAAAACGAGCTGGGCCTGAAACAGGCCAGGCTGAAAGTTGGGCTGAGAGACAAACTGGGCCACGAGCTGCTGGGCCTGGGCTATTGGAACTCGGGCCCAACACGGGAACTGGGCCTAGTTTGCTGGGCCCAAAACTGAACCCAGCTGAGTCAACTCGGTGACTCAACCGAGTTGGCCCAATAACCCACCAGCAAACAGGGAAAAGGAGAGAAAGAGATGGAAAAGAGGAAAACCAGAGAGATGGAGGGGAAAGAAAGAGGGGAAAGTGAAGGGAAAGGGAGAATGAAAGGAGAGAAGATCGGAGGGTACCTGAGATCGGCCTCAATTTGGGGATCCGGCTTCGGGCAGCATCAAAATCCGGCGACTGAAGGTAGGGACAGTAGCCGCAAACTGTCGTCGGTGAATCCGGGTTGGAATTGCAGATCTAAACAGCAGACAGAGGAAGGGAAGGAAGAGAAAAGAACGAGAGAGGGGAGGGAAGGCAGTGCCAGCGGCGGCGGTAACCAAAGGGGAGAGGGAGTTTTAGGGTTAGGGTGAGACTAAGGGAAGGAGATGAGAGAAAGGGATGGAAGGAGAGAGAGACGGGAGGGATTTTGGGGGCGGCGGCACTGTAGCAAATGTGCTACAGTGCTGCGGGAAAGGGGGAAAATACATAGGCTAGGGTTTAGGGGTTCTAGGGTTTAGGTTTAAGTATTTAGATGTTTTTTTTTTTTATTATTATTATTATTTTTTTTTTCCAAAAATAAAATCTCAAGTTTTTGAAAACAATTTAAAACCCGATATAAATCAAGCGACAAACATCAGAGAGAAAATGTGTGATTTTAAAATATTTTTCTTTGACAAAGTACACAATAATTTGAAATTACCAAAACGCCCGGAGTCTCCGAACTCAGGATCGGGCAAACCAAGGCCCACTGCGGGGCCTGCACTCCTCCCACTGCCACCAAAACCCTAAAATCCCGAAAAATCGGGTCGGGTTATTACAATACTACCCCCTTTAAGGAATTTCGTCCTCGAAATTCACCTTAGGCTCAAACCTCGTAAGAAAATCTAAGTAAAAACTGTCTCTGCAGAACTGAAACTCACCCTCAAACCAATTTCCTCACGACAAAATAATGCCACAACATCTGACTCAAAGGAACAACCTTGCCATAAGGCACCACGAACAGCTGAACCACTTGGACAACAATCTGCACCACCTTCGAAACTAATGACTTCTACCTGATCAACTTCATCAGCTCGATAGTCCCTCTGAACATATCCGGTCTCAACAGAATTGCTTCAAGATCTCCACCTAATACAAGGGCAATTTATATAGTCGGCCACATAGTGTTTGGCAAGGAACTGTTAAACTGCCTATATGAAGCTGTCACTGTGCTCAAGTCCTACCAGGAGTCAACAATCCTCTTAACTCATCTCATAACCAAGAGTGCAAGGCATAAGACATGTCCTCTGAAATCTGCATGGTCTGTCCTGACCGGCTATCTATCCACAAACAGTTCGCTGAGCTGTAACACGGTTGAGCACACAACTCTCTGTAACATTGTCTGATCTGATGGACAGGTCTTAATTCTCGAACTGACACTGTCGACACTGGCATCTCACACAGACTAACTCTCTGCTCAATCCAAACTGGTCCAAAAAGTTCCAAGAAGTCGGGCATCCTCACGCCAAGGAGATAGGTGAGTTTTGTCAATCCACCCACTACCATCTATACCACTAATCCATGATGAAGATGGAGTTGAAGCATCTCCACATGGTATCACTCATGCGGAGGCGCCAACAATCTGCCCTGAAGAGTCAAGTCACCTTTTGGTCTCATTATCAAGTCATCTAGCCCACCACCACACATCATAGAATTCCATAGTCTAATTGCTTCTGTACCTGAACGTTGATTCTTTGGGGTTCTACCACTCAACATTGGCAGAACTACCACTTCGCATAGTCTGATTGCTCTAATCTTTGCACTTGGTCAGCAATCACTCCATGAAACTCCATTCCTGGAAACACCATAATAAACTGCACACCTGCGGCCTTTCTCTGCCTCCGATATGACTATCACTATCGTGGTCGTCTACCTCCACTCAAGAAAAAGAAAACTGCATCATTGCCATTGCACCAAGAATTGACCGTTCTCTCTGACCAATCTAACTGTAAACACGACCACTTGGAGTAATCTGAATAAACTGCCAGACGCGACCTCTGCTTCATCCTGACAAACCTGCCGCACTACCTGCCGGAACCACATGGCCATACAACTGCATCTCTAGAGTCAAAACTCGCATCCGACAAGGTTCCAAATGAAAACACATTCTCGAGAAATAATAGAGATCTTTTCAGCTGTCCCAACAAGTCGTCAATCATTAACAAAGTACCCTCATCCTACCTGTAATTCTGTTCAGTCGCTGCTCACTGGCACAAAATCTTACCGGGTAATCATTTTCATTGGCCAACAAAGTTGGTGCGTCCCCTGGTAAAATATTTAGACAAATAGGTCCCACCGACTGTATTCCACGGGTCTAGTCTCTATGTCCAACACCCCTGTCGGTATCATCCCAACGCCTGACATCCCAGTGCCCTCTCAACTCAAACTGACTGACAAGCCACACGGTGATCAGATCCCTCAACACCCTGGCTGAAGGAAAATCACTGCCTTCAAATAGAATGCCAGCAACGGTTAAGAGATTCGTCTTTAGCTATAATACGATACATGTAATCCTGCACAATATCCGCCTATCACTCCAACGGAGACGTGACAAACAAGGCGTCTCCACCACACATACTCCCAAACTCAAACCACGACGAAACTCAAAGTCATCGAGCGAGTCACGTATCTGAATCAGGTCAAGTCTCAGAACCAAAAGCCAAGGGGCACTATCACATCACTCGCATCAGTAGGATATATCAACCCATCCGGGGTGTTGCTGCCACGTTTAGATTGCTGCACTGAAGTCGTACCCTGGCCAAATACTCTGACTTCCTACTAACAAGATACTTCGGGTCTTCAGCATACACACATTGACAGCGGAGATGAACAAACTGCTCATCAACATTTGGTCCTCCAAAGTCTCTATCACAGGTCGGGGAATCCTTAAGGTCTTCGGGTCACTATACCCGGTACAGTTTCCCCTACTCTAACAAGTGCTCATTCTCACCGCTAGTCAATCCACATAATGAAAGTCTGACCAGGCTCAATACCAGACAAGAACCCAAAGCAAAATACATCTCTAGAACTCAAGCTCTAGGGCCACCCCATCATACTTACCACAACATCTAGGGAAGTCCAAACACCACCACGGAAACAAGTCTCATCTACCCTATCACACAGGGGATGGACTTAATTTCTAGTCATTAACTCACACATCTCTGACCCATGCACAGTCCGAGAGTTGAACCGTGCTCTGATACCAACTGTAACGACCCGTCCCGCTACGGGCACGTTAAAACTGCTCCAAACTCCTAAAAACAATCCAATACCATTTCGGATACTAACCATAGCAATCCACCAGTAAATCAAAGACCGTAAGCATCAATTATAATTACAAATTATAGCATCATCCCATTATTACATTCATCCCACTTAATAAAGTGTACAGATAATTCAAATATATCAGAAAGTCCTCAATTACAAGATGGGACCCTTACAAATTAGGAAACTGCGATTCTACGCCCAACGTCCAACTGAGGATCCCGCCAACCTTCCCTCTATGAAGTACCTGTGAGGCAAGGGGGTGAGCTCTAAATGCCCAGTGAGGGTAACACATGCATCATAAGTCATCAAATATACTCTACACATAATCATATGGACATATCAATGTCTACGATGTCTACAGGCATGACTATGCAAACGGGTGCCCTACCCCTAACACACGGGCCCACATCAGTCGGACCACTAGTACATCCTCTAACCAACCCAATGCATCTATCCCAGTTCACCCGTCCTCGGGTACACAGGCCGACCTCCAACCGGGTCGGGATCCATCCTCCTCGGCCAGACCTATAACTCTCTCATGACAACCGACGCACCTAGCATGACCAACCCAAGAGTCGGACTCACTAGAGTCCTAACCTGACTACCACACGGGAGTGACCACCTCACCAGTCCTCAACGGATTGCCAACCAAACTCATCCATGGTCTCTTCAACCGAGCACCAGAGTCTCGATGATCAAACCTATAACCTCGGACCCCATTTGTTGGTCTCCATACGATTGGCGTATCCACCCCTCACAGGATTTTATAGGTCTTATACTGAGTGAGCCGGCCGAACTCACTCGTTAGGCGCCCATAAATTCCTGGTGAGTCAACATTCACAACCCAAGTCTCAACTATGAACCCTAAAGTCAACCGCGGGTAAACCCACTATCATACAGGCTGTCCCCACCATACAGTTGTCCTAGTCTGGAATACCATACCTCAGACTATACCCACCCTGCAGGTGCCATAGCCTGGAACCTCTCATCACACCATCCCTCGATCAATGAGCGGGCGAGCACCTCCTCAGCCTACTCAGTCTTTCGAGGATCACAAGTCGTACTAGCGGGAGCCGTCCCTCACCGCCTCATCCCTCGACCAATGACCAGGCGAGCACCTCCTCAGCCTACTCGATCATTCGAGGATCACAAGTCATACTAGCGGGAGCCGTCCCTCACCGCGTCATCCCTCGACCAATGACCAGGCGAGCACCTCCTCAGCCTACTCGGTCATTTGAGGATCACAAGTCATACTAGCGGGAGCCGTCCCTCACCGCGTCATCCCTCGACCAATGACCAGGCGAGCACCTCCTCAGCCTACTCGATCATTCGAGGATCACAAGTCATACTAGCGGGAGCCGTCCCTCACCGCGTCATCCCTCGACCAATGACCAGGCGAGCACCTCCTCAGCCTACTCGGTCATTCGAGGATCACAAGTCATACTAGCGGGAGCCGTCCCTCACCGCGTCATCCCTCGACCAATGACCAGGCGAGTACCTCCTCAGCCTACTCGGTCAGTCGAGGATCACAAGTCACCACCCCACCCTCTGGTCTCCATGCGGGTGAACCACTCAACCCATTAGACCACTGGGGACGCCTCATCCACCACATACCCGGGTAGCGTGACAGAAGGGGCTTCCAAGACTACCCTGAGTGAACCAACATTCAACCCGATGGTCTCTCTCTAGGGCTAACATAACTTCCTCCCAATTAGTCCTTATCTGGGACTCCCAGGTACATTCTTCTCTAAATCAGACAACACATCTCTCATAGGTGTGTCTGAGAAATACCAGACGGACCGACCATTTGATCCATGCACGGGTACAACTACTCAATTCCAATCACAAGGGAGTCCGCATCCCAACCATGCGTCCACGGCGTGGTCCCACATAACATTCCCACCCTAACTACCCGACAGTCTAGGGGGAGTCTCTAGATCCTGATGTGACCTAGTACTCATGCCCCCCCGGCATCCCACATACGTTAGTTATAGGTATGCACAATTACCTCTACGCCTACATATGTTATTAACATCGTTCATCACATAACAATCAGGTGCATACATCACTATTTATCATGGGCTGGCATGTTAACATCCAAACATGTTATAATGTCTAGCAGTTTAAGCTAACTATCACATAATCATGTAGCATACTATCAACACGACATATCAAACTACAATCTGGCATACATACCACATATCACATATTTGCATGTTGACATCTCAACATATTATCAATAAAAATAAACCCCAATCATGTCACCGCACAATAAATCAATCGTGACATCAGATAAGCAACTCGTATATGCCTCTGCGGGCATCGGATACAAATACACCCGGATGGGGGCCCGCCACATAATGGTATCAACAGTTCCCTTGCCGAGTGGCTCATAATACCGAGGACCCTCATTCGCCGCATTTCGTATCCGTACATTCGATAGAGAGGTAATATGCATAGATGCATGCTAAAAGCGGTGATGAGTTCCCTCACCTGTGTGTGTCTTTGAAATCCAATGCGAGAAAACGAGTCCGAGGGTTGAAGGAGCTCAGTCTGTTGAAACGAGAACACAAGGATAAGTAACCGGGCAAAACGGGTCAAACTAAGTCTGGGCTACAAACGGGCCCGAAAACGAGTCGGGTCCAAACCAGACTGAAATGGGCCCGAAACTGAAATCTGGGTCCAGAATTGGTCCGGGCTCAAAACTGAGTCCAAAATTGAAAACTAGGTTTGAAATTGGATCATGCCCGAAACTGGGTCGAAATGGGCCGGGGCGAACTGGGCCGGGCCCAAAACGAGCTGGGCCTGAAACAGGCCAGGCTGAAAGTTGGGCTGAGAGACAAACTGGGCCACGAGCTGCTGGGCCTGGGCTATTGGAACTCGGGCCCAACACGGGAACTGGGCCTAGTTTGCTGGGCCCAAAACTGAACCCAGCTGAGTCAACTCGGTGACTCAACCGAGTTGGCCCAATAGCCCACCAGGAAACAGGGAAAAGGAGAGAAAGAGATGGAAAAGAGGAAAACCAGAGAGATGGAGGGGAAAGAAAGAGGGGAAAGTGAAGGGAAAGGGAGAATGAAAGGAGAGAAGATCGGAGGGTACCTGAGATCGGCCTCAATTTGGGGATCCGGCTTCGGGCAGCATCAAAATCCGGCGACTGAAGGTAGGGACAGTCGCCGCAAACTGTCGTCGGTGAATCCGGGTTGGAATTGCAGATCTAAACAGCAGACAGAGGAAGGGAAGGAAGAGAAAAGAACGAGAGAGGGGAGGGAAGGCAGTGCCAGCGGCGGCGGTAACCAAAGGGGAGAGGGAGTTTTAGGGTTAGGGTGAGACTAAGGGAAGGAGATGAGAGAAAGGGATGGAAGGAGAGAGAGACGGGAGGGATTTTGGGGGCGGCGGCACTGTAGCAAATGTGCTACAGTGCTGCGGGAAAGGGGGAAAATACATAGGCTAGGGTTTAGGGGTTCTAGGGTTTAGGTTTAAGTATTTAGATGTTTTTTTTTTTTTATTATTATTATTATTTTTTTTTTCCAAAAATAAAATCTCAAGTTTTTGAAAACAATTTAAAACCCGATATAAATCAAGCGACAAACATCAGAGAGAAAATGTGTGATTTTAAAATATTTTTCTTTGACAAAGTACACAATAATTTGAAATTACCAAAACGCCCGGAGTCTCCGAACTCAGGATCGGGCAAACCAAGGCCCACTGCGGGGCCTACACTCCTCCCACTGCCACCAAAACCCTAAAATCCCGAAAAATCGGGTCGGGTTATTACAATACTACCCCCTTTAAGGAATTTCGTCCTCGAAATTCACCTTAGGCTCAAACCTCGTAAGAAAATCTAAGTAAAAACTGTCTCTGCAGAACTGAAACTCACCCTCAAACCAATTTCCTCACCACAAAATAATGCCACAACATCTGACTCAAAGGAACAACCTTGCCATAAGGCACCACGAACAGCTAAACCACTTGGACAACAATCTGCACCACCTTCGAAACTAATGACTTCTACCTGATCAACTTCATCAGCTCGATAGTCCCTCTGAACATATCCGGTCTCAACAGAATTGCTTCAAGATCTCCACCTAATACAAGGGCAATTTATATAGTCGGCCACATAGTGTTTGGCAAGGAACTGTTAAACTGCCTATATGAAGCTGTCACTGTGCTCAAGTCCTACCAGGAGTCAACAATCCTCTTAACTCATCTCATAACCAAGAGTGCAAGGCATAAGACATGTCCTCTGAAATCTGCATGGTCTGTCCTGACCAGCTATCTATCCACAAACAGTTCGCTGAGCTGTAACACGGTTGAGCACACAACTCTCTGTAACATTGTCTGATCTGATGGACAGGTCTTAATTCTCGAACTGACACTGTCGACACTGGCATCTCACACAGACTAACTCTCTGCTCAATCCAAACTGGTCCAAAAAGTTCCAAGAAGTCGGGCATCCTCACGCCAAGGAGATAGGTGAGTTTTGTCAATCCACCCACTACCATCTATACCACTAATCCATGATGAAGATGGAGTTGAAGCATCTCCACATGGTATCACTCATGCGGAGGCGCCAACAATCTGCCCTGAAGAGTCAAGTCACCTTTTGGTCTCATTATCAAGTCATCTAGCCCACCACCACAATTCATAGAATTCCATAGTCTAATTGTTTCTGTACCTGAACGTTGATTCTTTGGGGTTCTACCACTCAACATTGGCAGAACTACCACTTCGCATAGTCTGATTGCTCTAATCTTTGCACTTGGTCAGCAATCACTCCATGAAACTCCATTCCTGGAAACACCATAATAAACTGCACACCTGCGGCCTTTCTCTGCCTCCGGTATGACTATCACTATCGTGGTCGTCTACCTCCACTCAAGAAAAAGAAAACTGCATCATTGCCATTGCACCAAGAATTGACCGTTCTCTCTGACCAATCTAACTGTAAACACGACCACTTGGAGTAATCTGAATAAACTGCCAGACGCGACCTCTGCTTCATCCTGACAAACCTGCCGCACTACCTGCCGGAACCACATGGCCATACAACTGCATCTCTAGAGTCAAAACTCGCATCCGACAAGGTTCCAAATGAAAACACATTCTCGAGAAATAATAGAGATCTTTTCAGCTGTCCCAACAAGTCGTCAATCATTAACAAAGTACCCTCATCCTACCTGTAATTCTGTTCAGTCGCTGCTCACTGGCACAAAATCTTACCGGGTAATCATTTTCATTGGCCAACAAAGTTGGTGCGTCCCCTGGTAAAATATTTAGACAAATAGGTCCCACCGACTGTATTCCACGGGTCTAGTCTCTATGTCCAACACCCCTGTCGGTATCATCCCAACGCCTGACATCCCAGTGCCCTCTCAACTCAAACTGACTGACAAGCCACACGGTGATCAGATCCCTCAACACCCTGGCTGAAGGAAAATCACTGCCTTCAAATAGAATGCCAGCAACGGTTAAGAGATTCGTCTTTAGCTATAATACGATACATGTAATCCTGCACAATATCCGCCAATCACTCCAACGGAGACGTGACAAACAAGGCGTCTCCACCACACATACTCCCAAACTCAAACCACGACGAAACTCAAAGTCATCGAGCGAGTCACGTATCTGAATCAGGTCAAGTCTCAGAACCAAAAGCCAAGGGGCACTATCACATCACTCGCATCAGTAGGATATATCAACCCATCCGGGGTGTTGCTGCCACGTTTAGATTGCTGCACTGAAGTCGTACCCTGGCCAAATACTCTGACTTCCTACTAACAAGATACTTCGGGTCTTCAGCATACACACATTGACAGCGGAGATGAACAAACTGCTCATCAACATTTGGTCCTCCAAAGTCTCTATCACAGGTCGGGGAATCCTTAAGGTCTTCGGGTCACTATACCCGGTACGGTTTCCCCTACTCTAACAAGTGCTCATTCTCACCGCTAGTCAATCCACATAATGAAAGTCTGACCAGGCTCAATACCAGACAAGAACCCAAAGCAAAATACATCTCTAGAACTCAAGCTCTAGGGCCACCCCATCATACTTACCACAACATCTAGGGAAGTCCAAACACCACCACGGAAACAAGTCTCATCTACCCTATCACACAGGGGATGGACTTAATTTCTAGTCATTAACTCACACATCTCTGACCCATGCACAGTCCGAGAGTTGAACCGTGCTCTGATACCAACTGTAACGACCCGTCCCGCTACGGGCACGTTAAAACTGCTCCAAACTCCTAAAAACAATCCAATACCATTTCGGATACTAACCATAGCAATCCACCAGTAAATCAAAGACCGTAAGCATCAATTATAATTACAAATTATAGCATCATCCCATTATTACATTCATCCCACTTAATAAAGTGTACAGATAATTCAAATATATCAGAAAGTCCTCAATTACAAGATGGGACCCTTACAAATTAGGAAACTGCGATTCTACGCCCAACGTCCAACTGAGGATCCCGCCAACCTTCCCTCTATGAAGTACCTGTGAGGCAAGGGGGTGAGCTCTAAATGCCCAGTGAGGGTAACACATGCATCATAAGTCATCAAATATACTCTACACATAATCATATGGACATATCAATGTCTACGATGTCTACAGGCATGACTATGCAAACGGGTGCCCTACCCCTAACACACGGGCCCACATCAGTCGGACCACTAGTACATCCTCTAACCAACCCAATGCATCTATCCCAGTTCACCCGTCCTCGGGTACACAGGCCGACCTCCAACCGGGTCGGGATCCATCCTCCTCGGCCAGACCTATAACTCTCTCATGACAACCGACGCACCTAGCATGACCAACCCAAGAGTCGGACTCACTAGAGTCCTAACCTGACTACCACACGGGAGTGACCACCTCACCAGTCCTCAACGGATTGCCAACCAAACTCATCCATGGTCTCTTCAACCGAGCACCAGAGTCTCGATGATCAAACCTATAACCTCGGACCCCATTTGTTGGTCTCCATACGATTGGTGTATCCACCCCTCACAGGATTTTATAGGTCTTATACTGAGTGAGCCGGCCGAACTCACTCGTTAGGCGCCCATAAATTCCTGGTGAGTCAACATTCACAACCCAAGTCTCAACTATGAACCCTAAAGTCAACCGCGGGTAAACCCACCATCATACAGGCTGTCCCCACCATACAGTTGTCCTAGTCTGGAATACCATACCTCAGACTATACCCACCCTGCAGGTGCCATAGCCTGGAACCTCTCATCACACCATCCCTCGATCAATGAGCGGGCGAGCACCTCCTCAGCCTACTCAGTCTTTCGAGGATCACAAGTCGTACTAGCGGGAGCCGTCCCTCACCGCCTCATCCCTCGACCAATGACCAGGCGAGCACCTCCTCAGCCTACTCGATCATTCGAGGATCACAAGTCATACTAGCGGGAGCCGTCCCTCACCGCGTCATCCCTCGACCAATGACCAGGCGAGCACCTCCTCAGCCTACTCGGTCATTTGAGGATCACAAGTCATACTAGCGGGAGCCGTCCCTCACCGCGTCATCCCTCGACCAATGACCAGGCGAGCACCTCCTCAGCCTACTCGATCATTCGAGGATCACAAGTCATACTAGCGGGAGCCGTCCCTCACCGCGTCATCCCTCGACCAATGACCAGGCGAGCACCTCCTCAGCCTACTCGGTCATTCGAGGATCACAAGTCATACTAGCGGGAGCCGTCCCTCACCGCGTCATCCGTCGCCCAATGACCAGGCGAGTACCTCCTCAGCCTACTCGGTCAGTCGAGGATCACAAGTCACCACCCCACCCTCTGGTCTCCATGCGGGTGAACCACTCAACCCATTAGACCACTGGGGACGCCTCATCCACCACATACCCGGGTAGCGTGACAGAAGGGGCTTCCAAGACTACCCTGAGTGAACCAACATTCAACCCGATGGTCTCTCTCTAGGGCTAACATAACTTCCTCCCAATTAGTCCTTATCTGGGACTCCCAGGTACATTCTTCTCTAAATCAGACAACACATCTCTCATAGGTGTGTCTGAGAAATACCAGACGGACCGACCATTTGATCCATGCACGGGTACAACTACTCAATTCCAATCACAAGGGAGTCCGCATCCCAACCATGCGTCCACGGCGTGGTCCCACATAACATTCCCACCCTAACTACCCGACAGTCTAGGGGGAGTCTCTAGATCCTGATGTGACCTAGTACTCATGCCCCCCCGGCATCCCACATACGTTAGTTATAGGTATGCACAATTACCTCTACGCCTACATATGTTATTAACATCGTTCATCACATAACAATCAGGTGCATACATCACTATTTATCATGGGCTGGCATGTTAACATCCAAACATGTTATAATGTCTAGCAGTTTAAGCTAACTATCACATAATCATGTAGCATACTATCAACACGACATATCAAACTAGAATCTGGCATACATACCACATATCACATATTTGCATGTTGACATCTCAACATATTATCAATAAAAATAAACCCCAATCATGTCACCGCACAACAAATCAATCGTGACATCAGATAAGCAACTCGTATATGCCTCTGCGGGCATCGGATACAAATACACCCGGATGGGGCCCGCCACATAATGGTATCAACAGTTCCCTTGCCGAGTGGCTCATAATACCGAGGACCCTCATTCGCCGCATTTCGTATCCGTACATTCGATAGAGAGGTAATATGCATAGATGCATGCTAAAAGCGGTGATGAGTTCCCTCACCTGTGTGTGTCTTTGAAATCCAATGCGAGAAAACGAGTCCGAGGGTTGAAGGAGCTCAGTCTGTTGAAACGAGAACACAAGGATAAGTAACCGGGCAAAACGGGTCAAACTAAGTCTGGGCTACAAACGGGCCCGAAAACGAGTCGGGTCCAAACCAGACTGAAATGGGCCCGAAACTGAAATCTGGGTCCAGAATTGGTCCGGGCTCAAAACTGAGTCCAAAATTGAAAACTAGGTTTGAAATTGGATCATGCCCGAAACTGGGTCGAAATGGGCCGGGGCGAACTGGGCCGGGCCCAAAACGAGCTGGGCCTGAAACAGGCCAGGCTGAAAGTTGGGCTGAGAGACAAACTGGGCCACGAGCTGCTGGGCCTGGGCTATTGGAACTCGGGCCCAACACGGGAACTGGGCCTAGTTTGCTGGGCCCAAAACTGAACCCAGCTGAGTCAACTCGGTGACTCAACCGAGTTGGCCCAATAACCCACCAGGAAACAGGGAAAAGGAGAGAAAGAGATGGAAAAGAGGAAAACCAGAGAGATGGAGGGGAAAGAAAGAGGGGAAAGTGAAGGGAAAGGGAGAATGAAAGGAGAGAAGATCGGAGGGTACCTGAGATCGGCCTCAATTTGGGGATCCGGCTTCGGGCAGCATCAAAATCCGGCGACTGAAGGTAGGGACAGTCGCCGCAAACTGTCGTCGGTGAATCCGGGTTGGAATTGCGGATCTAAACAGCAGACAGAGGAAGGGAAGGAAGAGAAAAGAACGAGAGAGGGGAGGGAAGGCAGTGCCAGCGGCGGCGGTAACCAAAGGGGAGAGGGAGTTTTAGGGTTAGGGTGAGACTAAGGGAAGGAGATGAGAGAAAGGGATGGAAGGAGAGAGAGACGGGAGGGATTTTGGGGGCGGCGGCACTGTAGCAAATGTGCTACAGTGCTGCGGGAAAGGGGGAAAATACATAGGCTAGGGTTTAGGGGTTCTAGGGTTTAGGTTTAAGTATTTAGATGTTTTTTTTTTATTATTATTATTATTTTTTTTTTTTTCCAAAAATAAAATCTCAAGTTTTTGAAAACAATTTAAAACCCGATATAAATCAAGCGACAAACATCAGAGAGAAAACGTGTGATTTTAAAATATTTTTCTTTGACAAAGTACACAATAATTTGAAATTACCAAAACGCCCGGAGTCTCCGAACTCAGGATCGGGCAAACCAAGGCCCACTGCGGGGCCTACACTCCTCCCACTGCCACCAAAACCCTAAAATCCTGAAAAATCGGGTCGGGTTATTACACTCCATGTCATCTACTCTATCTCATCTATTCATTCATGATAGCTTTAGATCTCCACCATTCATACATTAAAATCATAAAACCCTAAAACATCATGCCAAAATCGACCAAGCCACATCCAATCGCTAATTTCTCTCATTCCTTTCATTACTCCCAAGACACCTTAGCCACCAAGCCACCATTGACTAAAATTCGACCATAGCACTAGGAAGCCCTATATTTTCTATCTTTTAATCCTAGCAATCCATGTTAAGTTAGATTAAATCCCAACCTCTCACCCATCAACTTAAACCAAGATTTAATCCTAGTCATTCATCTAATCCCAAGTCCAATAAATAGCCCAGTATCCCACATGTAAAACTCGAATTTGACTCTGGAGCCAAAGAGGACCAAAGGATTGAAGAGAAGACCATGAGAAGACTCAAAGATACATAGAGAAATTGAATTTTACAGTGAGTTTCTTTTGAAATTACAATTTTCAATTATCTTGTATTCAATCAATCCCGTATTTAATTTTTCCAATAAATAATCAAAGGACATCCATTTAGAATCTTGAAACATCCAATTTCTGATTTCCATTTATGATTGTCTTTGATTCGATTTTAAGATTGTATGCTTTAATTATTCAATCGGACATGAAACAACTAGGACTTAGGTTATGATTGTTAAGATCCAAGTTATTAAGGTTTGATTTTATAATCTAAAGTTTATGATTTTTAACATTCATGATAAACATGAACTAGATCTTAGATTTTTACACGAATTACAAATCTAGGTCATTTGTTTATTTAAATATCTTCGGTGATGAATGGTCTTTTCCAAACAACCACCCTTTACGTTACTGCATTTTTAGTTCTGTCATTTATTTTTGTTGCCAATTTATTTTTCATATTTTATTTCACTTGAAAGTTGTATTTTAGTTTTTTATTTTTAAATATTAATTCTTTTAAAGTGTATTCATTTCATGTATTTAAACCTCCCTAAAAACTTGATTAACTAGTTAAGATTAAATTTAATTAGGTCTTTGATTTTGTTAATTGGAAGTAATGTTGAGATTGTTTATAAACTTTTTATTAAAACTTTATTTTAATTACTTTTAATCAATATTCTAAAATTGTGGATCCATTTATTTGAATGAAGATTTGATTAGTTGGAAATATACTTTTAAGATTAAAATTGATTTCTATCTTAGATTTAATTTTGAATCTTGATTTTCTAAGAAACGTAAAAATAGAAGCGTGTGTATTTTGAATGTTTATTTTGGGTTCGTCCTCGCACTCAATCGTTATACTATACATAGTTCGTGCGCTTGCGAGATTTATAAATTTAAAACATCAACATATACCTATTAACCATGTGACCACGGAGTATATGGAAGGGAGCCCTTTTATATGTTATGAGCCACTCGGCAAGGTATCCACTCATGTGTACTCGTGTCAAGTGAACATCAAACATGTGTACCATGCAGCGGGAGCGTGGATGGGTTGTGGATTACTCGGTGGTAGAACATGGGTGGATGTACTCCCTAGTCTGGACTAGACCGTCAGGTCTGTCCTAGTGGTATTCAAACGCGTCTATGGGAGAAGCGTGGCCTAGCATGGAGGGCGAGGTACCCTGGGCTCCTAGTAGGACCGGTGTGAGGTAGTCACCACCTCATGAAATCTGTTGGATTGAGTGTTGGCCCGTCCAAGGCTGACTTGGAGATCACTATAGTCACAATACTCGAGTGTACGGAGGACGAGGCGTCCCCGATGGTCTAGTGGGTTGAGTGTTTGTTCACCCACACATAGACTAGATGATGGGACGACGATTGAGTATCACGAGTGGTCAAGTGGGCTAGTGTTTGTTCGCCCATGTGTAGACTAGAGGATGGGATGGTAGTAGTGGATCCTGCGAGACCAGATGGATTGATTGTTTGTTCGCCATATGACGGTTAGCGGTGTGTTGATCGTCCAGGTGGGTTCAGTGTTTGTTCGCCCCCGTGTTGGCCAAGAGATATGGTTGGTATGGATGATCCCCAGGTGATTGAGTGGGTTGAGTGTTGGTTCGCCCACACATTGGTCGATGTATGTTGGTCGAGGTTGATCTCCCGTAGGCTCTAATTTGAGTGCTTGTTCGCCCAGGTGCAGGTTAGGATATGATTCACTATTGATGGTACCAGTCTGTAGAGTGTGTGGACCTCTGTAGAGGTGGCCCTATAGGTAAGGTGGTGGTAGGGTATGTTGAGTACGTTCTGGATCGTCCGCAGTGTGGGTTGTGCATGTGTTATGCGGGACCATGCTTGTAGACATCGTTGATAGCTTGTTGCAGTGAGTATGCAGTGTATGATGTGTGATGTGTGATATGTGTGTGTGTGTTCTCTCACTAGGCTTGCAGAGCTCATACCCTTGCCTTTCAGGTGCTTCGATGGAGGCAGGACCCAGCGGGTCCCAAGATCAAGCCTAAGTGATGGTGGTTACAGATAGTTTGGCTCTATTTCCCTTTCTGTTATTCTAAGAGAATATTGTGTGTTTGATTCATTTATCACTTGATTTTATGGATAACTGTAATAACTATCATTTACACTGCTATGTCGGCTTGAGTTAATGGTACTTTACTTGCTTTTCTCTTTTGTGGTT
Source organism: Chimonanthus salicifolius (assembly GCA_013350335.1). NCBI lineage: Eukaryota > Viridiplantae > Streptophyta > Magnoliopsida > Laurales > Calycanthaceae > Chimonanthus > Chimonanthus salicifolius. The sequence goes on from CM023539.1 coordinate 18,161,041, forward strand.
GTTGTTTTTTTTTTTGAAAAAAAGTACTCATTATTTCAGATGTATCGTATTCTGGTTCAGTATCGGTGTTAACATGCCCGTAATGGGATGGGGTGTTATGTCGCTAGTGATTTAGTATCTCTAACATGTCGAGGGGGTATCCACCCCGGATGGACGAGGTGTTGTCGAAAACAATAATCAACTCAACACCATTATAATTTGAACCTCATTTTAACTAAAGGAAAGACAGTTTCCTAATTTTAGTTAAAACCCGTAACTTTCCAAGTTCCCAAGACCCAATTTCATCCCATATACCAAAACCCCCAAAATTTTCAATCCTTCATTTGGTTCCATTAGGTCACTTGGCCCAATTTACCCTCCAAGATCTAAGTAAAATCATTCTTTCCATCCCACTAGCCTTCTCTCAGCCAAAGTTCCCAAGGGGTATAATCATTTAAGCTTTATATGACTTATTCAAGAGAGAAGGTTCACTCACCCCTCCAAATCCACTTGTTTCTACTCCAATCACCTCTCTAAATCCACCAAGCCCCTAAACAAGGACAATACATCTCCTCTATCTCGTCATTAACCCAATCCCCAAGTTTCCCTTCCAAATACTAGTTCAAGGTACCCCAAAATAGAGAAATCTGAGCTAAAAAACAGGATTTCCTAAAAAGGGAGAAGATCACGGGTGTAGAGGGCCTAGGAAGTACTTTCTATTTAAATTTCTCACTTTCATAGTGGAACAGGTAGGAGAGGATTTTGGGAGGCCTTTCGGAGCTAAAAATGAGGGGAGGTGGCCCTTCTTTCTCAAATCGATGTTTAAGTACACATTCTGATCTCCATGATATCGTAACTCTGACCATTATATCGAAGCTCCAATAGTGTCGGACTTCAGACACTAACATAGCAGACTTCCAACACGATTTTATTTTTTGAAGATTTCCTAGGCATTCCCGGTAGGTCAACTGAGTGTGACGACACACCCGCATCCCCGAAAAATGCTTTTTTCACAATCTACAATACTGGTATTTATAGACTACTCAACTCATCAATGCATAACTGTAAATGACCCGTTCGGAACTCTTAACCAACAACTACAAAACATAGTCAACTTTGTGCCAACCCAGCAAGTCTATCTCCATTCCTATTTCACAATTCCCACATGTGTATTTCAGTGTATAATAGAGCCTGTCACACACTCCAAAATCTTCGAACTAGTCAAGATTTGAAATCCCGTTCAACGTTGCAAGCATTTCAACGATCATTCAGAAGTCCGAATATCACAAATTCAGAGATTTGAATCCATGAGAAACTTAGTGCACAGGTTTGTGCACATTGTGTTCCATTCAGACGTCTGAATCTCACTATTCAGAACTCTGAACGTAAACTTTCTACATTTTCAAATTTGTGACAAGCCTTACTTATGTACTTTCCATTTTAGAATTACGTATTCCATATGAGTCCAATTCTAAGTCCATTCCTACTACGAGATCAGTCCAGGGTCACCTAAGTCTATTAGGTCCTTTTACCTGCCTTGGTTGGCTTTCCAACTGATTTACTGCTCACACTGTTGTTCTTCTATCAAGTCACACAATGACACTCAACATAGAATTTTAGACACCAAAATTGACAACCGAGAATATAGGTTCAACTGTGGCTCTTACAAAATCTGGATAGTAAGAGCAGAAAAACTTAGGTGTAGATAAAAACCAGATAGCGAAAGCAAAACAAGTCTACATCAGAAATGATGTAGTATGGTTGACACAGGCTCCCGTACGATGCCCCAACTCACACATGAATAACCAGCCAGTTGTTTCCAACAAGGAAACAACAGCTCTCTCTCGGGAAACTGTTCCCGTCTCCTTCGGAGGTGTGAAGAACCTTGCAATGGAAACTTCTACCTTTGGCCAAGACGATCGACAATACTAGCCGACCTTGGGTTATTGTAAAAATAAGCCCATGGTTGCAGACAGACATAAATATACAAAATGTTAGTGCTCCGGATTTGCCGAGTCCCTAGGTTTGTCAATTCTATGACTCGGGAAGAAGCACTTGCTAGTAACTTGAAGACTTAAGGTGATCAAGATTGAAGAGTATGCCCCATCGGATTGAAGCTCATAGTTATGCCAATCACAAAACATATATTTGGCCATATATGACTTAAGGTGGTACCCACACCTTAGGAGGACCTTCCTAGGTTTAGTTGAACAAATGGTAAAATCATAAAAAGCCTAGAGAGGAAGTTTGACAGTGAATTGGAAGCGAACCTGGAAATATGAATTAAGTTCATTGTCAGCTCGACCAGTCGTTCTCACCAACCCCTCGGTGGAGACAAGATCGACCCATCGTGGTCAAAGACTGGTCGGTGAGATTGACAAAGGTTCTGGAACATTGAACTGTCACTCTGGGTATGCTTCTGATCGAGAGTCTTGTATGCACAGACCCCTCGGTGATGAACTTATGAGTTCTGGAACTTAGAACTCAAGTGGATTCTCGAGAAAGCAGACATCTCGGTAATTCAAGACTAATCGAGAGTACCAGGACTGATCCCTCAGTAAAGGGCGACAGGTCGTTCTGGGCAGGACAACTTTTGGAACATGAAACTCTGTTTGCATGGTGTTGCCCCAGATTGAGACACTCGTATGGACCGACCTCTCGGTGCCATTCTTGTCGAATCATCGGTGAAACCGACTTGTCGACCGCGAATTAGTAATGCCGTTGGGAGTGCATTTAATGTGTAACGGTCGGGTGATTGAATGGTAATGAATATAAACACGGATCCATCGGTGCCCCCGACCTGTCAGTACTGGACAGTTTAAAAAACTGTGATGACTCCTCTATAAATATGAGAGTTGTCTGATCATTTAATTATCTTCCTTGAACTGAGAAAAGTCATACACTCTAAGGAACAATCAACTCTTTTGTGCCTACACTTGAGAATCAAATACAACCAATCTATGGATTGAGTTAGTAAAAGAGAGAAAGAGAGGAAAAACGAAAAGATAGAAACTAGGAAAGATGTTGGTAGAACCAGTTTTCTAGTCACCGTGAAATTGTGATTGCTCAACTACAGCTACAAGGCGGAGCGTTGGGATTAACTTGGGCTAGGCCTGTATTCGGACCCTGCCCAGCTGGCGGACTGCCGGGCCTGAATCCTAGAGTCCATCAGCGAGCCGGACTCTAGAGTCCGATAAGGACTCGAGGACAGGTCCGAAGAGTCTGATAAGGACTCGGGCGGGTTGCGGACAGTCCTCTAGTTCGCGAGTCCGATGGATTAAAAATGAAGTTTTAGGGCTTCTTACCGTTTCTTCTCATTTGCATTGCGATTTCTTCTCACCTTGTGATTGCTTCTCACTGCTCGCCGCTCTAATTTGGAAAGATCTCCCTCTCACCGGATCTCTCTTTTCTCCCTCTTTCCGTTCTCCTCTCTCTCGCACCTTTCTAGAAATCCGATCGAGACTTCCATCACCTGCAGCCTCTGCACGTAGTTCGAGACTTCAAATCGTTTTGGTCGATCTGCAAATCTGTATGTGATTAGAGAAGATAACCCAAGGTTTTTTTTTTTAATTTGTTGAAAAAGGGTCCGTTTTGGATGAGTGAAACTAGGAAATCGTGGGTTTATCCATGGGTTTTTCAGATGATAAACTCAATCCATAACATATGAAGAATGGTACCCAAATGTTCATATCTTCTTACTTCTTTTGTTGATACGTAAGCACAAGTGGTCTCACAATATGGCATTTTCTTAGGGTTCTGTTATTAATTATTATTTATTTTTGAGGAAAAGCAGAGTTTATCGAGAATCTTATTAGACGTGGGTTATGATCTCTTTAATCGCTCTTATATGTATGTGTGTGTAGTGGGGTGGGGGGGATGGGGGATTTTTTTTTGAACTATTATTAATCTAATTTTTTACTATCAACGTCACTAGAATTTAAAAATTTTAGATTGCACGGTGAACAGATACCCAAAATACAATGATCTTTAACAAGTGATTTTATTTAAAGATGAGTTTTTTTACTGGGCCATTGTCATAATTCTTTTTGTATTTTGCCTTTTATGGGGCATTTTGGGCCTCATCCCATTTACTTGTAAATATCTTGTGGGGTTCTTTCCCCTCTTCTTTGAATTACTTACCCAATAGTTCAAAAAAAAAAATGAGTTTTTTTAGTAAGTAGTTTAGTCGACCTTTCAAGAATATTAATAATTTGGTTGAAGTGAAACTGTGATTTTAAGTTTTGAATCTTCATTCGGATTTGGATGTTTAGAAATCGAATTTTTTTATCATCGTTTGTTTGAATATACTCAATCATGTATGACAGTAGCTTGAATTTCAAGTACTCTGCACTTGAGAAGGCCACTATATCTTTTGACATTGGCAACAAGCTTGGGCAAGGAGGTTCTGGAACAATATACAAGGTAAACTACTTGATTAAGATGCAAAGAAAAATTATTTTGAAATTAATTTTAGGGTACATTTGAATACACCTGTGATAGATGCTTAAGTAGGTTCTATACCCACATCTAAAACTACAAATTTGAGTATGAATGTTCTATACCCCATTGTTGTGTTCACTTCATTACTTCTACTTGTTTGCCTCATATTGAAGAGTTGACTTCTTTTTGTATGAGTGATGAAAAGATTTTGTGTTATCAACATGACAAAGAAAAGAATGTACAGCTAAACTTGATACTATGATCTGCACAATTATAATTAATTTATAATGGGAATATGGGGTTTAAGTCAGGGCCCGAGTTTTCCTTTAGCTCTTCCATAGACAAACTTATTAACACCTTCTCCACCATTGTTCAAATCTCTTGCCATATGTTGGACCCTACTATATGATGAGATGATTCCCATGACAACAATTTTGGCAATATTTACTTGGACCGAAGATTGCCTCAAAGCATTTGTGCACCTTGAACACCATGTGTAAAAATTCTTTGTAAACATGATGAATTCTCCAGTTTAAACACTTTACTTATTTGAACATAATTGTTTCTACAGTACAATGTCTAATCCTAATGAGAGGAACGACTTTATTACGGAGAATGAGATAGATACGACATCTAACTCTTCTAGATCACAAAAAAATGTACACAGGAAAAGGACATTGACTGTTTAGAATGATTTCTATTACGTGGAGATGAATGGAGTTGGGACTGCAATATGTAATCATTGTTCGGGATTATTTATAGGTTCGAGTAGTAGTGGAACTTCCCACTTACGGCACCACTTGTTTTCTTGTAAGAAATATGATCCAACACAATCGGGTGGCCATAATGAAACAGAGTGTGCCGATTTTCATTTAGAATTTGATCAACAACGTAGTATAGAGGATCTTGCGAGTATGATAATGTTGCATGGGTATCCTCTTTCAATCGTTGAACATCAAGGGTTTATAAAGTATTCGAGGAATCTTCAACCTCAATTCCAGCTTGTCTCAAGGAGTACCATCAAGGGCATTTGTATGGGTTTGTATGAGAAGATGAAAGGTGAGTTATGTAGGGATTTAGATTCCCTCACTAGTCATATTAGCCTTACCACTGATATGTGGACATCAATACAAACTCTAGGCTACAGTTGTTTAACAACACACTACATAGATGCCGAATGGAATTTGCAAAAGAGATTACTCCGTTTTAAAGTAGAACATGTTCCTCATGATGGAGAAAACTTATTCAATTCCGTTTTCAAGAGCATGATAGATTAGAATATTGATCAGAAGGTATTTGCAATAACACTCGATAACCATAGAGTAAATGATTCTTTGGTTTCAAAGCTTGTTGGGAAGTTGGAGGGGAGCTTAGCACTTGGTGGTAGACTATTTCATATGCGTTGTTGTGCACATGTTTTAAATTTAATAGTCCAAGAAAGCATGAAGGTAATAAATAAGGATGTTGACAAGAATCGCGAAACTGTCAAATATGTCAACTGGTCACAATCAAGGTTGAAAACCTTCGATGACATGTGTAGTCAAGCTAGAATAAATTCCAACAAGAAGTAGATCATGGATGTCCCTACAAGGTGGAATTCCACATATAAAATGTTAGATGTGGCTTTGAAGTATAAAGATGTATTCCAACGTTTGGAACATTTTGATGCCAACTATAAAGAGAAAGCGGGAGCGCCATCTTGGAGTGAATGGGAGAATGCTGACAAGATTTTTAAGCTTTTAAAACTGTTTTATAGTGCTAGAAATGTTTTTTCTGATTCTAAATATCCCACCTCAAATTTATTTTTTTCTGACGTTTGTGATATTCGGTTACATTTATATGAACAATCAATCATTGCAGACGATATACTTGCCCCTATAGTGGATAAAATGTTTGGCAAGTTTGAAAAGTATTGGGACATTTGTAGCCTACCTCTGGCGATTGCACAATTCTTAGATCATCAATATAAGATGAAGTTGATGGAGTTCTATAATCCAAAATTTTTTCGGCTTGATGTTGCTGAAGATCAAATGGCTAAGATTCTATGTGATATTAAAGCTCTTCATAAATCCTGTAACACCTTGGATTTTCAGTTAATTATTTTATATGAAATTACCCATTTTAATTGTGAATTTTAGATTGGATTTGTATATGGATAAAGAATTGGGCCATGACCCAATTAGGACCCAATCAATGGTGGAATTGGTCTTATTAAAATTTTAAATGGGTTGAAATATTTTAGTAATGCATTATGTATAAAGAATTAATTAAAAGATTTTATGGCCGTGTATGGGATAAGTTTGGCCGAATTTAGATGTAAAAATCTATGGTTATGCGCATGGGATCTTTTAAAAACGGGTGTGCATATTTTCTTAAAATAAATAAAAGAAATATCTAAATTAAAAGAAAGGCCCACGACATTGCTATATTTATTTTTAGCATTGGCCGATTGGGAGGTTGCTAGATAAGCAAGGGAGGTCAGCAATTACTAGATTAAGCAAGGGAGGTCGGCAATTACCAATTTAAGACAAAGGGGTACACGGCATTGCTATCTCAAGCATGGGCCGAATGGAAGCTTAGAAAGAGGGAAGCAAAGAGGAAGGGCAATTTCTATCTTAATGCTTTCTATGTTGATCAATTGGAATTGCATAAAAGGAGAGACAAAAGGGGGGTGCACAGTTTTTACAATCCCATTGCCGAGTTTTATTTCTTTTTCTCCCTCTCTCAAGTTCTCTCTCACGCCAAAGAGCAAGGAAGAAGAAGTTTGGAAGAGAAAGATCAAGAAGAAGAAGAAAGAGGCTAAGGAAAGAAAAGGTTGGTATTCTTATTTGATAACTTATTTTGAAATAAAGAACCATAGGGTTCGGCCATGGCGTTTGGCCGAACCCCATGGAAGAAGATTGTAGATTGATTCAATGATTTAGTGGAAAGATATGATTGGTTTTGTTGGTTTATGAATATTGAAAACCATGGAACAAGATCAAAGATGATCATGATAATTTAGAAAGGTTGATAGGATTGATCATAAGAATAGAAAAGAATGAGTGAGGTTCGGCCATGGTATATGGCCGAACCCCACCAAATATTTATATGGATTTGAGGTTCTTGGACATTAAATCATGAGGACCGATTTATTAAATTTAAAGGCCATGGGTTATATTTTGATGGAAGATTAATGGTGAATTTTAAACAAAAGTTATGGGAAATACGAATGATAAAAACCATGGAGAATTATATTGTTTTAAAAGAGTTTAAAATGGAAGTTAGGAGGATCATGGGTTCAGCCATGATGTATGGTCGAACCCCATGAGGTTCTTTAAGGATATAATTTATTAAGGATTCTTATTAGATATTGGTTGATTGATTAAATAAAAAGATATGGGTTCTTGTTTAAATGAATGATAATGAATTGTTTCTATGGGTGAGGTTCGGCCATGGTCCATGGCCGAACCCCACTAGAGTTTAATTATGGAAACTATTTCAATTATGGAAAGATGAGATTAATTATAGAGAGCTTCCAATTATGGAAAGAGTTGCTAAAATTAGAAAGCATCCAAGTATGGAAAATGATTGCTAAATTTGGAAAGCACTCCAATTTATGGAAGGAGGTTGCTTATTAAGTTTTTAAGTTTGTAAACTTTCTAAATATAGAAAGAAGAGTTTAAAGGGGGAAAGTTTCTATTCTTGGAAGTGGATATTGGAATAAGAATGTACCTATTTATAGACCATGGAAGATGATTATGGAAACCTTCCAAATATGGAAGGGTGGATATTAATTATGGAAACTTAAGCATCATGGGTTCAGCCATGTGGATGGCCGAACCCCATGAATTAAATTTATGGTTTATGTTAATGATTTATGATCTTAATGTTGAAAGGGTTGGATTTTTTGTTAAGTAAGCCATGAATGGCAAAGTTGTAATTACATGCCAAAATGGAGAATCATGGGTTCGGCCATGGTGTATGGCTGAACCCCATGAGTTGTGTTTTGATGGACGTGTTTGGTTAAGGAAAATTATAGGGTCTAATTATGGTAGATTTAAATGAAAGAGGGAAACAATGGCATTTTCGTAAATAGTTGTGAAAGTGGTAAGACATGGGTTCGGCCATGGTGTATGGCCGAACCCCATGGGGTTTTGTTTATGGACTTGGAATTTTGAAAATCGAGTGGGACTTGGTTATGATAAATTGTTATATTATAAGGTAACGGGATCTCGCAAGTGGTGCGCGATCGGTGATCGATTCTTGGACCAAAGACACAAGGACACGTAACAGTTTTTGGTAGGATTCCACCTCTTTGAAACCATGGGTTTATGTACATTGTCTTTATCTTATTTTGATGATTTTATATTGCAAAGGATATGTTTCAAATGGTGATTTTATATGCTATGTTTATTTGATAAAATAGCATGTGTTTTAAATATGAGTTTTTAAATGCTATGATTTTGTATAATTGCATAGCTTGTGGTATTTGCATCTCATGCATGGCATGGGAGGGATGACAGGTAACCGGGGACCCACATTCCGTCGGGGAGTCCGTAAAACACTCGTGGGGGGATACCTTGATGATGAGAATTCCATCAAGAGGATACTACGTATAATACCTTGATGATGAGAATCCCATCAAGAGGAATACTATGTATGAAGACCCTGGTGATGAGCATTCCACCAGGAGGATTACATTGATGAGGAAAATTCCATCAAGAGGATACTGTGTAACCAGAGCCCACACTCCGTCGGGATGTCCGTAAGGCAACTGTGGGGCATACTTTGATGAAGAGAATTCTATCAGGTGGATACCATGTGTTTCCGATGGGTGGGACTCATTGCATATGATAGCATGGCACGGCATGGCATTGATTCAGCATGATTATGATTTTATTATCATGCAAGGTTTTGGTTTTATCGGTATGATTGGAACTCTATTATCATGCCCGGTTTTGGATTCAATGTTTTATGAGTATATTATGATTTATTAACCCTAATTTTGATATATATATTATATCTGGATTTTTGGTACTAACCCATGTGTTAGCTTTACTTGGAATACCTATTGGGCGCGTTATTCTAACGCCCTACTTCTACCCTGTAGTGAATGATGCAGGAAATGAGGAAAATGGGGAACGCAAGGAAGCCCAGGCATAGGAACTTGGATGATTTATTTTTATGTGTTTTGAATAAAGATACTCATGAACTTGTATTTAAAGTATCCAGAATTCAAGATGTAATAACTTAGATATTTTGCTATGGTTGGATGTTATTTGCATATTGATTAATGTGATTTAATAACTAAGTACTTTGTTATCAAATGGTTTGGATATGAATGTTATCATAATTCTGCAATGATGATTTATTTCGCATGTTTATCGTATTGCTATGTGTGAACTGTTTTACTTGGACTTGGTCCATACACACATAGGGTTGGCCAATTAAGGGTCAGACTATGGAAGTTCGGACTTAGCTCGCGTCGTAACGTTCCGCTCTTGCTCATATTCTGATATTTAAAAAAAAAAAAAAACAGACGTTGATTTCGATGCGAGAAGGGCGGGGAGTTACAAATCCAATGGTGGAAAATCAATGCTCCCAAATACCCTATTCTTGCAATGATGGCCCGTGATATTCTAGCCATTCCGGTGTCTACTGTTGCATCAGAATCTGCTTTTAGTGTTGGAGGTAGATTTCTTGACCAGTATCGCAACTCTATGTATCCAGAAACTGTTGAAGCGTTGGCGTGTGGCCAAGATTGGTTACGGAATCAAATGCAAGGTATTTTTAGTGCTTATTTAAATTTGTTGCCTTGCTTTCCATTTATTTGATTGAAGTGTGTAAGCATCTATATTTCTTATTCTATGTCTTTTGATTTTATGGTTTTTTTTTTTAATTTTGGCTTACACGGTCTTTTTTGCTAATGTAGTGTTGTGGATGACATGGATGCCTCAACTTTTGCAATTCAACAATAATATTTGTGATGTTTGATTCTGATTTTGTTCAACTCTATTCTATTAACATGATTATCCAATGTTTGAACTCCTCCTTGACATGATTGTTTGCTTATTTTATGGGATGCAGGATTTTGACATGGATCCTCTTGGATGGGTTGGTTGAAAAGGTCTTTTGCTTGACAAGGTTTCTTCTTGAGCTAGTTATCATCATATATGTTCTCTATTTATCTTCCTTTGTTTTTAAACATCAAGCAATCTTGGACAAGGCCCTACACTTTTCACGATATGATTCTCATGTGAAGAAAGTGATACGATTGTTGATTTTAGGTTTTTGGTGTTTGGTCTGTTTGTTAACTTTCACTGTAAATACATGTGGGTTTTTTTGTCGGTTGTTTTGCATGTGAATTACAGGTGAAAAGGAGGATAAATTTGGTTTATGGTGGAGGGAGTGAGATGTATGAAACTTGTAATTTTGGCAAAGGATCTCAAGAAACCTAAAAGAAATGAAAGAGGATACAACAAAGAGCTCCAATTCAAAAATCATTTTAGTTGAGTTTAATTTTAGTGGATTGTAACATTATTATTATTATCATCATGTATATGTCTCTCTTATGAAGACCTCATTCGAAGGAAATGATGCAAACTAAAGTTTTCTTTTTCGAATTTTAATACTCTAAGACTTAATTTGAATTTTTTCAAAAAAAAAAAATCATCAATTGAAAAGTTCAAATATATCTTATTTTTTCTTTAAAATTATTTTAAGGAGGTATTTAATGTGCCTTAAATCCAATATTTTGTTTAAAAACTTGAAAAACTTGCCTGATTTAGTTAGAATAATTTTACTTGATAAAAATTTAAGTTGAACAATTTAAAAGCTTTTTTTTTTTACTAGAACCATATAATCCAGTCTTAATTTCAAATTCTAATTCAGATTATTAGAGTAATGGGTTGAAAACATGCAAACGGGCCTTTATCGGGCCGCGGATTGTCTGCCAAGCTTATCGGGCCAGGCCGGGTTCAAGGTTAATCAGATTTCATGTTGTCGGACCGGGCCACGGACTGTCCTGATTATTCAACCAGGGCCGGGCCGGGCCTAGGTCCGTTTACTAACATAACTTGGGCACACATTGGGTGGATATTTGAGAAGCACGCATCTTCGAGAAAAAGCTATAAGGCAAGTGCTTTTTGGTTTTACTTTTATTTTAAAACCTTTGTCATGTGAAAGTGGATTAAGAAGGCTAGGCTCCGAAATCACTATATAAAAATCTAGAGCGTAGTCTCTAGCACACGTGGTGGGTGGAATTCCCAGCCAATTCAACTAGATAGAATTCCTATTTTACATGTGGTGGGTGAAATTCCCAGCCGATTGAGTGAGGTGGAATTCCTATTCTAATTGTGAGGGTGTATGTCCCACTTAGTGAATTTGGGGATAGCTTAAGATTGAGCTAGTCCTCAGGGCCGGCCCTGAGATCCTCTAAAATCTCAGGGCCCTAGGCCAAGTGAGATTTCAGTGGCCCTTTGCGACTGATATATTAAAGAGTTTAAGTGTGTTGGGGCCCTTTCTGTAGGGGGCCCTAGGCGGTGGCCTACGCCGCCTATGCTTAGGGCCAGCATTGCTAGTCCTAACAGTGGATGTATGTTGGCTAATTGAGCCACTATATATCTTGTGTCCTTGTGCTTGTGGTATTAGAGATAATTTCTTGTGTTAGCTAACCGAGCCACTGTATGTCCCACTTAGTGAATTTGCTTAATCACAGTTGCTAGCACACACACTTGATTGTTATATCCGCTGCACTTAATTAATCAATCAAATAATTTTTAAAAGGACCAACGATTTTAGATTGACCTATTCTCCCCCCTCCCCCCTTCCTAGGGTCAATCATGTTCTAGTACCAAAGGGAGAACTTTCACAAAAGAATCTGAAAACCCTAATCAATTTCTCTTTCTTTTCTCCCCCTATCTTATTCCCTCTTTTTTCTCTTTTTTCTATTTCTTTTCCCCTCTAGTGCAGGTTGTACGAATCCAAAGAACCCTCTCCACTTCAAGCAGACTGTGCACCCTATCAAGGAGTCTTATTTTCGTTGCCCGACGTGCACAACACCCTTCACCTACTGGTCTTCTTGTTGTTGCCCTACGATCGTCGCTCAACCGTCACTGTTGGAGTTCGTTTGGACTTACATTGCTGCCCCAGTCCCGTGTTGCTGTTCAAAACTACAAGTTGCTGCCCAGATTGGGTTGTGACTCATGTTGTTCCTCATCAACATCCTCACAGTCCCTATTGAAGGCCGAGTCCCTTGCCATTACATCTAAACAAAACCACCATCATTGTTTTTTGCTCCTTTCATTTTTTTTCTTATTAAACCCAATTCACTACTGTTTACCCAAGTTTCTCTCACCATAGCCTTACCCGCGTACCCGTCGGAGAGGCCCGCTCGAGGATATCCACACAACTCAACTCAGCTGAATTGTTTGATCTTGCTACACAGTGTGTCTTAACAGAATCATTGCCACAATGATGAAATCCAACAAATAGAGGCCACAAACTAGAACACAACGGACAAACATGGTAGCACTGACAATAAGAAGAGAAAATCGACATCAAAAGATGGTGGTAGTGACAATGGTGACTATAACAAATATCCAAACTAACTAGTATGTCACGCCCCGACCCAAAGGTTGGGCCCAGAACGCGACTGATTATTTTTTTGAAACTAAACTAACTGAATCATTCTAACTGGGCCGAATCAATGGTTGGGCCCAAAAGTCACACATGTAGACTCAAACATATACCATAAGTCTACCCAACACTTAGACATAAAAAAAAATAACACATAATAAGATCACATAATTCCAACCATTGAATTATCATTCAAAATCACATCAGAGTAACTACAGAAGCATAGTAGCTTAATACATAACATTGATACAAATTAAGTACCACACTTGGTACTTTACAAAAGCAAGAGGGTCCAAGAACCAGAAAAAAAAGATCAGGGTATTCCCCTCAGTGGGAATCTCAAAACTCTACCGCAACTTGTCCACTCTAAACTTGAAATAGAGGGTTATCCTCCTCGGATTCATCTCCTGAAAGGTGAGTGGGGTGAGCTAACTAGTCCAGTGAAGGAAATATAACAGTACAGTTAAGTAAACAACAGGTTAGCACAATAATCAACAGTTGCAATAATATCTCATGCTTGATAACAAATAAGCATAATATCATCATCAGTCCCATAATTCATCAATTCTTTTCCATTACTGTTGTCATCCAACGTCACACCTACCGACTACACTGAGACCATTGTATTAAGTCCCGACACGGTCAAAATACATCCTTGCAAGTACATCTTCGGCCCTCCCATAACCGATACTGACACCCTCAAGTCAGCAACTGTCGACACCCATGGTCCAGTAGACATAAACCATCTCACAGACATGGCCGATATTGGTTCAATAGTCAAGGGCACGTGGATGCAGTCTTACACATTCCATATGATCAACATCATAGCATTCGTAAGCATCATAAGCACTCTTACCATAGTGCATCATGTCCAGGCACATGAGTGGGTTCATCAAATCTGAAACCACTCATTGCTCAAGACTCATCTCATAATAAAAACCTGTTTACATTTTCTGCAAAGTTAAGTTCCTTCACCGTATATGTGTGGCTTCGCGGTTTCTGTTCAAATAACAAACATGTGCACAATCAATCCTAAGCCACATACATAGCGTCAAATACATACACACAAGTAGTATTTTGAAATCATCCTTATTTTCTTTTTTTCCCCCAAAAATATCCAAGGTACATGGAATTGAGTCTCCTACTTGGTTTCTATTCTTTTTAAATTACAATAATCCACAATATATAGAAATAAAAAGGTGCTCAGTCCAAACTCATATTGTCTTCTGGGCATTGACCAGATTTGACTTATTGAATTAGGTCTAGATACTCAGGTCACTTCTCGGTTGTCTTCTGGATAGGACCAGATCTGACATGTTGAGTAAGGCCTCGAAGTCACTCAGTGCCCAACAAATATAATGTCGGCCTGGAAGTAAATACAATAGTATTTATACTATAGTAATAAGAGAAGAGGGTCAATACATTTTTTAATTTATCAATGGGTACTAACATCACAATCATCAACATAATCCAACAATAATATTTTTTTTTTCTGTCTTCCTCCATTGTCTGCAACAGCAGACACTGTAGGAAAATGAATCCGGAAATAGTGGATTTCCCAGATTTGGTTTCCACATCTAGCCGGTCCGATGGACTCCTCTGGGAATCATCTTTCCATAGGGAGAGGTTTAAAGTTTCAAAACTCAATAGGCCATTAGATGTTAACACCAAAAGCCCACTGACACTAAGAAAACCAAGTTTTTCCTTAAACTTTAAAACCATTTTGCACACCCAAAACTTAACCAAAATCAATTTTTCTTGATTCTAAACCACCTAGAATTTGTAAAGGAACACAGTGGTTACCTTCACTGGAGTTCCTAGGCTGAAGATATGAACCTTGAAAAATCTTCTTCTTAAACTACGAGTGACAGAAACACAGTAAAACAGAGAAGAAAAGAGGCTAGGAGAGAAAGCTGGGTTTGGTTCCAACTGACTGTGAGACTGAGAGGGTGAATAAATAGATTTGTTGGGAGTTAAATCTGAAGGGAAAGGCCTCATTTTATAGGAAATCAGCAGTGAAAGCTGGCCGAATGGCCACTGCATTAGGTTACATGCAGTTGCGGGTGACGCCTGAAACAGTAAGCACTATTTGGTTGCAATTCAGCCCCTCTGAAAAACTAGTTTTGCAAAAAGGCCCCTATTTTGATAAAAACTGGATTTTCATCTTAAAATCTAATTTTGAAAGCTCAAAAATTTAATCCAACCTCACCGATGACTTAGGTTTTAAAAACTCTAGTCACCATAAAAATTTTGCGATTTAAAACTCACTAAAAATCATTGATTAAAACAAAAATCATATTTTAACATTATTTACTTAATTAAACAAATGTTTAATAAAACAATTTAGAGACCTCATTTTGGGCTGTGAAAGAATAACTAGACCATACTTAAAATGGTCTAACATAAAATACTTTTTCAAAATTTATCTCACTTCGAAAATCATTTAAAATAATTATTTCTCCCTTTTGGGGTTTTGACGGGCGGTTTTAAATACCATTTTCTGAAAATAAAATTATTTTAAAATCAGAAATATAATTCCTTGATTAAGGAAAATCATATCATCCAATAATAATCACATAATAACATAATTTATAAAATAATAATAATAATAAGCGGTAACTTACCATTTTGCCCCTCCAGCTAGACGAGTTGGATCACTAAGCATTCGAGCTCGGATTGGGCCACACCTGGGCTTTTCACAAAGCCCTAACCAAAATCTTCGAGATTAACCGGTCAAGCAAGATTTATTAGGCTAAACTATGCCTAATTTGGGTCAGGGTATTACATCCTACCCCCCTAAACGAAATTTCATCCCGAAATTTAAAACAAACTTCTACCTTTTTGACCAGAGAACAGGCCAGGGTACAGCTTCTGCATCGTCGCTTCTGGTTCCCACGTCTCGTGTTACACATCGTGATGTTGCCACAACACTCGCAATAGAGGAATAGACTTCCTCCAGAGCTCTTGAGTCTGGTGCTCTAGTATCTACACTAGCACTTTTTCGAAAGTTAGGTCCTTCGAGACTTCGATTTCTTCAAAACTTATCACATGCGACGGATCAAGCTCGTACTTCCTTAACATAGACACGTGAAACGTACTATACACTCTCTCCAAAGTTTGAGGAAGGTCCAAATGATAGGCCACTTCCCCTATTCTCTTCAAGATCTCAAAGGGTCCAACATATCTAGGTGATAGTTTTCCCTTGCGCCCAAACCGTTGCAATCCATGACGTGGTGCCAGACGTAAGAAAACTCTGTCGCCAACTGCGAGCTCTAACGGTCTTCGCCTTTTGTCAGTATAACTCTTTTGTCCGCTCTGGGCTGTCTTGAGACGCTGTCTGATCACTTCAACTTGTTCTACGTCTCACGCACTAGATCAGGTACTAGCAGTGATTTGTTTCCTATCTCTATCCAACAAAGAGGTGACTTGCAGGGTCTACCATATAGAGCCTAGTAGGGTGCCATCTACACACTGGAGTGATAACTGTTGTTGTAGACGAACTCGATCAAAGGCAAGTGATCTTCCCAACCTCCCTGCATATCCATAACACAGGCTATTAGTATATCTTCTAATGTTTAAATGGTTTTTTCTGATTGACCATCTGTCTGAGGGTGAAAAGCAGTGCTGAAGCACAGCTTAGTTCCCAACTCCTCTTGCAATTCTTGCCAAAATCTTGATACAAACCTAGGATCTCTATCAGATACAATGGATACAGGTACTCCATGCAATCTGACTACCTCCTTTAAATACAATTTACTTAGAGTAGTCAAAGAATCCGTCTTCTTAATCGGCAGAAAGTGAACTGATTTCGTCAATCGATCGACTATTACCCAAATAGCGTCGTTCTTCTTAGAAAACTTCGAAAATCCAGTTACAAAGTCCATTGTGATATGCTCCCACTTCCATTAAGCCACTTCCAAAGGTTGCATCTTTCTGCCAGGTCGTTGATGTTCCGCTTTCACTTGTTGGCAAGTTAAGCACTTAGACACAAAATCTGGTACTTCTCGCTTCATACCTTTCCACCAGAACAGTCGCCGCAAGTCATGATACATCTTTGTACCACCAGGATGCACTGCAAAGCGAGAACGATGGAAGTGATCAAGCACATTTCTCCTGCACTCGTCCGACTTTGGTACAAAAAGTTTGTCTTTGAATGTCAGACCGCCGTTCGCTTTGAGCTTCCAATCTTCCAGAGTCGCTCCTCCTGAAAGTTGAGTCGCCAACTCCTTCGCTTTTGGGTCGCTCTGTTGTCCTTCCATCACCAATTTAATTATCTCGGGGTTGCAGAACCAAACTATTGATTCTCGCTGACCCGCTTCCTTCGATCAGCTCCAGATCGTACTCGGACAGGACTTCCAACATCTTCCACTACAAGGATGCCATCCTCGCTACGTCGCTGTGAGACTTCCGGCTCAAGGCATCGGCCACTACGTTGGCCTTCCCTGGGTGATAAGAGAGATTAAAGTCGTAATCTCCCAGGTACTCCATCCATCTTCGCTGCCTCATACTCAAGCCTTTCTGAGTGAAGATATACTTAAGACTATGGTGATCAGAAAATACATTGAACTTCTCACCATATAAGTAATGTCTCCACAATTTTAACGAGAATACAGTGGCTGCCAACTCCAAATCATGAGTCGGGTAGTTCTGCTCATGTCCCTTCAATTGCTTGGAACTATATGCTACTACATTCCCTTCTTGCATCAACATACAACCCAAACCAAACTTGGACGCGTCGCAATACACATCGTAACCTCGTCCTTGCTCGGGTATCACCAAAACTGGAGACGTAGTCAACTTCTCCTTTAGCTCCTGGAATGCTCTTTCACAAGCTTTGCTCCAGTCGAACTTGACGTTCTTCCTCGTCAGCCGAGTCATCGGCACCTCGATCTAAGAGAAGTGTGGGATAAACTTTCTGTAATATCCCGCTAATCCCAGAAAGCTCGGGATCTTGAACACGTTCTTGGGACTTTCCCAAGTCTTCACTGTTTCCACCTTCGCTGGATCTACGGAAATCCCTCCTGGAGACACCACATGCCCCAGAAACTGCACTTGAGTCAACCAAAACTCACACTTGCTCTGCTTAGCGAATAGCTAATGCTCCCAAAGGGTCTGAAGAACGATCCGCAGATGACGCTTGTGCTCCTCCTCTGACGACGAAAAGATCAAGATATCGTCTATGAAGACTATCACGAACTCTCGCAAGTACGGTCGAAAAACACGATTCATCAAGTCCATAAACATGGCTGGCGCGTTCGTCAAACCGAAAGGTATCACGACAAACTCGTACAAACCATACTGCGTCCGAAAAGCAGTCTTAGGAATGTCTTCCTCTCGAATCCGCAACTGATGGCAACCCGACCTCAGATCGATTTTCGAAAAACATCTCGATCCTCTCAAGAGATTAAAGAGGTCGTCTATTCTAGGCAACAGATACTTATTCTTAATAGTTACCTTGTTAAGCCGCCAGTAATCTATACACATCCTCATCGATCCATCCTTCTTTTTTACAAAGAAAGCAGGTATACCCCATGGCGAGTTGCTCTGACGGATAAAACCAAGTCTAAGAAGCTCATCTACCTACGTAGCTAACTCTCTCTGCTCTGCCGGCGCCATCCTATAAGGTGCCATGGAAATTGGAGATGTTCCTGGCTGTAGGTCTATAACAAACTCTATCTCTCGGCGTGGAGGTAGCCCAGCCAACTGGTCAGGAAACACATCCATAAACTCACACACCACCCGAGGAGCAACAGACCCTACACCACCTATATCTTCCCAACCCATGCTTGCCACCACACTACTAGGATACGCAGTAAGGCTAGAGAAAGTGACTCTCATCTTCTCATAGGGTACCAACTTCTCCATGAACCTTTCATTGGTTGAGGAGACCCCACGAATTCTTCTCTGAGAGCAGTCTATCAAGACTTCAAAAACTGACAATCAATCCATGCCAAGGATGATGTCAAAGTCCGTCATTTCCAGAACCAGAAAATCATAGACAACTCTACTCCGCTAACATTCAAAACACATGATCTACACTCTTGGTTCACCAAAGCCTTCTTACCTAAGGGTGATACTACCATTAGCGGATTAATTACTTCTACCAGTTTCAAATCCAATCTATCACAACAAGTTGTAGAAATAAAGGAATACGAAGCACCGGTATCAAAAAGTACTCGAGCCAAAAGACTGAAAAAATTAATGGTACCTTCCATTACAGTATTCTCCACTAGCTCTTCCTTCTGAGTCCCAATCGTGTAGACTCTCCCCTGAGGACGTCCCTATCCTCTCCCCTGACCGTTCTGAGGTGGTCCGCTCCTCGGTGCCACCAAGCCTCTGGAGGTCTGCTGAGAACCTTGACTGACAGACGGCTGCGCTACAGAGAAAGAAACTCCTGCTCCTTGCGAAGGTGCAGCTTTACCAAGATAAAGGCAGTTCTTAAACAGGTGCATGGTTTGCTTGCAGTGAAAGCACGCCTTCTCTCCTCCGGATGGGCAGAACTTGAAGTATGCCTAGGCTAGTTGCAGGTGTAGCACACAAATTGCCGGGAGTCAAACCGACTCGACTGTCCTGTGCTAGGATGGATCTTCTTGAAGAAAAGCTTCTTCTGGTTAAACTTGTCCTTCTTGTTGGAAGAAGGTTTCTGAGAACTGTTGGCACTCCGGTTGATGGAGGCCACTACCTCTACCTTTGAAGCTCGGTCGATGATCTCCTCCAAGGTGTTGAAGACTAGGCCGGCCGCTTGCCGCTGCAGAAACGGTCGGTGTCCATTCTCAAAATGCTGGACCTTCTCTTCTTCGTTCGCCGCAATCCATGGTACGAACTGCATCAGGTGGATAAAACACATGGCATACTGTGCCACTGAGTCGGAACCTTACTGTATGTTGAGGAACTCTCTCTTCCTCGCTTCCTGCACGGTCTTCGGAAAGTACCGGCCAGAAAGGCTGCAGAGAACTCTTCCTACGTCATTGGCTCGTGGTTACGAACCAAGTTCTTCGCTTCCACCACTCGTAAGTGTTTCCTTCCAGCTGGTAAGCCGCCAAGGTCACTCGCAAGTCGTCGGCAATCGCTAAGGTGTTAAGGATTCGGCTAATCTGAGTAAGCCAGTTCCTTACTGCACTAGGGTCTTCTGTCCCCGAAAAACTTGTCGGGTTCAGTCCCTTGAACTCTTTTAAAGCCGAGGTGGCTCGCTCCTCTTTAGTTTGGATAGGAGGGCATCGCATATTTTCAGCTATCTGCTGAAATGCTTCCATCGCCGTGCGAAGGGTCTCATCTGGTAGGTCACGGGTTAGAAGACCAGTCCTCCTCCCGCGGCAATTGTTTTCGTTAGCGTTGGGTCCTGACATCTGTTATTTACACTTGTAAATATCACTTAACCATTTTAAGAAACTCAAGAAAAATCACACAAGTTTGCAAAATTTATTAGAAATCATTCAAATTTGCATTACGAGTACAAGGGTTAGTAGGGTATGAAAACCCTTCAAAACAACAAAACAATACTCAACCCTTACAAAACAAAATCTCCCCGTTATTCTAGCCTAATCTTCCGAAGAAGATCCTGCCTCATCACCAAAATAAAAGAAGTTGTCCGGACAAGTCGCCGACTTATGCCCGAACATTCCACAGGTCAAACAGGGTATGATCCCTGGTCCTCCAACATAAGGACAGTTAGTCCTTGCGCTCCCATGCCCGCGAAGTCCGTAAACAGGGCAGATGACATCGATTGGATAGGGGCAATAAATACAGTTGTGCCCCTCCTAATTGCATAATTCGCACATATAGTCCGAATACTCATCCAAAGGCGGAGTAGCCGGAGTATATTCAGGCGAGCCATTCTCCTCTACTGACTCTTCTAGATTTGGGACATCTCCCACTTCCTCTTTAGGATTAGCCCCAACATGATACTCGGGTGAAGCTACTTCCTCTTCCTCATTGGGTGTAACTTCATTAGCGAAGTTTGGAACACTGGAATCAGAAGAAACCAGGTCGATCGGGTTGCTAGGGGTCCCCCTAAACTCAGAGTACTCGACATTGCTCGACATATCTGTACCACAAAACAGGAGAATGTCAAAAACAATTGCAGCACTTAGGCAAAAGCAAGTCTAAATAGGTTGTAACCCATCACAGCCCTAGAGTTTGAGCCGAAGCTCTGATACCAAGCTGTCACGCCCCGACCCGAAGGGTGGGCCTGGAACGCGACTGATTTTTTTTTTTTCTGAAACTAAACTAACTCAAGCATTCTAACTGGGCCGGATCAATGGTTGGGCCCAAAGGTCACACATGATCCCAACATATGGACTCAAACATATACCATAAGTCTACCCAACACTTAGAGATAAAAAAAAATAACACATAATAAGATCACATAATTCAGACCATTGAATTATCATTCAAAATCACATCAGAGTAACTACAGAAGCATAGTAGCTTATTACATAACATTAATACAAATTAAGTACCACACTCGGTACTTTACAAAAGCAAGAGGTTCCAAAAACCAGAAAGTAAAGATCAGGGTATTCCCCTCAGTGGGAATCCCAAAACTCCGCCACAGCTTATCCACTCTAAACTTGAAATAGAGGGTTATCCTCCTCGGTTCATCTCCTGAAAGGTGAGTGGGGTGAGCTAACTAGCCCAATGAATGAAATATAATAATGCAGTTAAGTAAACAACAGGTTAGCACAATAATCAACAGTTGCAATAATATGTCATACTTGATAACAAATAAGCATAATATCATCATCAGTCCCATAATTCATCATTTCTTTTCCATTACTGTTGTCATCCAACGTCACACCTACCGACTACACCGAGACTATTGTATTAAGTCCCGACACGGTCAAAATACATCCTTACAAGTACATCTCTGGCCCTCCTATAGCTGATACTGACACCCTCGAGTCAGCAACTGTCGACACCCATGGTCCAGTAGACGTAAACCATCTCACACACATGGCCGATATTGGTTCAATAGTCAAGGGCACGTGGAAGCAGTGTTACACATTCCATATGATCAACATCATAGCATTCGTAAGCATCATAAGCACTTTTACCATAGTGCATCATGTCGAGGCACATGAGTGGGTTCATCAAATCTGAAACCACTCATTGCTCAAGACTCATCTCATAATAAAAACCTGTTTACATTTTCTGCAAAGTTAAGTTCTTTCACCGTATATGTGTGGCTTCGCGGTTTCTGTTCAAATAACAAACAAGTGCACAAACAATCCTAAGCCACATACATAGTGTCAAATACATACACACAAGTAGTATTTTGAAATCATCCTTGTTCTTCTTTTTTTTCCCAAAAATATCCAATGTACATGGAATTGAATCTCCTACTTGGTTTCTATCATTTTTAAATTGCAATAATCCACAATATATAGAAATAAAAAGGTGCTCAATCCAAACTCATATTGTCTTCTGGGCATTGACCAGATTTGACTTATTGAGTTAGGTCTAGATACTCAAGTCACTTCTAGGTTATCTTCTGGATAGGACCAGATCTGACATGTTGAGTAAGACCTCAAGGTCACTCAGTGCCCGACAAATATAGCGTCGGCCTGGAAGTGAATACAATAGTATTTATACTATAGTAATAAGAGAATATGGCCAATACATTTTTTAATTTATCAATGGGTACTAACATCACAATCATCAACATAATCCAACAATAATATTTTTTTTTTCTGTCTTCCTCCACTGTCTGCAACAGCAGACACTGTAGGAAAATGAATCCGAAAATAGTGGATTTTCCGGATTTGGTTTCCACATCTAGCCGGTCCGATGGACTCCTCTGGGAATCATCTTTCCATAGGGAGAGGTTTAAAGTTTCAAAACTCAGTAGGCCATTAGATCTTAACACCAAAAGCCCACTGACACTAAGAAAACCAAGTTTTTCTTTAAACTTTAAAACCATTTTACACACCCAAAACTTAACCAAAATCAGTTTTTCTTGATTCTAAACCACCTAGAATTTGTAAAGGAACACAGTGGTTACCTTCACTGGAGTTCCTAGGCTGAAGATATGAACCTTGAAAAATCTTCTTCTTAAACTACGAGTGACAGAAACACAGTAAAACAGAGAAGAAAAGAGGCTGGGAGAGAGAGCTGGGTTTGGTTTCAGCTGACTGAGAGACTGAGAGGGAGAAAAGATAGATTTGCTGGGAGTTAAATCTGAAGGGAAAGGCCTCATTTTATAGGAAATTAGCCGTGAAAGCTGGCCGGATGGCCACTGCATGCGGCTGCATGCAGTTACGGGTGACGCCTAAAATAGTAAGCACTGTTCGGGTGCAATTCAGCCCCTATTTTGATAAAAACTGGATTTTCAACTTAAAACCTAATTTTGCAAGCTCAAAAATTTAATCCAACCACACCGATGAGTTGGGTTTTAAAAACTCTGGTCACCATAAAAATTTTGAGATTTAAAACTCACTAAAAATCATTGATTTAAACAAAAATCATATTTTAATACTATTTACTTAATTAAACAAATGTTTAATAAAACAATTTAAAAACCTCATTTTGGAGTGTGAAAGAATAATTAGACCATACTTAAAATGGTCTACCATAAAATACTTGTTTCAAAATTTATCTCACTTCGAAAATCATTTAAAATAATTATTTCTCCCTTCTGGGGTAATGACGGGCGGTTTTAAATACCATTTTTTTAAAATAAAATTATTTTAAAATCAAAAATATAATTCCTTGATTACGGACAATCATATCATCCAATAATAATCATATAATAACATAATTTATAAAATAATAATAATAGTAAGCGGTAACTTACCATTTTGCCCCTCCAGCTGGACGAACTGGATCACTAAGCATTCGAGCTCGGATTGGGCCACACCTGGGCTTTTCACAAAGCTCTAACTGAAATTTTCGAGATTAACCGGTCAAGCAAGATTTATTAGGCTAAACTATGCCTAATCTAGGTCAGAGTATTACATGGTAGGGGAAACAATGATAACATTACTAAAAATATAACTTCAACCAAACATAAATATATTTCTAAATTTATTCATAGGTAAGGTTCTAAATCGACCACACGTTCAGGCTTGGGTGCAAAGGCGAAAGGTGGGGGGTAAAACACAAACCAAACCTAAAATTTTGGCAAAACTGAAGTGGCAGTATGCCTCAGGACGATAGCAGATGGGTGTAGGAGAAGCAGTGGAAGATGAAGGGGAACTGAAATAGATCTGAGGCGGAGAGATGTTTTCAGGGAGCGAGAAAGGAGACAAGCAGTAGAGGGCACTGAGGGTTTGAGGAGATGAGAAGAGAAAAATGAAAGAACCAAAGAGATGAAGAGATGGTGGAAGTAGTAGCATGGTAAAGATGAGAGAGGAGGAGAGCGTATGAGAGGAAAAAAAATCCATAAAATTTCCTTTTTCCGTCAAACAAACAAAGAAAGGGAAAGGATTAAGAAAAATCTTCATTGTTGCCCTTACCATGCTTTTTCATATTAGCGTTACGCGCGGAAACAAGAAAAATCGAACAGAAATAAATACACAATACAACACAATAGTTTTACGTGGTTCGACCAACCCGACCTACGTCCACAGAGCAACAAAAATCTTCACTATGAAAAGGAAAGAATACATGTATATAATAAAGACTCCCATGAGTTTAGAGGCCAAACCCGAAGCCTCGAGCCATTGTACACTCCTCTTATCTTATCACTCTCATATTTAGAAGAACCCATCTTCTGTCCCCTCTCCTCTACTATCCTTATGTTCTACAAGCACAACCCGAGGTGCTTCACGAACGCGAGGCTACATTTCCTTCATAGTGTGTTCCTGTACACACTAATGTGTTGCTTCAATCACTCCGGCCTCTCTACGCATATGGCGAAGGTGTCATCTCCACGCGTATTGTCAAAAGGCTGAAAGGCCCTTCACCGTGCAGCAACCCACTCGGCTACATGTTGGTGTGATCCACACACACTCTCCCACGTTGGTGAGTTCCATATTTATAGAAGAAAACTACTCTATCTTCTTGCTAAAGCTGACGTGCCTCCTATTAGATGGCAATTTCTATTCTTCTCTCCAGCGCTAGACTAAGATAGATACACCTTGGGTCCCACTTTAGTTATTGTTGGGTTTCCTCCAAAGTGGTTGCCCAATAATTTCTGCTAAAATCTCTTATGTAGCAGTTGTGTTCTAGTTGGATAGATTCGACCATTCTCTCTAACTCACACGCGCCAAGCACACCTTGATTGTTGCAGAGAAAAACTCTGCCTTCTTCGAGCCAATCACTCAACATTTCACTCGGTCGATCTCCCAATGAAGGGAAGGGAGCGAAAGCAACAAAGTAGGTTCTTCCACAAATGCAATTAGAATTGATCCCAAATCCAGCCAGTAAAGAATATTCAGCCGCAAAAGCAAGCACGACTGGGGCAGTGTGAAGGCGAGGGATGCACGTGATAGCTTGGGTGGTGGGAAGACAAGCGCTGCCTGAGAAATCTGAAGGAGTGAGAGGAAAACCTAGGTAACAATGATGGGCTGATTGAAAAAAGAATAGAGCTACAGCAAGGTCAGAGATGTGGGGCTGAAAGGACTGTAGGAAAGAGAGATAATTGAGACTTGAGAGTAGTGGGGATACACTGTTAGATTAGAGAATCAAAGGAGAGATGAGTGGTGGGGGCGGGAGACATATGTTGAGCACCTTAGAAAATGAAATAAACAGTAAAAATCACTATATTATTTATTGTATGATTCAACTGAATAAGAGCTTATATTTATAAAATACATTAAGGGTGGTAACATAGACACGGGTATTTTCTACTAGGAAACACGAGATTTTAAAATCCCGTGTGAAATTATCATTTTGCCCTCGGTATTCTGCACCGTCTGAATGCCATGCAGTTCATTTTTCGTCTGTTCGGACAGTTTCACCGTTCTAAGAATTATTTCAGTGTAAACCTCCACCGTTCGAAGGCACGAAGTGCGTTATATAAGCCAAACGCGCAAAGGTTACAGTTGAGGCGGTTTTTCGACCAATTTCTACGAACAAGGTATCAAATTCATCTACTTTGAAATTTATGAGCTCAAGGACTGATTTTAAGTGAATATGGTATAATTTTAGGCTTAAAAAATCATGCTCAAATAATTAAGAAGGAAAGTAATTTTTCTTTAATTCTTTGGGTACGATTTTTGAAATAAAAAACTATATACATTTTTTATTTAAAATCAGTCCCGGAGTTCATAAAATTCAGAGTATATGAATTTTAATACCTTTTTTGTAGAAATCGGTTGAGAAACGGCCTCGTTTGAAAATCCCTCTTCATATCCCACACATTTTTATCTTATATAACTCACTTTCTGCGTTCGAACAGTGGAGATTTACATTGAAATAATCCTTCGAACATTGAGACCATCCGGCCGCACGAAAAATGAACTGCACGACTTTCGGACTGTGTGGAATTCCGAGGGCAAAATGGTAATTTCATAGGGATTTTGAAACCTCGTGTCTACCTAGCAGAAAATACTACATTAATGGATCTTCATCTATACTATATTAAAAGATAACTCATGATGTTTACTATCTAATTCAGAGAGAGATGCATAATCATATCACAATCTTTACATAATCTCATCATAATCTATCAAATCTAAATTATCTTATCAAAGTCAAAATAATATATCTTATCATGTCTTAACACATTTCACTTGAATTTTGGATGTCTTCAGTAGTCTCTCCTTGCGTTTATCTCACTAGGATATCTTGACAAACTAAAAATGTGGTTACTAAGATAATTAACATTTAATAATGAAGTCAAGCTAAGGTTCGTTTTTTTCCCTATATTTCTTGAGTATTTGATCACTTGAGCATCTCTCAGTTTCTAGAGACATGCACCATTTATTTCATTGAATAAGAACAAGGCCTTTCTCACTTTGAATATGACTAGGCCTTTCTCACATTGAGTAAGACTGTTTAATATGACTACAGATTAGTGCACTTCTCAAAAATGTTTGCTTCGGTATTCAAATAACACCATGGTCTTGGTGCAACTCTATTTTTGGTTTCAAAAGCCTAATCATTTCTAAGCTTTAGGATTAGAAATTCGATTTCAAAGGCCAGAGTCTACATTCTCACTTAAACTTTCAAATCCAAAATGAATTTTAACATAATTTTGGCACATATTTAGGTACCAAAGTTTAGATTCTTTGTACTCTTACATTCTAGAAACATTTAATAAACTATTTATCTTATTAGACGAACATTTGGAACTTTATTTTGAATCTTCATGATATTTACAATATTATAACATAAGAAAGCATTTTATGCAATTCACAAGCATGTGTTTTAAGCACAAGCTACTTTACTAATAACATACATATTTTAAACCTTTTGAGATCTTAATCTATGACATTACATAAACTTTTCTAGTTCTACTTCTCCCAAATGGAATGCCACACATTGAGTTCTAATTCTTTTTGTTTGCAATGGAAGATCCACCTTCATTCTTCATTGATAATTTCTCTCCACTGTTTCTACCCTCCTCAATACTCCGAGGCTCTTTGTCTTCCTCTCATGAGGCCATTTCCATGATACAACAAGATGAATTTGAAGACAAGATTGAAGAATTGACTCTAAGATTTTATATAGTTTATAATCTTTCCACAACAAATTTGGACCAGAATTGGCGCCACTTACATTAGATTTTTACTCAAATAATGATGTATGAATGTCACTCTAGGGTTGACAAAAAATAGCGTAAGAAAGAGCTCAACTTGAGGCAGCGCAGATGGATGGAATATCTAGCGGATTATGAGTTCGCCCTTTATTATCACCCTGGAAAGGCGAACAAGGTGGCAGATGCCCTCAGCCGTATAACGCCCCGCCCTTTTTCACTCGCTTCTTTCCGAAAATCAGAGTCTATATTTTTTTTTTTTATAGACAAAGAGTGATAGAGAGCGGGACGTTACGTAGCGAGCTAAGTCCGAACTTCCAAAGTCCGACCCTTAATTGGCCAACCTTATGTGTGCATGGACTCAGTCCATGAAAACAATTCACACATAGCAATATAAACATACGGAAACATAATAGAACACAATTCTATTCCATTTAGATAACAAAGTACGTCAAGTCTTTAATCATCATTATCATAACATAATTATCCAATAAAACATCCAGCAATAGCAAATTCATCTAAGTTATTACATCCGAATTCTAGATACTCAAATACAAGCCCATAAGTATCTGAAACAAAATATAAACTATAATCCTCCAAGCTCCTAAGCCTGGCCCATTTCGCGTTCATCGTTCCCTTCGTTTCATGTATCATCAACTAGGGTAGAAGTAGGGCGTTAGTACAACGCGCCCAGTAGGTATTTCAATTAGGGTTAACACATGGGTTAGTACAAAAAATCCAGATATAATAAATATATCAAATCTAGTATAATAAATCATACCATACTTATAAAACATTGTATCCAAAACAGTGTATGATAATAGAGATCCAATCATACCGATAAAAACCAAAAACCTTGCATGATAATAAAAGTCATAATCATGCCGATTCAATGCCATGCCATGCTATCATATGCAATGAATCCCACCCATCACAAAATCATAGTATCCTCTTGATGGGATTCTCATTATCAAGGTATCCTTCGACGAGCGTTTTACGGAAGCCCCGACGAAGTGTGGATCTCCGGATATATAGTATCCTCCTGATGGAATGCTCATCATCAAGGTCTTCATACATAGTATTCCTCTTGATGAGATACTCATCATCAAGGTATTATACATAGTATTCTCTTGATGGAATTCTCATCATCAAGGTATCCCCCCACGAGTGTTTTACGGACGCCCGACGGAGTGTGGGTCCCCGGTTACCTCTCATCCCTCCCATGCCATGTTGGATGCATCAAACGATGTTGTATTTTCATAAAACTAAATTTATTGGAAAACTTATTTAATAAATTTTATAACAAGCCTAAGTTTGTATAATTCTAATATACGTAGATGAAGTTATGACCAGTTTTATAAGCATGCTAGAGTAAGGAGAAAAATTATTTTTGTATTCTAAATTCTATAAATAAATAGACATCCATGACCAAATCATTGCATTACTTTACTTTTGAAGTTGAAGTTGGGATCTCCAATTGGTGAGTCCATACTTATTTCAATTTGAAATTTTTTTAATTTTAATTTTGCATTTAAATTTATTTTCTAATTTTAACTTTGAGAATTGCATTTAAATTAAGGGTAGTGATCTTCCCACGGGTATTTTGTATAACCTAACACGGGTTTTACTGTATTACCCATTTTTCCCTTCGAAACATTTCGTCGAACCCTTCGAATCGGCTTGCCGGCCCTTCCACTGCGGTATAAATAGGCTTACTGACCGGCTCACTCAAATTTATCTAAGTGAGACTTTTTTTTTTATAAAGAATAACAAATCGGATCACTGATCGTATCACTGAAATTGGATCACTAACCGGCTCACTGACCCGATCACTAAATTTTTTAAATGCTTTTGTACGGCAGGTGGAAAGGTAAAATGGGCAATACCCTAAATCCCGTGTCTCATTACACAAAATGTCCGTGGGAGAATCGCTATCCGAAATTAATTGTTTACACTTTTTAATTTTTCAAGAAGTCTAGTGAAGCCTTTGTATGGTTAAAATTCTACATTAAATTCATACCTTGGTGAGATTTGTGCTGACCATTTAATTTACCCACACGAGTTTAAGTAAAGTTTGATCCTTATTATTTAATTTATCAAATGGATGAATTTTGTTTTAATTCGAGCATAACTTTTCATTCCATTATTTTGTTTTCTATTCAATTAATAACTGTTATGGAGCTAATAAAAAAGCTGGCAATTAATCCTTAACTATTCTGGATAATGTCCATCAGGCTTCTCTTATAATTGTTGTACATGAATTATTTATTTTCAATGTCGAGACAACATATTTATCATCAGTAGGGCCACACACCATTAGGTGGAATGAATAGCAGACTGCATAGATGATGTGATTCAAGAAAGATCCCTGCATTCCATTGTTACAACTTTGAGTGAGAATATAAAAAAACAACAGCTTATAGTAATAAAAAATTTAAGAATTTGAAGGTTAAAATAATTAAATGAGGTTCAAATTTTATTCAATCATTGTCTTTTCCAATTTATATGTTTCTCATCTAAAAGTATATAACTCACTTCAAATTTAAATGAGCTGCATCTCTAATCAAGGAGATTTGAGAGTCTCCCTAGAGTTTTTAGTAATTTTTTTTTTTGGGATTAATTATCTCATGTAAATTAGTTCAGCATAAATGATAACTTTATAGGATACATGAAATAATTATTAAGTCCATCTACCAAGATTAATAAAACAAAATATTTTAATATAACTGAGATTTAAATTTTGATCCACTTCAAATCTTTATCCATTTTATTTGGAAAATTTAAAAATGGAAATAGATATAAAAACCATGAAATCTCAAATTTTAATGTTTTGATATAATTTTCAACAGTGATGGAATCTACTCCTATATGTGAACACTCTATCCAGTGAGGAAGGAGTTTTATGGTTTTTTAGATTTGTAGTTATTTTTTGTTTTTTATTTCTGAGAATTTTTTAATTGAGTTAAATGTCTAAATGAGTTTAAATTTGGGTTGGGTAAATGGGTTAACCCATTTAATTAAATTAATAAATGGGATTAGATGAAACTAAATTAATTAATTTTAAAGGTTATGCCTTAGAAGGTTTACCCATTTAAAAAAATAATTAATTTGTTGGGGGTTAGTGACCTGACTAAAATAGACCTGATGCAACTGACCCATTTAGTAAGTACGGAATAATTTAGAGGTTGGTGATCAAAACTCAAATTAAACTTAGACTTGATTAGTCCATTAAATAAATAAGTAGTGGATTAGTGCTGGTGACTCAAACCCAATTGGGCCAACCCGACCCATCGCCAGCTGCAAACTAATGAAATTATTTGTTATTGAACTTAAATCCAATTGTTCACATTTCCATTTGATAAATCCTCATCATTAGATTGATCATGATTAGGGATGCTACAAGGCTTGATCCTAACTTGTGCTGACTGAAAATTTTGGAGTCAGTTAGGATCGAGACCTCAATTAAGGATAACAAATAGGGCTTGATTTAAAAATGGATCGGGCCCAGCTCTTGCATTCTTAGAGACCGATTAGACTTCAATGCTTGAGTCAAATCGAGGATACTGCTTTGGCTTATATGGATTAGTTCGATAGAGGAGACTCTCATTAGACACCGTCTAAATATCTAGTCCATTCAGTCCAGCCTGACCCAGTTCAACCTAAGCCTGGCCCAATTCCATTCCAGTCCACAATTCCACTTACCAAGCCTAATTCCAACAAGCCCATATCCAAAAACCCTACTCCACCAATCTCTCCCAACTCCAAAGTCGTCTGTGCACCGTCCCATTCCATCCATTTCCATTGGCAAGCAAAGGAGAAACACTCCCATTCGTTCAAGTTGTTAACCTCAAGGTTTCTACCCCAAGTTGATAACAAATTCATTGTCAGATTGTGCTAACATTCTATATTCATGCATAATCTGCGTTAGCTACATCTCAAGAAAAAGAAAATGTGATTAGCTATGAAGGAAACAAGTATTGAATATGAAGATATCATACATAAGTTGTCTATGATAAAACATGAAGAAAATAATAAGACTCAAGACTTAGAAGACTGAAGCTTTGAAGACAACATTATAAGATCTTAGTCTTAGAGTGTGTGTTCTAGTTTTTATTGTAAAGTTTATCTTTTGATTGGACACACTGACACAATTAATACCGCTAGGATCCTAAGAGACTAATAGATGATATCTGAAAGGTTCCTGGATGATTACCCAAGTCTCATGACTTATTTAAAATCATTATGGACTTCTAAGGTTAGTGCCCCGGCTTGCCGAGTCATCTATTTATCAATTTCATGACTTAGGTGAATGCTTGCCTCGGAAGATTGAAGCAATAAATCAAGACTCAAGTGATGAAAATTGAATCAGTGCCTCAAGACTGGAAAATCAAGTATAGATTCATTATCACCATGTGTATAGAAATCACACGAAAGGTAATTGACCATAGATAACTCTTGGGTGGACCCAACACACCTAAGAAGATCTTGCCTAGGCTTAAAACTCATATTGGTAAAATTAGACCAAGCCTAGAGACAATGGACAAAAGCCTTGGAGCACCTTGACCTTATCTTGGGAAAAATCTTGAGAGTCAAAATGTCATGATTTATGAGAGTCTTTCACTCTATCAAATGAGGTAATCAACTGGTAAAACCACCATGGTTGGATATAGCATTGAAACTTTTCATAGAGCCCAAGATATGGTCATTTTAGTAGAGAGCAGTTTTGCTGAAAACTGTCAGGACGACCCATCGCGAAACGGCGAACGATTGTGAGAAATAGGGCCGATCAATAGTGAAATGACGATCAATCATTGGGAAAAAGACATGTTCTGGTTGGAAAAACATTGTCTTTTTGGGTTTCTCTTAGGACGATACAATTGTGACCCACAACCCTTCTTGAGCACGATCGATTGTGAGGCCGATCAATCGTGGGTGACCATTTTCTAACCGTTGAGATTGCATTAAATGCATAACGGTCACATTATCAGCGGCACAAATTTAAATCACGATCGATCGTGGTAGCTACCATCGCCGTGTTAGTTCGGGTTTTTTATGGATGCATATTTAAAGTCCAATCCTTTGATGAATTTGGTTGGAAACCTTAGAGACTTCACATATGAAAATCTATAAGGCATTCCCAGAGATCCCAAGCTCTCCCAACTCCTCTCTAAACACTACACTTGGTGAATCATTTTAGAATCCAATCATATTGATTGAGATTGAGAGAGAGAGAGAGAGAGAGAGAGAGAGAGAGAGAGAGAGAGAGAAAAAAAACCAAATCTAGGATAGAACTTGCAAATCTTAAATCTTAGAATCCTTCCAAGGATTGTGATTGCTCATATTCGACGTATCTTTGTCTTCATATGACATCACATTGGGAGATCGATTGGAAGCACATCTACACCTTCAAATGAGCTTCAAAGGCAAGTGCTTCTTAGTGTTGATTTATTTTTAAATCAACTTCATTGTACAGTGGAGTAGATCAAGGTGATCGAACCACTCTAAAAAATAGAGGGATAATGACGTAGACCAGGGTTAGGTCAAACCTTTCAAAACCTTAGGGATTGGGTGAAATTCTCAGTCAATTGGATAGGTGGAAGTCCTATTCTATTTGTCAGGGTGTAATTCCCCACCCAGCGTATTTAGGATAGTCCAAGTTTGGGTGAATCCAATAGTGAAAGTAGGAGGGATTCTTCGAATCACTTTAGATCTTGTCTTGTGGGTATTTGATCTTGTCTTTATGTGATTGATATTTAATTGGTGTATACTCTAATCACACAACACATTTGTTAGTGCCCCGGCTTGGCCGAGTCCTTGTTTGGCAATTCCATAACTCGAAAAGAAGAACTTGCTATGAAGCTTGAAGACTCGAGATGGTAAAGAGTGAAGATCATGCTCCACCAAGTTAAAAGCTCATCAGTATGGTAATCACGAAAAATAGGTATTTAACCATAAATGACATTAGGTGATACCCAAACCTTAGAGAGGACTATCTCTAGGCTCAGTTGAACAAATGGTAAATCCATAAAGAAGCTTAAGAGAGAATGTTAGACAACGAACTTGAAGTATGTTCACTGTCAGATCGACCAATTGTTCTCACCGACCCCTCGGTGGAGACAGGATCAACCCATCGTAGTCAAGACTGGTCGGCCAGATTAACATAAGTTCTGCATAATTGAACTTTCATTCCGGGAAAGCCTCTGATCGAGAGTCTCTTATGCACCAACCCCTCGGTGATGAACTGAATGACCCCTTGTGGTCAACGACTCGTCGATGAAGCACTTGTGAGTTCTGGACTTTGAACACAAGTGGGCTCTAGAAGAAATAGACATATCGGTATATCAATACCGATCGAGAGAACCAAGACCGACCCCTCGGTAAGGGCGACAGGTCGTTCTGGGTAAGACAACTTTCGGGACATGAAACTCTGTCTGTATGGTGTTGTCCCAGACCGAGTGTCTCGTTTGGACCGACCCTGCGGTGCCATATCTGTCGACCCATCAACGACACCGACTTGTCGACGAGGAAGTAATAAAGCCGTTCGGAGTGCATTTAATGTGCAACGGTTGGGTGGTTGAACAGTAATAAATATGAACACCGACCAATCGGTACCACCAACTTATCGGTTCTGGATAGTCTGAAAGACCGTTAATACTCTTCTATAAATATGAGTTGTAACGACAAGTCCCGCTACGAGCACGTTAAAACTGATACGAACTCCTAAAACTAATCCAATACGATCTCGGATATACTTTTTTTTAAAAAAAAAAAATGGGAGACACTGCTCCCACAACCCACACTAACCATAGCAATCCACCAATAAACCAAAAACCGAGAGCATCGGTCATAATTACTAATTATAGCATCACTTCATTATTACATTTATCCAACTCAATGAAAAGTACACATAATTCAAATACATCAGAAGGTCCTCAATTACAAGATGGGACCTTGACAAAGTGCAAAATTGCAACTCTACGCCCAACGTCCAATTGAGGGCCTCGCCAACCCTCCCTCTATGAAGTACCTATGAGGCAAAGGGTGAGCTCTACATGCCCAGTGAGGGCAACACACGCATCAAATGTCACCCAACATACATTATATATACGATCATATGAACACATCCATGTCTAAAATGTCTACATGCATAACTATGCAAGCGGATGCCCTACCCCTAACACAGGGGTCCACATCAGTTGGGCCTCCAGTACATCCTCTAACCAACTCAGTACGACTCTATGGCAACAGCCTCATGTGCGCACCCGCTGCGGTCCACCCACCCTCAAGTATATAGACTGATCTCCAACCGGATCAGGATCCATACCCCTCGACCAGACCTATGACTCTCACGACAACCCGCACACATACCATGACCAACCCAAGAGTCAGACTCACTAGAGTTCCAAACCGACCACCACGTGGGAGTAACCACCTCACCAGTCCTCAACGGACTGCCAACCAGACTCGTCTATGGTCTCCTCAACCAAGTACCAGAGTCTCGATAGTCAAACCTCTAACCTTGGACCCCATCTATTGGTCTCCACACGACTGATGTATCCACCTCTCACAGAATTCTATAGGTCTTCTACCGAGTGAGCCGGCCGAACTCACTCATTAGGCTCCCATAAATTCCTGGTGAGTCAACACCCACAACAGAAGTCTCAACAATCAGCCTCAATACCATAACCGCGGGTGAACACACTACCACATCGCACCATAGGCTGTCCCCACCATACATGTGTCCTAACCTGGAATATCTCATCACATCACATCGCACCATCCCTTGATCAATGAGCGGGCTAGCACATCCTCAGCCTACTCGGTCATCCGGGGAATCACAAACCATACCAGCGGGAGCTGTCCCTCACCGAATCGTCCCTCGACCTAGGCGAGCACCTCCTCAGCCTCCTCGATCATCCAGGGAATCACAAACCATACCAGCGGGAGCTGTCCCTCACCGTATCGACCCTCGACCTAGGCGAGCACCTCCTCAGCCTACTCGGTCATCTAGGGATCACAACTCTGCTAGCAGGAGCTGTCCCTCACCGCTCCGTCCCTCGACCTAGGCGAGCACCTCCTCAGCCTACTCGGTCATCTAGGGATCACAACTCTGCCAGCGGGAGCTGTCCCTCACCGCTCCGTCCCTCGACCTAGGTAAGTACCTCCTCAGCCTACTCGGTCATCCAGGGACCATAAGGCATACTGGCGGGATTTGCTCATCACCGCACCATCCCTTGACCTACGCGAGCACCTCCTCAGCCTACTCGGTCATCCAGGGATCACAAACTATGCCAGCGGGAGCTGTCCCTCACCGCTCCGTCCCCTGACCTAGACGAGTACCTCCTCAGCCTACTCGGCTATCCAGGGACCACAAGGCATACTGGCGGGAGTTGTTCCTCACCGCACCATCCCTCGACCTACGCGAGCACCTCCTCAGCCTACTCAGTCATCTAAGGATTACCTCACCCATCACACATTCGGGTATCGGAACCGCAAGGGGCTTCTAAGGTTACCTTGGGTGAACCGACTTCAGCTTGATGGCCTATCTAGGGTCAACATAATTACTTCGCAATTAGTCCTTATCTGGGACTCCAAGGCACCTTGTTCTCTAAGTTAGATCACGCCTCTCTCATAGGTACGTCTGGGAAATACAAGACGGATCGACCATTTGATCCACGCAAGGGGTTACGACTACCCATTTCTAATCACAAGGGAGTCTGAATTCCAACCAAGCGTCCACTGTGTGGTCCCACATAACATCCGCACCCTAACTACCCAACAAGCTAGGGGGAGTCTCTAGATCCTGATGTGGCCTAGTACCCATGCCCCACAGGCATCCCACATATGCTAGCTATATGCATGCACAAATACTGCTACACATACTATTAATATAGTTCATTGTATAATAATCAGATGCATGTATATCATCATCGATCACGAGTTGACATGTTAACATCCAAGCATGTTACAATGTCTAGTAGTTCAAACTAATCATCAGATAGTCATATGGCATTTTATCACCAGATTACATCACACTATGATCAAACATATACCACCACATATCACATATTCACATGCTGACATCTTAACATATTATCAACCAAAACAAACTCTGATCATGTCGCCACACAATCAATCAAGTATGACATCAATTAATCAATTCATATATGCCTCTGCGGGCATCGGATACGAATACACTCGGATGGGGGCCCGCCACATAATGGTATCAGCAGTTCCCTTGCCGAGTGGCTCATAACACCGATGATCCCCATTCGCCGTATTCCGTACCTGCACATTTGATAGAGAAGTAAGATGCATAGATGCATGCTAAAAGCGATGATGAGTTCCCTCACCCGTGTGTGTCCTTGAAATCCAACGCGAGAAAACGAGTCTGGGGGTTGAAAAGGCTCAATCTGCTGAAACAAGAACAGGAGGGTAAGAAGGTGGGATGAAATGGGTCAAACTAGGCCTGGAATGTAAATGGGCCCGAGAACGAGTCGGGTCCGAATTGGGCCTGACTGGGCCAGGCCTGAATCCGGCGAACTGGGCCAGAGGCAGGATCTGGCGGGCTGGCCCAGATCTGGCGAGCTGAGTCGGATTCGGCGAACAAGGCCAGATCTGGTGAGCTCAACCCGGCCACCGGGTCGAGAATCGAGACCCGGCTGAGTCAACTCGCAGCTCTAAGTGACTCAGCCGAAGGGGGAGGGAGAAAAAAGAGGGAAAGAGGGGAAGAAAAAAGAGAATCGGGGAAGAAAGAAAAAGAATCGGAGAGGGAAGAGGGGAAAATACTTGGTTTCGGCCGAGGAGGGAAGAGATCCAACTCGTCTAGGGCCGGAGGAGCTCGAACCAACGCCGGGGGTGGAGGAGGGAAGTCAGCAGCAGATTCAGACGAGGAAGAAGAAAGATCAGGGAAAAGAGAGAAGAGGAAAGGGATTGAGAGGGGAAAGAGAGAATCGAGAGGGAGAGAGATGAGGGCGACGACGACGGCGGCGGGATTGGGATTAGGGTTTGATGGAGGGGGAAGAAGATGCAAAAGGGGGGAAAATATGGTGAGCCGGCACTGTAGCGAGCTGCTACAGTGCCGCGCGGAAGGGGCATAGTTTAGGGTTTTGGGGGAGGGGGGTTTTTAAGATAGGTTTTTTTTTTTGTAAAATAAAATCTTAAATTTTTCAAAAATAAGAAAATAATTTAAAACTCATAAAAAATCAAATGTCAAACATCGGGGAAGATAATGTGTGATTTTCAAACTTTTTACGTGATAAAATATTCAATCATTCAAAATTACTAAATTGCCCTTTGAGTCTCCGTACTCAAAACCGAGCAAACCAGGACTCACCACGGGGCCCACACTCACCACACCGCTACCAAGACCCTAAAACTCCAATAAATCGGGTCGGGTCATTACAATACTAACCCCTTTAAAGAATTTCGTCCTCGAAATTCACCATAGGCTCAAATATCGTAAGAAAAATCTAGGTAAAACAACCTCTGCACAGCTGAAACTCACTCTCAAACCAATCTTTCCACAACAAGATGATGCCACAGCACGTGATCCACTGAAACAACCCTGCCACTAATCACCATGTACAGCTGAACAAACTAGATAATAGTATGCACCACTATCAAAACCAATAACTTCCACCTGACCAATTTCATCAGCTCAAAAGTCCTTCTAACCATACATGGTTCCCACAGAATTGCATCCAGGTTTTCACCCAACACGGGGGAATTCTATTCAGTCGGTCACAAAATACCTAGTACAGAACTGCCAAAATGCCAATCTATCGATGCTGTCGTACTCGAACCCTATCAAGAACCAGCAATCCTCCTAAACTGCCTCATAATTCAGGGTGCAAAACATAAGACATGTCCTCTGAAATCTGCAGGGTCTGTCCTCGACGGATGTCTATCCACAGATAGTCTGCCAAGCTAAAACACGATTGAGCATACAACTCTCTCTATAACACTGCCTGATCTGATGGGTAGAATTTAAATCTCGATCTGACACTGTCGTCTCAGTATCTCGCATAGACTAACCCTCTGCTCAACGTAAATCAGTCCAAACGCTTCAAGAAGTCGGTTAATCCTCACCCTAAGGAGATGGGTGAGTTCTGCCAATCTATTAGCCACTAACCCATGATGAAGGAGTCAAAGTGTCTCCACACGGCACCGCTCAAACTGAACTACCACCAACCTGCTATGGAGAGTCAAGTCGCCACCAGGTCTCACAGTCTAGATGTCTGATCCACCACCACACCTCACAAAACCCCATAGTCTGACTGTCTCTGTACTTGAATGTTGATTCTCCAGGGCTCCGCCACTCAAAACTGACTGAATCACCGCGTTGCATAGACTGGCCGCTATAGTCTCCGCACCTGATCAACAATCATTCCATGAACTTCATCCATCACGTCCGCTTCATGCTTAATCCTTCCTGAACAAACAAGTGCTCATAACTACGGTGATGGGGGATACTTAGAACATTTCTCAACAATGGATATCTCCAATCCGAGCAAAACACCATCAACGTCCATCCCGAGCTATTAGTGAAAAGTTATACTCATCAACATCAAGTCGTCTCGAATCAGAGCCACCAATTAACCATCCCATATAAGCACACAACCCTTATCATCACTAGAAACATCATAATAAACTGCACACCGGCTGCCCTTCTCTGCCTCCGGTACAACTATCACTATAGTGGTCGTCTGCCTCCACTCAAGAAAACTGCATCACTGCCATTGTACCAAGAACTGATCATTCTCTCTGACCAATCTAACTGTAAGCACTGCCACCTGAAGTAATCTGAATAAACTGCCAGACACGATCTCTGCTTCATTCTAACAAGCCTGTTGCACTACCTGTCGAAACCATATTGCCAGGCAGCTACATTTATGGGATCAAAACTCGCATCCGATAAAACACATCCTCAAGAAGCAACAGGGACTCTCTCAGCTGTCTCAACAAGTCGTCAATCTCCAGTAGAAGAACTTCATCCTACAATTTAATTTTGTTCAGTCGTTAACCACAGGTACAAAATCTCATCCAGTCATCCTTCTTCTAGGCCAACAAAGTTGGTGTGTCCCCTGGTGAAATACCTAGGCAAAAAGGTCTCACCGACTTTAGCCCACAAGTCTAGTCTCTATGTCCAACACCCCTGTCGGTATCATCCCAACGCCTGGCATCCCAGTGCCCTCTCAACTCAAACTGACTGACAAGCCACACGGTGATCAGATCCTTCAACACCCTGGCTGAAGGAAAATCACTGCCTCTAAATAGAATGCCAGCGACGGTTAAGAGATCCGTCTCTAGCTATAATACGATACATGTAATCCTGCACAATATCCGCCAATCACTCCAACGGAGACGTGACAAACCAGGTGTCTCCACCACACATACTCCCAAACTCAAACCACAACGAAGCTCAAAGTCATCAAGTGAGTCACGTATCTGAATCAGGTCAAGTCTTAGAACCAAAAACCAAGGGGCACTATCACATCACTCGCATCAGTAGGATATATCAACCCATATGGGGTGATGCTGCCACACTCAGATTACTGCATTGAGGTCGTACTCTGGTCAAATACTCTGACTCCTGCTAGCAAGATACTTCGGGTCTCCAGCATACACACACTGACAGCGGAGATAAACAATCTGCTCACCAACACTTGGTTCTCCGAAGTCTCTATCATGGGTCGGGGAATCTCTAAGGTCTTCGGGTTACCATCCTCGGTATGGTTTCCACTACTCTAACAAGTACTCATTCTCACCACAAGTCAATCCACAAAACGAAAATCTGACCAAGCTCAAGGGCCACCCCATCATGCTTACCACAACAACTTAGGGAAGTCCAAACACCACCATGGAAATAGGTTCCATCTACCTTATCACACAGGGGATGAACCTAATCTTTGGTCACCATCTCACACATCGCTGACCCATGCACAGTCCGAGATTTGAACCGTGCTTTGATACCAACTGTAATGACCCGTCCCGCTACGGGCACGTTAAAACTGATACGAACTCCTAAAACAAATCCAATACAATTTCGGACATACTTTTTTTTTTAAAATGGGAGACATTGCTCCCACAACCCACACTAACCATAGCAATCCACCAATAAACCAAAAACCGAGAGCATCGGTCATAATTACTAATTATAGCATCACTTCATTATTACATTTATCCAACTCAATGAAAAGTACACATAATTCAAATACATCAGAAAGTCCTCAATTACAAGATGGGACCTTGACAAAGTGCAAAATTGCAACTCTACGCCCAATGTCCAATTGAAGGCCCCGCCAACCCTCCCTCTATGAAGTACCTATGAGGCAAAGGGTGAGCTCTACATGCCCAGTGAGGGCAACACATGCATCAAATGTCACCCAGTATACATTATATATACGATCATATGAACACATCCATGTCTAAGATGTCTACATGTATGACTATGCAAGCGGATGCCCTACCCCTAATACAGGGGCCCACATCAGTTGGGCCTCCATTACATCCTCCAACCAACTGAGTACAACTCTATGGCAACTCCCTCATATGCCCACCCACTACGGTCCACCCACCCTCGGGTATACAGACTGATCTCCAACCAGATCAGGATCCATACCCCTCGACCAGACCTATGACTCTCACGACAACCCGCACACATACCACGACCAACCCAAGAGTTAGACTCACTAGAGTTCCAAACCGACCACCACGCGGGAGTAACCACCTCACCAGTCCTCAACGGACTGCCAACCAGACTCGTCTATGGTCTCCTCAACCAAGTACCAGAGTCTCGATAGTCAAACCTCTAACCTTGGACCCCATTTATTGGTCTCCACACGACTGATGTATCCACCTCTCACAGAATTCTATAGGTCTTCTACCAAGTGAGCTAGCCGAACTCACTCGTTAGGCTCCCATAAATTCTTGGTGAGTCAACACCCATAACACAAGTCTCAACAATGAATCCCAATACCATAACCGCGGGTAAACACACTACCATATTGCACCACAGGCTGTCCCCACCATACAGGTGTCCTAGCCTGGAATATCTCATCACATCACATCGCACCATCCCTCGATCAATGAGCGGGCGAGCACATCCTCAGCCTACTCGGTCATCCGGGGAATCACAAACCATACCAGCGGGAGCTGTCCCTCACTACATCGTCCCTCGACCTAGGCGAGCACCTCCTCAGCCTACTCGGTCATCCAGGGAATCACAAACCATACCAGCGGGAGCTGTCCCTCACTGCATCGACCCTCGACCTAGGCGAGCATCTCCTCAGCCTACTCGGTCATCTAGGGATCAGAACTTTGCCAGCGAGAGTTGTCCCTCACCGTTTCGTCCCTCGACCTAGGCGAGCACCTCATCAGCCTACTCGGTCATCTAGGGATCACAACTCTGCCAGCGGAAGCTGTCCCTCACCGCTTCGTCCCTCGACCGAGGCGAGCACCTCCTTAGCCTACTCGGTCATCCAGGGACCACAAAGCATACTGGCGGGATCTGTTCCTCACCGTACTATCCCTTGACCTAGGCGAGCACCTCCTCAGCCTACTCGGTCATCCAGGGATCACAAACTATGCCAGCGGGAGCTGTCCTTCACCGCTCCGTCCCTTGACCTAGGCGAGTACATCCTCAGCTTACTCGGTCATCCAGGGACCACAAGGCATACTGGCAGGAGTTGTTCCTCACCGCACCATCCCTTGACCTAGGCGAGCACCTCCTCAGCCTACTCAGTCATCTAGGGATCACCTCACCCGTTACACATTCGGGTATCGGAACCGCAAGGGGCTTCTAAGGTTACCTTGGGTGAAGCAACATTCAGCCTGATGGCCTATCTAGGGTCAACATAATTACTTCCCAATTAGTCCTTATCTGGAGCTTCAAGGCACCTTGTTCTCTAAGTCAGATCACGCCTCTCTCATAGGTACGTCCGGTAAATACAAGACGGACCGACCATTTGATCCACGCAAGGGGTTACGACTATCCATTTCTAATCACAAGGGAGTCTGAATTCCAACCACGCGTCCACTGTACGGTCCCACATAACATCCGTACCGTAACTACCCGACAAGCTAGGGGGAGTCTCTAGGTCCTGATGTGGCCTAGTACCCATGCCCCACAGGCATCCCACATATGCTAGCTATATGCATGCACAAATACCGCTACACAAACTATTAACATAGTTCATTGTATAATAATCAGATGCATGTATATCATCATCTATCACG
This sequence comes from Chimonanthus salicifolius, assembly GCA_013350335.1. Lineage (NCBI taxonomy): Eukaryota > Viridiplantae > Streptophyta > Magnoliopsida > Laurales > Calycanthaceae > Chimonanthus > Chimonanthus salicifolius. The sequence goes on from CM023539.1 coordinate 18,203,957, forward strand.
AGTTGGCATGTTAACATCCAAGCATGTTACAATGTCTAGCAGTTCAAACTAATCATCATATAGTCATATGGCATTTTATCACCAGATTACATCACACCATGATCAAACATATATCACCACATATCACATATTCACATGCTGACATCTTAACATATTATCAACCAAAACAAACTCTGATCATGTCGCCACACAATCAATCAATTATGACATCAATTAATCAATTCATATATGCCTCTGCGGGCATCGGATACGAATACACCCAGATGGGGGCCCGCCATATAATGGTATCAACAGTTCCCTTGCCTAGTGGCTCATAACACCGATGACCCCCATTCGCCGTATTCCGTACCCACAAATTTAATAGAGAAATAAGATGCATAGATGCATGCTAAAAGCGATGATGAGTTCCCTCACCGGTGTGTGTCCTTGAAATCCAACGCGAGAAAACGAGTCCGGGGGTTGAAAAGGCTCAATCTGCTGAAACAAGAACAGGAGGGTAAGAAGCTGGGATGAAACGGGTCAAACTAGGCCTGGAATGTAAATGGGCCCGAGAACGGGTCGTGTCCGAATCGGGCCTAACTGGTCCAGACCTGAATCCGGCAAACTGGGCCGGAGGCAAGATCTGGTGGGCTGGCCCAGATCTGGCGAGCCGAGACGGATCTGGCGAACAGGGCCAGATCTGGTGAGCTCGACCCAGCCACCGGGTCTAGAATCGAGACCCGGCTGAGTCAACTCGCGACTCTGAGTGACTCAGCCGAAGGGGGAAGGGGAAAAGGAGGGAAAGAGGGGAAGAAGAAAGAGAATCAGGGAAGAAAGAAGAAGAATTGGAGAGGGAAGAGGGGAAAATACCTGGTTTCGACTGAGGGGGGAAGAGATCCGACTCGTTTGGGGCCGGAGGAGCTCGAACCAACGCCGGGGGTGGAGGAGGGAAGTCGGTAGCAGATTCAGACGAGGACGAAGAAAGATCAGGGAAAAGAGAGAAGAGGAGAGGGATTGAGAGGGGAAAGAGAGAATCGAGAGGGTGGGAGATGAGGGCGACGGCGACGACGGCGGGATTAGGGTTAGGGTTTGATGGAGGAGGGAAGAAGATGAAAAAGGGGGGAAAAGATGGTGAGCCGGCACTGTAGAGAGCTGCTACAGTGCCGCGCGGAAGGGGCATAGTTTAGGGTTTTGGGGGAGGGGGGTTTTTAAGATAGGTTTTTTTTTATAAAATAAAATCTTAAATTTTTCAAAAATAAATAAATAATTTAAAACTCATAAAAAATCAAACGTCAAACATCGGGGAAGATAATGTGTGATTTTCAAACTTTTTACATGATAAAATATTCAATGTTTCAAAATTGCTAAATTGTCCTTTGAGTCTCCGTACTCAAAACCGGGCAAACCAGGACTCACCACGGGGCCCACACTCACCCCACCGCTACCTAGACCCTAAAACTTTGAAAAATCGGGTCATTACATGAGTGTTGGGTGATCATTTTACTATCTTTCTTGAGTTGAAAAGAGTTATATACTCTAAGGAACGATCAACACTCTTGTGAGAAGAATCATAAACAACCAATCTATTGATTGTGTGAGAAAGAGAGGAGGAAAGAAAGATCATAAACAACCAATCTACTGATTAAGTTTGCAAGTGAGAAAGACATAAACTAAGAAACCTGAAACCAGTTTCCTTGTCACCCTGAGATTGTGATTGTTTTACAACGGCTAGAAGGAACATCGTTGATACTCAGTGGGTGGAATCTTCAAGAAGGACACATAAGCGAGAAAGAACTTCGAGGTAAGTGCTTATTGGTTTTAATTTTGTTTTTAAAACATTTGACGCGAAAGTGGTTTAAGGAGGATTTGCTCCGGAACCACTTTAAAAAATTGTAGAGTGTCATCTCTGACACAGTGGTAGGTGGAATTCCTAGTCGATTGAGTGATGTTGAATTCCTACTCTAATTGTGAGGGTTTAAGTCCCCACATAGTGAGTTTGAGGATATCTCAAGATTGAGCGAGTCCTAACAGTGGATGTAGGTTGGTGAATCGAACCACTTTATATCTTGTGTCATTCTGTTTGTGGTGTTAGTGTTATTTTCTTGTGTTGATTGCTTAATCACATTTGCTAACACACACATACTTGATTGTTTTATCCGCTACACTTAAACTAATCAATCAAGTAAATTTAAAAAGGAGCAACGATTTTAGATTGACTTATTCACCCCCGCCCCTCCCTCTAGGCTCAATCGTATTGTTCTAGCTTCCAAGGAAACTTTCAATTGGTATCAAAGTCTAGTGCTCGTTATAAGGATTTAACCATCCGAGTAGATCCAAGCTAGAACGCCATAGGAGACACTCATGCAATATCCAAACCTCCTTACTTTGATGAAACAAACTATGCTTCATGGAAGGCCTTTTATGAGTTGTTTCTTTGTTTCCATCGACTCATCAGTATGGGATATTGTAAAGACTGGATGGGAGAAACCCATGGAAGAAAAAACCGTAACAACCATCGTATCCAAGGTACCCCAAGCCTTTTGCCTCTTGGACTCTAGCTGAGAAAGCTGCTCAGACAGTAGATGGGAAAGCCATAAATGCACTAAATTGTGCAGTTTCTGACAATGAATACAAGCAGACCATGACATGTAACACTGCAAAGGAGGCATGTGAAATTCTTGAAAGAACTCATGAAGGTACCTCAATAGTAAAGAGGTCTGTTAATTTTTTAAATTTGTAATTCTCACAAATGCACAAACCATGTATAGTATAGCGATTGAGTGCGAGGTCGAATCCAAAGGAAAATCTCAAAATATATGAATTAAAATTAAATTTGTGTTCGTTTAAAAATAATTATTTTCAAGAAGTAAAACCTTTATATGAGTCATATATCTAACTTGGAAATAAGATGTGTGAATTAATTGACGTTGAATTAAAATAGTGAATTAAATGATAATCTTAATCATAGTCAAAATTACAAGTTATAAGATTAAAATACCACTTCTTCCTATCTTTAATTGAATGAATTTTGATAAAGATAGTGATTACAAAGAAATTAAAGAATTAAAGAATGAATTACAAAATTAAAGATTAGATTCTACAAGATTTTGGTTAAAACAACTATTACACAAGAAACATGAGATTCAACATAATTAAAAGGCAGAAAATTAAATTGCATGAAAATAAATAACTGAAATTAAATGTGCAATAACGGAAAGGTTTGTTGTTTGGAATAGACCGTTCATCACTCAAGATATGTAAATAAAGTAAAGGCATAGATCTGAAATTCACATCATGATCTAAAATAAAATTCATATTTATTAATAAAACAAGATTCACAACTATTAATTTAATTAATCAAAACCTTAGTAATCATGATTCAAGTCTTACAATCAAGATCCTAACTATTGCATATGCTCATATTCAATCAAATAAATAAAAGTTGTGTTCTTGAAATTAAAAATAAAATAATCATAAAAATATTTTAGAAATTGGATGTTCTAGGGTTCTAAATGAATGCTTTATTTTATTAAATGGAAGAATTAAAGTACAAGGCTTTTATAAATTAAGTATAAGAAGGACAACATAAAAAGATAAAAAGATAAAAATCTACACTCTCACTTGTAAATTCCCACAGTGCTCCTTGTCTTCTTGTCTTTTGCTCCAGCCTTTAGGCCTCTTGAATTCCAGGTCATATTCAAATTTTACCTCTTGGGTAATGGGGTATTTATAGGTTTTGAAATAGATGGATGGCTTGGATTAAATCAAAGTTTAAGTTGGAAAATCAAAGGACTGGATTGGATCTAAATGGGAATGGATGATAGGGATTTAAGCTTGGATTTTATGGTACTTGGGGATTGGATGGTGAGGTGTGTTTGGATCTTAGGAATGTATCTAGATGGTTTTTAGTCTATGTGCATAGAGAGGTTTTAGGTTGCACAAATCATGGGATGATGAGGTGTAAAATGCGCATAGAGGCTAGCTTAAACAACAAGTTGTTCATAGCTTAAGGTTTATGAATTGAGGGCTTAGATTAAATGAGTTTTGATCTAATGGCTCTAACGTATTTTGGGTGAAATAATTATAGAAATTGGTAGATGGTTGATGGAGGGTTTAGATTCAAAGGTTGATCCTAAATGGATGATGAAATGCATGACCTAAATCTAAGAAAAGTGTGTGTATGTGATGGATGCATATGGAGGCTCTAGGGTTTCTAAAAGATGAATGAGTGAATAAGATTAGAGGACCTACTATCTAATAGCTAAAATGATCAATGCATGAAATGAATGCAAGGATTAATAGGTGATGCATGGATGAACACTAATCTAAGGTTAAGATGACCATGATGATGACGGATGACCTAGATCTAATGATAAATGAATGGATGGGTTAAATTTGATGGTGGATCTAAGATTTGACCTAATTGGGGATATGAGATGGAAGGTTAAGATCTAAATGGAAGTTGGATGGTGTGGATGTGAGTTGGGTTATGGGTTTTGGACATAGGTAGTTGGGTTGGACTTAGGTAAATTCAAACTCATCCATGGAGTTCATTGGACTTGGTCTTTGGATTTGGATCTAGACCTCAACTCAGGCCCATTTAAATTTGATTTGAGAGCTTGGGCCTTAGTTGGACTGAGCTTGCACACTGGCCTGGCCCAGAGTGTGATATGCGCATGGGCTTGCATGTTGCTTGGCCCATTGAACCTTTGTGGAGCATAACTTGGCCCATTTGAACTGAGTCTTGACCCATTGACTTGAAATTCAGGCTTTGGCACTTAGATTGCAGCTTTTTATATCTCAACATAACCCGATTATGATATTTAAAAGTCCAAGTCTGCCACAGTACATTTGCTTCTTCACTGTTAAAGTCTGAGTTTGGGTATTTGAGAACACTTCAAATTTATTATTCAAGTTAGAAAATAGCCATGATGTGTTAATTAAGTTAATTTCCAATTTAAAAATTATTTTTTAACACTTGATTTTAGTGGTCAAAATTAAGAAGTCCTTTAAAATATTAAGAGAAGTACGTATAATGAATTTGATTATTAAGATTAAGTATTTAAAAATTTGATTTTTAAATTAAAATTTATTCGATTTGTAATTCGTAATGCCTACTTTCATTTAAATGGTTCATTAATAGTTTTAAAAGGAAAAATAATATAGATACTATATGAGTAAATGGATGAAAAAGTCCAATGGAATTACACCGGCTTATAAAATAAACCCGAGCTAGCCCATTCAGCTAAATGAGTTATAAAATTTCACATAGAGTTCTAGCGCGACAAGTTGTTATACATGTTAAACTCATATATTTTTTTTCTTAACTTACGTGTGAGAAATCGTGGGAAATCCAACATAAAACCTCTACGGATGATATCTATTGTCCTTAGGGGACACCAAGTGAGGTTATAGGGACTTGAACTTGGCACCTCCCACTTCTTAAGGCAACAGATTATTGCTTGAACTACACCTATGTATGTCCTCTCCAATTTTTAAAGAAAAGTCCCTAAACCTTAACATTGTTTATGAAATAGTACAGCAACCAAGTCATGAAGAAACTTGACAAGCGACCCTTTTTTTCTTGCATCCAACGCACCACCCCTTATCCTAGAGATAAAAATGAGAAAAGGGATGGATAAAATACTAAAAGAATACAACCACTTACACAGACACACATAAAAAATTTCTTTACAACCCCCTGTCATTATTTCTATTTAACATCACCCCCTCTTTCCCTTCCAATTCCAATCCCACAAACAATTGTACAGCCCTACCCAAGTCCTTTGGGTCCACCCACGAGTAGTACTCACGTGACTAGCTCAGATCAGTGGAAAGCACTCAGTTGAAAATCTCCTTGTCAAGACACTTGTGGATCTGATTGATTGCCGTTCATGTTCTTTAGATTTTGTTGATGATAAAGCTGCCTTAGCCTCTCTATTTCATACTTCAATGCTTCTTGGAGGGCTGCATTTTACATTTACAGGCAAGGACTCATCAGTCACTACGATAAAATGTAAAATAATATACAGAGAATTTAGTGTATCATTCTTTTTAATTTTGAAAAATCCGCTGAATTTTATTAATACAAAAAATGGAATACAAATAAAGCAGAGAAAATAATAAAAGAGGAAAATAGTAAATTTGAGAAATCACTAAATTGAAAAATATAATATTAATAACTAATAATTAAAGAAAATCTAAATAGATTTTAACATAAAGTATTCTAAAATGACTTGAAATTCTTATTTATAATCCATACTTGTAATCTTTCTATTGACCCACATTAACTATCCACTCATAAATTGAATTTCATCGGATTACTACAAATCTTATAAAATTAATTCTTTATAACTTTTATTTATTATCTATTATCCAATCTAAGAACTAAGTAAATTCTCCTTCAATTTATAGTGAGCCATTTCTCAAGAACAGTTTCTTATCTCATTGATAGTTTCTTGAAAAAAAACTGATGGATGAAAGTGAAGAAGCCTTTGTAGGTAATTCAGAATCTACCTTTTGTGAAACCAAAAGGATTTTGGCCAAATATAGGATAGAGAGAATGAATAATGTGTCCTAGGACCCAGTTACATCTAAATCACTGTTAAAATAAATAAATACAACTGCTACTGTAAATGCATCTATAGCCTGAAGTTATAAACTCAATTTTTAAGAATCCATATTGTCCATCCATTTTTACCCATGTCGTCATATGCATATTTTTTGTCAGATTTCATCAAAATATTAAAATGTTGTGTTAAAAAATTAATAAAATTTTATCATATTAGTCTCATTTCATTCATTCAATGATAAATCGTATAGCTTGATGAAATTTGACGAGGCATATACACGTATGTGGTTAAAGATTTAAATAGTTTGTACCATTTGACTAAGTATGCCACGTTCTTTAAAAATCCACTACATGAATGAATGTTTAGTAAGCGAACATGTTCAATAGTGATGTCATTAAATTAAATATATTTTAGATCATCAAAGATTCTCGATATTTTCCCCTTTTTTTATTGTTTATATTCATCATATGTCGTCTATTAACCTAGATTTGAGAGAGCTTAAATCAAGGAGAGTTTTGGGTGGTAGATATTATGGGAAAGTTTTCGTCATTGATTCTCTACCAACAACTTTTTATTTGTGCATATTTCCTTAATTATTAGTTTCCCTACTCAAGAGATTACAGAATAATTATATTGATTCTTTGATTGATTACTTTCCATTAACTGTAACTTGTATATATATTTGGGCATTAATGATATTCTGACATCAAGTCATTAACCAAATTCTACCGTAGAAATATATATAATTCAAAATATGTTTTGGCATCTTGAAAATGAGCTTAAGTTGGTCTCTTCAATGGAATTGTCTTACAGACATGTGATTGATGTATGTCAATTTATTTACCTTAGAAATAATTATTAATATTATTATCTAAACAAAATAATTGTAATAGAAGGAGGGCTCTATATGGTTAATGTAGTTGCTCATTAATTGATTAACCGGAACACTTTCTTAACAGGGAAAAATAAGGTGAATTTAATGCAAGTGAAGCAAGTACATACCATCCTTGAAGATCTTGTCTTGGGCAAGGGCAGCAATCCTCTGCTTAAGGGCACTATTATCCACATTAAGAACCAAGCGTTGATGATCAAAAAATGCTACTTCAGGAGACAAAGCCGATACTTCTGACTGCATTGCGGTAAGAATTTAAAGTAGAACAATCCAATCAATTTTCTTTTAGAATTGTAATGGTAAAAGAAAGAAAAAAATTAACTCCAGTTTAGGAAGAAATACATAATTATGAACTATGATTCTATTCAATTGGACAGAATTACCTGCAGCGACGTAACACTGCGTTCAAGATCAGAGATGTATTGTAGTTTCCTTACTCTTGACCTTTGTGCAGATTGCCGGTTTGCTAAGATCCTGAACAGTTGAAATTGAAAAGATAATTGTAAGAATAATAATTACCAAGACAATAAGAGTCGAAAGAAAAAAAAGAAGTTTGCATCCGATCAAAGGGAGACCAGTTTCCAGTGGGAGTAAGAGCTGAAGAGCTGCATCATTATTACCTCTTCACCCTCTTCAGGTCGAAGATCAGATTGCTTCCCTCCGTCGAGGGTGCAACCGCAGCTTGTGGGTCCAATTTGCACATACTTTGGGCCTCTGATTCGTTTTGAAGCTGTCGATCTGAAGGCGTGTGTTTTTCGTCGTTGATACTGTTGTGATCCGACGATGTGGATGGATTTGTAGAGGTGGTAACGGTCGGGGGAGCCGCGGTGGAGACATCGTCCGAGAACATGGACATCAGTTGCTCATCATCCAACCGGTCAAATTCATTGTTTGCGGGCCTCGCTGTGGTGCTAGTGCTCTGGCATTCCTCCACTGTGGGTGCTTCAAGAAAGGTGACCGAATCACTCACCGATCTCCGGTGAGAGCTGCGCTTCGCCGAGGAGAAGTCAAGGAATTCTTCCACCCATGAAGGTTGGTTGGTGTCGGGCATCAAGTTCCCCATGGAGGGTGTCCTTTGGTAAGCAAAATTCGGCCAGTTTGGAATCTTTGGCGGCAATTGTGCCATTATGGGGTGGTACAAAATTGAATCTAGATCTTAAACTAAAGAAGAATGTATCAAGCAACCAAATGAAAGGAAGGCATGAGGAGTGCAAATGTTGAGTGGCTCCAAGCAATCAAGCGACCAACACTATAGAAATGAGAAGCTTATATTATCATCCATCATGATTTATAAAAATGGAAATAGTAAGTGCTGTCTTTCTAATTAATCTCTTGTACCAAGTTATTCTGTGAATCTGAAAATGAGTTATTCTTCTCTTTTGTTTGTGTAAGTGAGGAAAAGGAAGGATCACATGGGAAGGGGGAATTGGAGAGAAGAGAGAGCTGGCAACAGCTGGGGGAGGGGGTTGGGGATCTAAGGTTTTACAGGAAAGTCGCAGTATCTTAATCGGTGGAGGAATCAGGCACCACGTGCGGAGGAGACCGTGAGATCGGCCTTGACACAAGGCCAGCCATTAGGGGATTAGATTTTGGATTGCTTCGCAGATTTACTCGAATTAGACTCATGCAGTTAAGCTTAGTGTGATATATTCCTTCAGTCTTCTTTTATTCCTTTTCAATAATTGAGATACTCCTTGGAGCCCAAGCCAAATTGAAATAAACAGGACCATGTATATTGTGATGGGTGTAGACTTAACACTAATATTTTAGGATTGTGGAATTAGCCTAGGATTACACTGCTTGAGTTTACCAACTACAGTTCTCACCTGCTTTGAGTAGAATCAATCAATCAAAATCATAACAAGGCAGTAACATAATATGTAGGAAATGTAAAACATCACCATGAAATAAACCCAAAATCCCAAAAGTTCCCAAGACTGATTTTACGTGGAAAACCTCTTCAAATTGAAGAGTAAAAACCACGGAGCTACTTATAGCTCAATCTCCACTAACAATATAATGGGTTACACAGAATTCTCTTGACACTTTTTAATTTAAGTGTTCAAGGATACAAACTATGTTAGATTATGCAATTAATCTCTCAAAACTAGGGGTAAAAATATCGGCCGATATATAAATATTGACGGTACCGATATATTGGCCGATATTTTTCTCTCTCCTACCATTTTTTTTTCAAAAAATTCCAAAAAGAATTATATAAAATTAAGAAAATTATGGGGATCATGGATATGATTTTTTCTTTTTAATTAAATATCAATCATTGACATATTCAAATGTTATTTTTAAGTTAAAAACACGAGAATTTCAAGTGTTTTTAAGAAATGATGAAAAATTACAAAAAATTGTAGAAACTTTTTTATGGAAATATGTAAATATATTTCAAATTAATACATCTCAATTAATAATAATTAATGTAAATATGTAAATTTCCTCTTAATACATCTTCAGATTTGGTATTTTGTCTTCTAATTTATTTTATTACCTTTTTTTATTCTCATTAATGAAAACTCACCATTAAATTTCCATTAGCGTTCTTGCCAATTTGGACTTCGGCTCAATTAATGGAAATCAACAATTAATTCCCATTAACACTGTCAATTTGGAATTAATAGAAACCCACCATCTACATGAAAGGAAGTAGATGTGAGAAATAAGCATGGTTTCATTGACCGAAGTGACCTGATTTCTTGCAAGAATTGGCTGGAAGACTTAACAAAATATGGCAACCTGTTTGGCGTTGATTTAGGCATGATTTTGTCCGTAAGTTTTTATTATTATTTACATAATATAATAAATGTCATTCTAATCCATTGATGTACAAAAATATCAGTGTTTTTTTTTTTTTTTAAAATCAAAATATGGCCGATATATGAAGAGTGATATTATTTTTTTTCTTTTTTCTTTTTAAAAAATAGATGTTTTTTTTTTCAAATATTAGCCAATTTCTTGTATTTTATAATTAAAAAATAAAAAACCCACCATTAATTCCCATAAACGTTGTTGCCAATTTGGAGTTGGCTCAATTAATAGAAATCCACCATTAATTCAATTAACATTGTCAATTTAGAGTTGACTCGATTAATGGAAACCCACCTTGGTAAATGAAAGAAAACTAGGTAAGAGACGTTAAAAATAAACATGGTTTCATTTTGTGATTTGGAACTGATTTCTTGCAACACTTGGCTCGAAAAGTCAACAAAATATGGCAACATGTTTGGGTGTTGATTTAGGCATGATTTTGTCCATAAGTTTTTTTTTTTTATAATTTAGGCAAGATAATAAATGTCATTCTAATCCACTGATGCATAAAAGTATCAATTTTTTTTTTTAAATTGAAATATGACCGATATGGGAAGGGTGATATTTTTTTTCCTTTTTTTAAAAAAAATAGATTTTTTTTTCAAATATTATTTGATCTCTTTTATTTTTGTAATTTAAAAAATAAAAAATACATATATCGGTTTTCGGATTTTATATATATATCGACTGATATCATAGACGATATATACCGGCGATATCGGCCAATATATATACTGTACGACCGATACATATCGAATCAGCCGATATATACCGGCTCTTAAAATCCGATATGTATCGGCTAATACAATATGTATCGGCCGATATTTTCACCGTTGCTCAAAACTACTCCCAGATAACAGTTCTACTTAGAATTTGATGCAAACTCTAGTGAATACAACAATTACCTAACAAGAATTTAGAACTACTAGAATTTGATGCAAACTCTAGTGAATACAACAATTACCTAACAAGAATTTAGAAGTTCAAGTAGAATGATCTCACCAAAACGCTGTTGATGGTCATAAAAATTCCAAACCTCGAGGAAGAAGGGGAAGAAGATGAGAAATGCATAAATCCTGTTGAATCTCTCTTCAGAAATGGTCTCCTGATCATTGATAGGGACTAGCCAAGAAGAGAAATCTCTCTAAACTCTTTCTGTCAGAAAAAACTGATTTTTTTTTCCTTTCTACTTTTCCACTCAAGAAAGCACCCTAGAAAAGAGGGATAACTGCTCAGAATTGTGTAACTGCTAGAAACTGCAGAGAACAATTTGAAAAATGTGTGCTGACCTTAACATATATTATACTACCTGGTTCACTTCTTTATTTTCTTTTTTAAAAAATGTCATCAATTTTATAAAATATTCAACCATACATGTTGTAAATAGACTGCCGAAAAACCATTATAGAGATCAAATATTTCAGTAATTATTTTTTAAAATATTGAAGGAGCATTTTTTTAATCAAATAGCATTACAATCCATTCATAATGTTTCGAAAGAACCACAAATCATTTTGTATATTTGAGTTCTTCTGCCATCTCGAATTTTGAATAACCATATTTCATGTCAAATTTTGAAAATACGCAAGTGTTATATATTCTAGACAACAAATCATAAATAGTAGGTATTTGAAATCTTATTGATTATAAAAGCTTATTTACTGGCTTACAATTTATTACTAATCTTGGTGCTTCTCTTTCTCTCTCTACTGCATTTTTACATAAAAGTTTGTACAACTATATGATGAATTACTTCTTCTAACTAAAAGTTATTTCTCTAATTATTTTATTTCTTTATTACTCGGATAAACTTATCAGCCGATAGATTACATATCGGCCGATATATTGTGAAGACATGACTAGCATCAGGCAACGGCTGATACACAACATTACATTGCATCGACAAGATATTCGACCACAATGTCTGTATCATCTTGAAAAAGATTTTATTACTCGATGGGGGTTACAAGGACTTCTTTTTCTTCATCTCCCACAAGCATCAATAACCAAAATGTCGTTTGATGGGTTTTGGCTATTGGGAGAGGAAATTGAGCAACATTTTTTATCATTTTGAGATCGATTCGAAGTGATTTTTTATCCATTTCGTCAGATCTACACCGTCTAAAGTCGATTTAGTCATTAGATCTTTAATTTTTGCAATTTCTTTACAGGATTTTTAAAGAAAACCTTCATTTAACAATGTATTAGCTTCTAAACACCACATTTTTTTCTCATTTGTGTTTTATGAAATAAAAAAGTATTGAAGGTTGAATATTTCATGAAAATTTGGATTTTTGAGTATGAGAATACTAGGTGAAGTAAATAGGAGACTAATATGATGTTTAAATGTTAAATCTCATATTTTTTTTTAATTTTTTTGTCATTCTAAGTTTTTCGTCTAAGGCAAAAAAAAATAAAATATTGAGGGTTATTGAAAATAAATTATTTTTTAATTTACTTATTCAATTCTTGGTAAAATGAAATTCATGGTTGATTTTGTTTAAATTGGGTTGAATATGTTTGGGAATGGTAGAGGTAGTGTTTATGACATTAATGTATTGTATAAATGTTAGATCTAATGCATTTCTAATTTTTTTAATTTAACCCGAATTTGGCCTTAGGTTCATGAAAATTGGAGGGTTTTTCGAAATATTTTTTTTTTTCATTTAATCATTCAATTTTAGGTGTAATGGAGTGTAATTTTGTGCATTATATTTTTTTAAATGTTCTTTGCAAATTTTCATTGATTTTTTTTTGTGAAATGAAATTCATGGATGGAGTTGTTTAATTTGGATTTAATGCGCTTGGAAACGGTCAATGTAGTATTCATGACATTAATGTAGTGTATAAATGTTAGATCTAAGACTTTCTAATTTTTTTAGTTTAATCCAATTTTTTTGTCTAAGGTAAATGATGACGGGTAAGGTCAATTTTAACGCCTACTTAGGTCGTCATGCTAAAATAAGTTTTAGATCTGGGATTTTAGTACAGATCAAGGATTCAATGATAGAAACCCTAATAAAACCAACTTTCAATCCTCTCGATCACTCTCAAGAAATGAAATATGACAATAATGTCAATAGAATAATTCACCAAAGAAATTAGGTGTTCAATCAAAAGCAAAAAGAACGTGAAATTGTTATAACAAATGATTTAAACAATTAATTGAGATTGATAATTAAATAACATAAAAGAATTCATATGGATGCATGGAAATTAAATTCAACACTGATTCAATTTGACAAACATTGAACCTTCTTAAACTCAATTTGATTGCGGAATTAGAATTCAATTAAGCAATTGGAAATATGCAAGCCATGAACACTAAATTCACAATGTAGAGTAAAACCAACACTCAAAATAAATTTAATTCAAACACAATCACAAATCAAAATTAAGAAGCAATCTAGAACTAACGTCTCTAAGAGAGATTCTAAACAAACCTCATAGCTTTAAATAAATTCAAATCAAATTTTGGAGTTGCTACAATGGTTGGTGTACCCTTCAATTTATAGGCTATGTTCAAATCAAAAAAGGAAATTAAAAAGTAATTATATAATAAAAATAAAAATTCCAAACTTAGACTACCAAGTCCGAGTCCGAGTCATTCTCCCTCTCGTTGGTTTTCCATGTAGTTTCTCCTCTCGATCTCTGTTTTGGGTTCCTTCTTTCATTTTTTTTTCTTTCTTTCTTTTCATTTCTTCTTCCTTCCTTTCCTTGCTCCCATTCTTTTTTTTTTTTTTAACTCTGGAAAATTGTTCTACTTGGCTAGTTCTTCTCTTGGTCTTTGTTTCCTCTTCTCCAGTTTGTCACATCACATAGGTAGAGGGCCCACACAGGCAGAGAGTTGAACTGTGCTCTCTGATACCATTTGTAACGACCCGTCCCTCTAGCACGATACTGTCAGCTTTGGGCTCGAAAACCTGGATGGATTTGCATTCACCCATAGGCCCAAAAGGTCTTGTGCTTTGATGGGAGGGAGCACCCTCTTAAATATCTCTTCTGATTCAAGCTCCTAGGTGATGTTGGACTTTTTTCCCACATGCCTAGGTTGTGGGTATTACATTTTCTCTCCATCTTCGTTCTCTGGAATTACCTTGTTTGAATTAGAGAACTTCAGTTCGAATTAAATGAGATTCAGTTCCACCTTGATCTTCTTCCTTTTTCAAACTCGGAGATGATCCTGTCACGCCCTGATCCAAAATAGGCACGTGACATGGATGAATTTTTATTTTCACAATATTTCGCAACAAGTGACGAACACGTGGGAAGCACACGTGTGAACCAATACATAATAACTTTAACCATATTTGGGGTGTGGGACCTCTACCAAACTTTCGACAGAGTCTCCCCTAAAAATTGGACAGTTGGACCCATAATGGTCTATAAAAAAAATCTATATCTGTCCATTCACATCAAACACTTTCTAGTTGACGACATAAAACTAATATCGTACCCCCAAACTTCAAAGTTATCTCAAAGGTCTATACATTTTTTCAAATAAACATTAACAATAACCTTAAAAGTTGTTATAGATGGCTTATCAACAAATAACTACATGTTCACATAATCAAGCGAAGCAAAATATCAAATATCATATCAATAGTGGAGTGCGTGAAAAAACATCAAAAGAAGGGGCTAAGCTCATCCTTTTAGTCAAACTGGTGCAACATTACTTGAAATTGCTAGGACGTGAGTACAAGCAATACTCAGTGAGGAAATTGTTGTGTTTTAAATTTATACTCGCAAACGCTCGAATCATTCATAGTATAGCAGTTAGAGTGCGAGGTCGAATCCATCGAAACTTAGGAAAATATATCCATGAGAATACACCATTGAATTATGTAATTTAAGAAATTTAGAATAATTCCATGTTTAGTATTTATCTCCATGTTTAAAATTTAGAATAATTTTCCATTCTAAGGCTCTTTTTAAGAGTATGTTGAATTCTCTCTAAGCCCAAGGTTTATTTTGATTATTTCTTATTTAATGAAACTCATGTTTTTCTAAATTTGATTAATTATGAATGAAGAATTCAAATCAATGACCATTAATAAATGTGAGCTCCATGTTGTAGGTTTTGATTTTATTTTTAAAATATTGAAAATAATGCCCTTTTAATCTTCAACCCAAATTCCACTATAATATGTGCATACGTTGTTTTTATTTCTTATTACTGTTTTCTCTGTTTTAAAATTCTAAAACTCATCAAATTAGAGAACTGGGTTGGTAAATTAATTAATTATATCTTAATTTTGTATTATAGTTTAGATTAAAATTATTCATATTTTAATATTAAATGCACCATCTTAATTCAAGTTCACAAATTTTAATTTTCCAATTTTTTTTCTATTTTTAGAATGTTTCTAAATTAAAATTAAAGTTCACACATTAGAGAAATAATTCCATATTTAAGATTTATTTCCATGTTTTCTAAATTTCTTAAATTACATAATTTAATGATGTATTCTTCATGGATATATTTTTCTAAGTTCTGATGAGTTCGACCTCGCACTATAACAGCTATACTATGAATGGTTCGTGCTCTTGCTAGTATAAATTTAAAACACAACAATTTTCTCACTGAGTATTGCTTGTACTCACGTCCTTACAATTTCAGGTAATATTGCACCTGTTTGATTAAGAGGATGAACTTAGCCCTTTTTATGATGCTTTTCACGCACTCCACTATTGATATGATATTTTTGATATTTTGCTTAGCATGATTATGTGAACATGTAGTTATTTGTTGATAAATCATGTATAACAACTTTTAAGGTTATTGTTAATGTTTATTTGAAAAAATGTATAGACCTTTGAGATGACTTTGAAGTTTGGGGTATGATAAAAGTTTAATGTTGTCAAGCAGAAAGAATTCAAATGGTGAATTTTGCAATTTATGAGTGTAAGTTGATATTTTTTTAAAGTTGAAAATTTTTAATAATTATTTTACAACAATTTTAGGGGTTTTATTTGTAAACTAATTAATTCAAATCTATTTATGAGAGTTTGAATTAATTTAGTACAATTTTAGAATTGAGTGTAAGTGATAAAATTATTTATTAGATTTTTTATGTTTTGAAAAACCCAATTATTAAGCCCATTAAGAAAAGTCCATGAAGAAATCCACTTGTGTTAAATCTATTTTCATCATCTCAAGCTACATTTGAGGAAATTCAAAATTTATAAGTCATTATGAGAGGATTTTCGGATTTGCAAAGTGGATGAAGGAAAAAAAAACAAAATAAGAAGTGGAGGAAAATATGGAAGGTTTGACACATTTATTTTGACCATAATGTTCCATGCTGATGTCAGACTTCATCGATTCTTGTTGGGTTCGAAAGAAGACTTTAAGGGCTACAACTCCGTAGTTTACGAAATTTTGTGATTCGGACGTTAACTAAGTCAAAACTTAGTTGTAAGGTGATACATGTGTAAAAAATGAGATTTTTACACACTTTCCTTGCACTAATTTTACTATTTCTTCCACCTCCATGCCTCATTTAAGTCATTCCATGTTTTGCACAAACCATATCAGCCCTACAAGTGTCCCTTACTTTATTTAAATCTTTAAATCCAAGTCATTCACTCCACCTCGTCTCATCTATAAATACTCTCTCTCCCATTGAGAAAATTGAACTTGGGTTGCTGATTTTTGGAGAATAGGGAGGAAGGAAAGGAAGAGAGAAGGGAAGACAGTGTCGAATTCAAATTCCACAATGGGCTTTAGGTTGGTGTTTTATCTTCTCATTGTAATTTCTTATTTCAAGACTTTCATGGATATGTAATTTTAATTCTTTGTTTTATTAATAAAATTAAGACAAGGATTTTAGATCTACAGTTTTCCACTTAATGTTTGTTGATTGTGATAGTTTGATTTGATTTTTAATCTCTTTATGAATGCATGTTTTCGATGTAATCTTAGAATCTTCATCTTAAACATCCACTTTTTGGGAAAGTTTAGAAGCTTAATTTTCCATTCTAAGGCTCTTTTTAAGAGTAAGTGAAGAATTTAGATTTGGAATTTTATGTTGAATTTTCTCTAAGTCCAAGGCTCTAAGATGTTGAAAATTAAGCTTCTAAACTTTTCCAAAAATTGGATGTTTAAGATGAAAATTGTAAGATTAAATCAACACATGCATTCATAAAGAAATTAAAAATCAAATCCAACTATCACAATCAACAAACATTAAGTGGATAACTATAGATCTAAAATGCTTGTCTTAATTTTATTAATAAAACAAAGAATTAAAATTACATATCAATGGAATTCTTGGAATAAGAAATTACAATGACAAGATAAAATACAACCTGAAACCCATTGTGGAATTTTAATTCCACAGTATATTCCCTTCTCTTTGTCTTCCTTTCCTTCCTATGCTCCAAAAATCAGCAACCCAAGTCCAATTTTCTCAATGGGAGAGAGATAGTATTTATAGATGAAAGGAGGTGGAGTGAATGACTTGGATTTAAAAATTTAAATAAAGTAAAGAACACTTGGAGGGTGATATGGTTTGTGCTAAACGTGGAATGGCTTAAAGAAAGCAAGAAGGTAGAAGAAATAGTAAAATTCATGCAAGGAAAGTGGGTGCAAAATCCCGTTTTTGATACATGTACTACCTTGAAGCTCAGTTTTGATCTAGTTAACTTCTGAATCACGAAATTTCGTAAACTACAAAGATGTAGCCCTTGAAGTCTTCTTTCCAACCCAACAAGAATCGATGAAGTCGGACATCAGAGTGAAACGTTATGGTCAAAATAGATTAGTCAAACCTTCTTTCTTTTTCTCCACTTCTTATTTTGTTTCTTTTTCCTTAATCTACTTGGCAAATTTGAAAATCCTCTCATAATGACTTCTAAATTTTGAATTTCCTCATTTATCTTGAGATGATGAAAATATATTTAACACATGTAGATTTCTTCATGGGCTTTTCTTAATGGGCTTAATTATTGGACTCTTCAAAATATGGAAAATCTAATAAATAATTTTACCACTTACACTCAATTCTAAAATGGTACTAAATTAATTCAAA
This sequence comes from Chimonanthus salicifolius, assembly GCA_013350335.1. Classification (NCBI taxonomy): domain Eukaryota; kingdom Viridiplantae; phylum Streptophyta; class Magnoliopsida; order Laurales; family Calycanthaceae; genus Chimonanthus; species Chimonanthus salicifolius. The sequence goes on from CM023539.1 coordinate 18,222,253, forward strand.
CTATCATAAATGGATTTGAATTAATTAGTTTAAAATAAAACCCTTAAAATTGTGGTAAAATAATTATTAAAAATTCTAACTTTCTAAAAATATCAACTTATTCCTAGAAATTGCAAAATTCACCATTTGAATTCTAATATCTTGTATTTCCCTATAAATCCTGCTAAAACTTCCAAAATCCCATTAAACATATCCTAAAACACACAAAACAAGGGCTAACTAGTCTAAATATAAGGAGAAAATAGTCATTTTTCTGTGCTCATCAAATACCCGCACACTTAGATTTTGCTAGTCCTCGAGCAAAACAAAAGCTAAAAATTAAAATTCTAAATTAATCCTAATCTACACTACTTTCCCTAGCACTCTTCATTGCATTTAGCATATGCAAAAAGCTTTACACCCCTAGCTCACCACTAGTGGACGAGTTATAGTTTCGTGAGGGCTTCCAGTGATGATACTCACAAACATCAAATTTCAGCAAAAATATATAAACAAAAAATTAAAAATTATACAACTCCAAATTTATTTTACAAAACTTATACTCGGAGTGTAGTGTATGATAGCCAATTTTAGCGTAACCATCTTTTTAAAAATACGCAGAAGGTCTGCAACCACCAGCTGAAAATGCGTTTTGACTCCAAATCTCACAAAGATACTTCTCTCAGAAAGACTATCGCTCAAAGATTGGGTTAAATTTCTCTCAAAAATATATGTGAGTAGAATAATTTCTCAAATATAAATATCTCACATATTTATCATCAAACAATGGATTAAAACAAAGAAACCATTGTTCTCATGAATAGATGCCATTTTCTTGAGAACTTTTGAAATAATACACAATTATTTTTTCTCCTTTATTCTCCACTTTAAATACCATATTAACTGAGGATCAATATGACCTCTTGATAGAACGAAGCGTGGTTTAGGACCGAGTCATATCAAAAAAGGAAAAAAAACTCTAAAATAAACACTTTGAATAGAAAAAGTTAGAGGTCTTCAATAATTCATAGACGGGATATTTCTTCCTCTATTTTTCTTTTAGCAATTCCAAACCATCAATTTTTTTCACATCCTTCTTTTATGTATGGATGTCCCCACTCTTTTTTTTTTTTTCAACTTTTTTCTGCATCATTCATCTTTTTTTTTTCAAGTACCATATTTTTTCTCAGAGTACCATCCCAATTTTTTTCATCTCTAACATTTTCTGACCTCTAGAAAAGGTCACAGATATTTCAGTGAAGGTTCAAACTCCACAACTGGAATTGGGTTTGGTTAACATAGCTGAGCAATAAAAATAGGCTTAACTTTAAAAAGCTCAAATTTGGGAACTAACAAGATAACATATGACCAAAAATAGGTAGGCTTTAAAGGCTCAAACGATCCAAAATAATGGTCTATATCACTTCCTAAGTTTCATATGACTATTTTAACTTCAAATAAATTCAGAAAAAATTCTAGTGTAATAATTCAATTTTGATGTCGTTCTCTGTAATTTGACCAAAATCAAAGAAATAATGAGATCGTACAACTAAATAATGCGCACTTCAAAAAAATAAGAATTACTTATAACCCTCAAAATAATCAAATGATTCTAAAGCTCACTGAGTCACAAGTCTCCACTGGTATTCTTCCGGTGATTACTCAACTCATGAATACTCTTATTTTTCAGACTAATATTAATATCGCTGTGTAAAAACTTTCCATCTAACACCCCAGTTTTCCAAATTATTAATATATATGAGAATTACCCATTTAATTTGTGAATTTTAGATATGGATCTTAGATGGGTAAAGTGTTGGGTCATTGCCCAATTAAGACCCAACGGATTGTGGAAATGGTTTCAATAGAATTAAATGGGCCTTAAATAAATAAGTAATGCATTATGTCTATAATTAATTATTATGCGCATAAAGGGAACTTGGACAATTGCTAATTAAAGAAGGTTGTTTGGCCGTGTGGGAGAGAAGCACATCCACAAGGATGCGCTGGAGTGTCTCTTTAAAAAGAGTCCTTTCCTTGTTAGGAACAATACTAGAGAAATTACTAAATTAAAGGACTCTCCAAAGTGGGAAGCAAGGGCGCACGACAATTGCCATTTCAGCAATATAGAACCGAGTAGAGTTGTTTATAAAAGAGAGGTAGCAAGGGGTGCACGGCAATTGCTATCTCTGCACCTTCTAAGTTAGGACCGGTTGGAAATTGATAAAAGAGAGACAAGCAAGGGCGCACGGCACACACAACATCAAGATCAGTCTCGGCATTATTCAGAGAAGGAGGAGGCAGCCAGAAGTGTTCTCGGTTGTGGGAAAGATCAAGAAGAATTGGAAAGAGGCTAAGGAAGAAAATGATTGGAAGAGCAAGAACAAGCGAAGAAAAACCGGAGGAGTCGCGGAACCGGTAAGTAGTTTCGATAATTTTGGTTTAAAATAAGGAACCATAGGGTTCAGTCTTGGTGTATGGCCGAAGCCCATGGAAGAAAATTGTGGGAATGATTATTGTGTTTTAATGGAAATGATGAACCCCATGGAAAGATGTGGTTATTTTTATGGGTTGGAAACCATGGAAGGAATACCAATTCTTTTGAAGGGATTAAATGGAAGATGGTTAATAATTTAGAATGGTTTTAAAAGGTCTGGATGAATGTATGAATAAAGAACCATAGGATTCGACCATGTTGCATGGCCGAACCTCATGGAGGTGTGTTGGTAATGATTATGGGTTTTTGAAGGATGAACTCCATGGAAGATTATTCATATTTTTAAAAGGTTTTACATGGAGAAATATATAATTGGTTACATGTATTTAGATCATGGAAAGTCAAGGATTAATAATTTTTAAAGAGAATATTATGAACCATGGGGTTCGGCCATGCATAATGGACTTTTGGATCAAAAAGGAAGGAACCTTGATTTATGGATTCAAGGAGGGTAACTACTATAATTGGAAAGTTAGACATCATAGGGTTCGGCCATGGTGTTTGGCCGAACCCCATGAATCAATTCTATGGGTCAATTATGGATTTATAATTGTAAATAAATTAAGAAGGAGGATGGGAAATGGTTATTAATTTAGAAAGTGATGTGAACAGTTGGATTGTCTCTATGAGTGAGGTTCGGCCATGGTGTATGGCCGAACCCCACTAGGGTTTATTTTATGGATTCAAAAATGGTAACGGATGCAATGTAGACATTGGAAGGTTAGACATCATAGGGTTCGGCCATGGTGTATGGCCGAACCCCATGAACCAATTTTAATGGGTTACTCATTGGGGGATCATGTTTGGATTAAGGAATCGGTTATGAATCATTTTAAAGGGTTAATTGGAGTGTTATGGATGATTAAATAAATGAATAGACCTATGTTTGGAACCTAGACATAAGTTGTTGGAGGTAATGGCAATATTGTAATATAGGCTAAAAATGAAAGATCATGGGTTCGGCCATGGTATATGGCCGAACCCCATGAGGAATGTTTTGGTTATGGATTTGAACAATGGCAATGATGTAAAAATGATAGATCATGCGTTCGGCCATGGTGTGTGGCCGAACCCCATGGGGAAGGATTTACAGTTTTAATGTATGAAGGGTTAGAATAATGGAATGATAGCCATGAATGTCAATATTGTAAATAAGCAAAATTAATGGACCATGGGTTCGGCCATACATGGCCGAACCCCATGTGAATTATTTGGTGGACTTAGGATCTATGAATGGTAGTTTAAAATGACTGAAATGCTAACTAAGAATTAGACCAATGGCAAAGTTGTAAATAGGTAGAAATAATGGACCATGGGTTCGGCCATGGTGTATGGCCGAATCCCATGGGGATTGTTTTATGGACATTATTGTAAATCAAATGGGACATGGTTTTGATTGATTGATATATTATAAGGTAACGGGACCTCACAAGGTGTGTACGATCGTGAGCGGTTACCGGACGAACGCGCAAGGACACGTTAGTGGTCTTCAGTAGGATTCCACCTCTTTGAATCCATCGGTTTATGTACAATGTTTTTATCTTATTTTGATGAATTTACGTTGTGAAAGATATGTTTCAAATGTGGGTTTCAATGCTATGTTTTCAATATCAAATAGCATGTGGTTTCATTAGCATCTCATGCATGGCATGGGGTGAAGGATATGCAACCGGAGGGGGTACACTCTGTCGTGGCGTCCGAAAAACCTATGTGGGGTACCTTGATGTGCATTATCCATCAAGAAGAAACCGGAGGGTCCACACTTCGCCGGGGCGTCTGAAAAACCTATGTGGGGCACCTTGATGTGCATTTCCATCAAGAAGAAACCGGAGGGTCCACACTCCGTCGGGGCGTCTGAATAACCTAATTGGGGTACCTTGATGTGCATTTCCATCAAGATGAAACAGGAGGGTCCACACTCCATCAGGGTGTCCGAAAGACCTACGTGGGGGTACTTCTATGTACTTGTGATGGGTGGGACTCATTGCATTTGACATCATGACATGGCATGGTTTATATGGTTTTTGACATTATGATATTAGTATATATGTTTTGTACTAACCATGTGTTAGCCCTAACTGGAATACCTACTGGGTGCGTTGTTCTAACGCCCTACTTCTACCCTAGTGGATGATGCAGGAAACGAGGGGAAAGATGAACGTGACAAGGGCCAAACATAGGAGCTTGGGATACTTTTAGATTTTATTTTGCTTAAGATATTCAGGGACTTGTAATTTGAATATCTATAATGCGGCATGTAATAACTTTGGATATTTTGCTATGGGTTGGATCATTTTATTTGAATAATTATGCCATGATTAATTTGATTAAAGACTGGAAGTACTTTGCTATCAAATGGATTGGACATGGGTTCGATTATAATTCCGCAATGATGTCCGAGTTAAAGAAGCAGATTGATGAACTGCTTAGACTAGGGTGCATTCGGAACAGTACATCGGCTTGGGGAGCTCCGGTTTTATTTGTGAAGAAGAAGGATGGTTCACTCCGTATGTGTGTGGATTACCGAAAACTGAACTAGCTGTCGGTCAGAAACAAGTACCCTCTACCCAGGATCGACGACTTATTTGATCAACTTAGAGTTTCCAGTCATTTCTCTAAGATTGACCTGATGTCCGGATACCATCAAATCTGGGTTAGGGAGGAGGACATAGAGTAAACAACCTTCAGAACGCGGTATGGACTATTTGAGTTTGTAGTCATGCCGTTTGGACTCACCAATGCACCGGCTGTGTTCATGGATTTAATGAACAGGATCTTCCGTCCTCATTTGGACCAATTTGTTATTGTGTTTATTGATGACATCCTGATCTATTCCAAAAGTAAGGAAGAACACGCTGAGCACCTGAGGATAGTTCTAGACACTTTGTGGAAGAACAAACTATATGCCAAAGCCAGCAAATGTGAGTTTTAGTTATCTGAGGTCAACTTTTTGGGCCATGTTATATTAGTAGAAGGTATAGTTGTGGATCAGGGCAAGGTGGTGGCAGTAAGAGATTGGAAATCACTGAAAAATGTAACCAAGATCCGTAGCTTCTTGGGATTGGCTGGTTATTATAGAAAATTTATAATGGATTTCTACAAGATTGCATCTCCACTGACCCGACTCACTCAGAAAGGAGTCAAATTTGAGTGGTCAAATTTGTGCAACCAGAGATTTGAGGGGCTGAAAAATAGACTTACAACTGCACCTATCTTAATTTTTCCCGAAAGAGGCAAGGGTTATGAAGTACAATGCAATGCTTCAGGAGAGGGATTGGGGTGTTCACTCATGCAAAGTCATCGCGTGGTGGCTTATGGTTCAAGACAATTGAAAATACATGAACGCCTCTATCCTACGCACGATCTTGAATTAGCCGCGGTGGTGTTCGCTCTCAAAAGCTGGAGACATTATCTATATGGCAAAAAATTTGAAGTGTTTTCAGATCATAAGAGCTTGAAATACTTGTTTGATCAGAAAGAGCTCAACCTGAGGGAGCACAAATGGATGGAATATCTGACAGATTATGAGTTCGCACTTCGTTATCACCCTGGCAAGGCGAACAAGGTGGCGGATGCACTCAGCCGCATATCACATGCATCGGTGGCATGTTTGATTAGGACAGAATGGGAGATGTTGAATACCATACGAGAGTTTAATCTATATATCAATAACCATGGGAGTATGTACAATCTGATCATACGGTCCAATATGGTTACCAAGATTGAACAGGAACAACGGACAGACCCGGAAGTGGAGGAGATATGGGCCAAGATTTCTACTGGTGAAATCATTACCGGAATGGGAGTTACGACCAGGACAGGGTCTTGTATTCCGAGGAAGGATTTATGTACCTAAGAGCAGCAGAAAAGAGTTATTGGTTGAGGCACATCAGACCAAACTCTTTATTCATCCGGGTAGCACCAAGATGTATCACGACCTGAAGAGACATTACTGGTGGCACGGACTCAAAAGAGATGTGGCAGAATTTGTGGCTCATTGCTTAACGTGTCAACAGGTTAAGACGGAACATCAGAAGCCACCAGGGTTACTCAAACCCTTACCAGTGCCGGAATGGAAATGGGAACACATTTCCATGGATTTTGTGACAGGGTTGCCAAGGTCTTCAAAGGGCAACGATGCGATATGGGTCATGGCCGACTGACCAAGTCTGCACATTTTCTTCTTATTAGGATGTCAGACTCATCTGAGACTTTGGGTTGGCGGTATATTGGAGATATCATCAGATTGTATGGTATTCCTCAGACTATAGTGTCTGATAGAGATGGCCGTTTCACCGGTAGAGTATGGCAGAGTATGCAGTCAGCCATGGGAATAGATCTACTAACTAGCACCGCTTTCCATCCACAGACTGATGGACAGTCGGAGAGGACAATAGAAACGTTGGAGGATATGCTGAGAGAGTGCATGCTAGATTTCAAGGGTGGATGGGAGGATCACTTGCCGTTGGTAGAATTCTCATACAACAACAGTTATCAGGCAAGCCTCCAGATGGCTCCATCTGAGGCATTATATGGTAGACCGTGTAAGTCACCCGTGTGCTGGACAGAGGCCGATGAGCCTGTACTGATTGGACCTGAGTTGGTTGCAGAGACTACAGCGCAGATACAGTTGATACGGCAGCATCTATTGACTGTACAGAGTCGTCAGAAGAGCTATGTTGACAAGAGGAGGAGATTTCTTGAATTTGAAGTGGGAGATATGGTGTTCTTGAAAGTCTCACCACGAAAGGGACACATGAGATTTGGAAAGAAAGGGAAATTATCGCCAAGATATGTGGGACCGTTTTCAATCATAAGAAGGATGGGGGACGTGGCTTATCAATTGGCACTCCCATCACAGTTAGCATCTTTACACGATGTGTTCCATATATCGATGTTGAGGAAGTATAATCCTGATCCTTCTCACGTACTGAACGTGCAAGACATAGAGGTCCAAAGCGACATGACATATGTCGAGAGGCCTGTCCGAGTGGTGGACACAAAACAAAGGGTATTACGGAACCGAGCAATCTAGTTTGTCAAGGTAGTATGGGATCGACATGGCATTGAGGAAGCCACATGGGAACTAGAGTCGGAAATGAGGACAACTCATCCTGTACTATTTATGTAAATATTTGAAACCCTACTTTACTCTATTTTCGGGACGAAAATTTTAAAAAGAGGGTTGTATTGTAACACCCCGGATTTTCAATTTATTAATATATATGAAAATTACCCATTTAATTTGTGAATTATTAGATATGGATCTTATTTGGGTAAAATGTTGGGTCATTGCCCAATTAAGACCCAACGGATTGTGGAAATAGTTTTAATAAAATTAAATGGGGTTGAATTTAAATTAGTATTGCAATTTTATATAAATAAGGAAGGATATAATTATGCATGGCCGAATATTGTTTATGTAATCTATGAATATATGCATAAGGGGATTGCTAAATAATAAGATGTATAGAGATAAATATAGATGGCTTGGTCGTATGAAGAGATATGAAATATCTAAGTGATGCACATAAGATCATTTAAAAGAGGCAACAAAGGGCACAAGGCAAGGGCTAAATTGGAAGGTCGGCAACATCCAATTAAGGAAGCAAGGGGTGCACGGCCCTGAGGGGAAATTGTTATCTTAAGCACCTTCTAAACTAGGATCAAGAGGAAGTTATTAAAAAGAAAGAGGAGCAAGGGCGCACGAAACATACCATAGCCGAATTTTCCCTATCTCAATTCTCATTCTCGGCAAAACAAAGAGGAACAGAAGGCAGTCAGCAAGAGGTGTTCTTAGTTTTGGGAAAAATCAAGAAGAAAGGGGAAGGATTGGAAGAGCAAGAATCAATCGAAACCGGTTAGTATTTTATAAATTTTGTTTAACAGAAAAGAACCATAGGGTTCGGCCATGGTGTACGGCCGAACCCCATGGAAGGGAATTGGGAGATGATATTAGTATGTTTTAATAAGAAGTGATGAACCATAGGGTTCGGCCATGATCAAGGGCCAAACCCCATGGAGGAACTTTGGGTTATTTCTATGGGTTAGAAACCATGGAAAGACATGGTTTAATGTATGGTATTTATAATGGATGAATTTTGTGAAGATCCTAGACCATGGGTTCGGCCATGGAGTATGGCCTAACCCCATAAATATTTATGGAATTATGTTCATGAAGTTAAATCTAATGGAAAGACATGGTTATTGGTTGGAGACCATGGAATAAGACTAAGGGATGAATGTTGATGATGAACCATAGGGTTCGGCCATGTGCCATGGCCAAACCCCATGAAAGGATATTAATAATTTTAGTGGATTTAAAATGATGGGAAAATATAGATGGATTTAATATGGTAATTGAGTAAATGGAAGATCAATGTTTAATAATTTTTAGAAGGAGGATTATGAACCATAGGGTTCAGCCATGGTGTATAGCCGAACCCCATGGAGTTGTATTGGAATTATTATTGGATTGTAATTGATTAAATGGAAGTTGTTTATTAAATTAGAAAGTTTCTAATTATGGAAGGATGGATGATAAATTTGGAAACTTTCTAATTATGGAAGGATGGATGCTAAATTTAGGAAACTTTCTAATAATGGATGCAATGTATATATTTGGAAAGTTAGACATCATAGGGTTCAACCATGGTGCTTGGCCGAACCCCATGAACCAATTTATGGGTCATGTATGGACTTAATATTTTAAATGAATGGTGGACCAATTGGATAATGCAAATATATGCTTAGGGATTATATTATTGGATTATGGGTTTTTGTTTAGGTTGTTGGACCTAAGATTATAAGTCATTTAAATGGAATTAAGATATCATAGGGTTCGGCCATGGTGTGTGGCCGAACCCCATGAATCAAGTTAAATGGATGTTTATGAACTTAAGATAGTGATTGGATTAATGGAGAGACAATGATAGAGGTAATGGCATTTTGGTAATTAAGTGAAAATAAGGGATCATGGGTTCGGGCCGAACCCCATGGAGAATGTTTACTGAACTTAATGTTTGACGTATCTTAGATGATTAATTGGGTTATCATCAGATTAATGCATAAAAATGGTAAGAATGGCATTATTGTAAATATGGTAAAAAAATGAAAGACCATGGGTTCGGCCATGGTGTATGGCCGAACCCCATGAGGATTGGTTTATGGACTTAAAAGATTGTAAATTAAGTGGGACTTGGTTTTGATTGATTGTTATATTATAAGGTAAAGGGACCTCACAAGGTGTTTACGATCGTGAGCGGTTACCGGACGAAAGATGCAAGGACACGTTAGCGGTCTTTGGTAGGATTCCACCTATTTGAAACCATGGGTTGAATGTACAATGTTTTTATCTTACTTTTGATGAATATATGTTGCAAAGGATATGTTTCAAATTGTGATTTTAAATGCTATGTTTATATGATAAAATAACATGTGTTGGATATGTTTCAAAATGTGATTTTTAATGCTATATTTATATGATAAAATAGCATGTGTTTCATTGGCATCTCATGGATGGCATGGGGTGAAAGGATTTGTAACCGGAGGGGCCACACTCCGTCGGGGTGTCCGAAAAACCTATGTGGGATACCTTGATGTACTTTTCCATCAAGAAGAAACCTGGAGGGTCCACACTCCGTCGGGACGTCCGAAAGACCTATGTGGGGGTACTTTTATGTACATGTGATAGGTGGGACTCATTGCATTTGTCATCATTGCATGGCATGGTTTATATGGTTTTGACAATATGACATTATTATATGCATGTTTTGTACTAACCATGTGTTAGCCCTAATTGGAATACCTACTGGGCACGTTGTTCTAACGCCCTACTTCTACCCTAATGGATGACACAGGAAACCAGGGGAACGATGAATGCAAGGAGGGCCAAGCATAGGAGCTTGGATGATTTAGTTTATATTTTGAATAAAGTTACTTATGAACATGTATTCGAGTAACTAGTTTTCGGGAATGTAATAACTTAGATGAATTTGCTATGGTTGGATGTTTTAATGGATAATTATGATATGATAATTATGATTAAGGGCTTGACGTATTTTGCTATCTGAATGGAATAGAACTTGGTTCTATTATAATTCCGCATGTTATGATTTTATTCCGCAAGTTTATGTTGTTATGTGTGAACCGTTTTCATGGACTTAGTCCATGCACACATAGGGTTGGCCAGTTAAGGGTCAGACTTTAGAAGTTCGGACTTAGCTCTCGTCATGACGTCCCGTTCTCTATCACTCTTGTTTATAAAAAAAAAAAAATAGACTCTGATTTTTGGAAAGGAAAGCGAGTTAAAAAGGGCGGGGAGTTACAATCGCCGCAGGGTGACATTTTGGTCACTCGAGGGAAAACAACATGTGGTGTGTACTAACAAACAAAGCAGACTGCATGAAGGGTTAAACCACATGGTATTGAACAGTATCAGAATCAACGAGGCACCGGTGGCTGACCTCCCAGCGATAGTAAAGTACTATGCGGATGTATTTCCAAAAGAACTCCCTAGCTTGCCTCCCATGAGGGAGATCAATTTTGAAATCAAGTTGTACCCTGGCACTGTACCTGTGTCATTACCACACTACCGGATGGCACCAGCAGAGATGTCCGAGCTAAAGAAGCAGATTGATGAACTGTTCAGACTGGGTTGCATCCGGAACATTACATCGGCATGGGGAGCTCCGGTTTTATTTGTGAAGAAGAAGGATGGTTCACTCTGTATGTGTGTGGATTACTGAGAAATGAACCAACTGACGGTCAGAAACAAGTACCCTCTACCCAGGATCAGCGATCTATTTGATCAACTTAGAGGTTCCAACCATTTCTCTAAGATTGATTTAATGTCCGGATACCACCAAATCCGGGTTAGGGAGGAAGATATAGAGAAGACAGCCTTCAGAACGCGGTATGGACTATATGAGTTTGTAGTCATGCCTTTTGGACTCACCAATGCGTCGGCTGTGTTCATGGATTTAATGAACAGGATCTTCCGTCCTTACTTGGACCAGTTTGTGATTGTATTTATTGATGACATTTTGATTTATTCCAAAACTCAAGAAGAACATGCTGAGCACTTGAGAATAGTTCTGGACACTTTGAGGAAGAACAAGTTATACGCCAAAGCCAGCAAAAGTGAATTCTGGCTACCCAAGGTTAATTTCTTGGGGCATGTTATATCAGAAGAAGGTATAGCCGTGAACCCGGCTAAAGTGGCTGCAGTGAGAGAGTGGAAAGCGCCAAAGAATTTAACCAAGATCCGTAGCTTCTTGGGATTGGCTAGTTACTACATGAGGTTTATCATGGACTTCTCCAAGATAGCATCTCCACTTAGCCGACTCACTCTGAAAGGAGTCAAATTTAAGTGGTCAGATCTGTGCAACCGGAGATTTGAGGAGCTGAAAGATAGACTTATAACGGCTCCTATTTTAATTTTGCCGGAAAGAGGCAAGGGTTATGAGGTACAATGAGATGCTTCAGGAGAGAGACTTGGGTGTGTCCTCAGTCAAACTCATCGTGTGGTGGCTTATGGTTGAAGACAACTGAAAATACATGAACGCCTCTATCCTACGCACGATCTTGAACTAGCCGCAGTGGTCTTCGTTCTAAAAAATTGGAGACATTATTTATATGGCGAGAAATTTGAAGTATTTTCAGATCATAAGAGCTTGAAGTACTTGTTTGATTAGAAAGAGCTCAACCTTTGGCAGCGCAGATGGATGGAATATCTGGCAGATTATGAGTTCGCACTTCGTTATCACCCTGGCAAGGCGAACAAGGTGGCAAATGCCATCAGCTGCATATCACATGCATTAGTGGCATGTTTGATCAGGACAGAATGGGAAATGCTAAATACCATACGAGAGTTCAATTTATATATCAATAACCATGGGAGTATGTACAATTTGATCATACGGTCCAACATGGTTACCAAGATTGAACAAGAACAGCGGATAGACCCGGAAGTGAAGGAGATATAGGCCAAGATGTCTACTGGTGAAGTCATACCGGAATGGGAGTTACGACCGCGACAAGTTTTTGTATTCCGATGAAGGATATATGTGCCTAAGAGCTGCATAAAGGAGTTACTGATTGAGGCACATCAAACCAAACTCTCAATTCATCTGGGTAGTCTGAGAGGACAATACAAACATTGGAGGATATGCTGAGAGGATGCATGCTAGATTTCAAGGGAGGATGGGAGGATCACATGCCGTTGGTATAAGTCTCATACAACAACAGTTATTAGGTAAGCCTCCAGATGGCTCCATTTGAGGCATTATATGGTAGACCATGTAGATCACCTATGTGCTAGACAGAAGCCGGTGAGCCTGCATTGATTGGACCTGAGTTGGTTGTAGAGACTACAGAGCAGATAAAATTGATACGGCAGCATCTATTGGCTATGCAGAGTCATCAGAAGAGCTATGCTGACAAGAGGAGGAGGTTCCTTGAATTTGAAGTGGGGGACATGGTGTTCTTGAAAGTCTTGCCACGAAAGGGACACATGAGATTTGAAAGAAGGGGAAACTGTCGCCAAGATATGTGGGACCGTTTTCAATCATAAGAAGGATGGAGGACGTGGCTTATCAATTTGCACTCCCATCACAGTTGGCATCTTTGCACGATGTGTTCCATGTGTCGATGTTGAGGAAGTACAATCTTGATCCCTCTCATGTACTGAACATACAAGACAAAAAGGTTCAAAGCGACATGACATACGTCGAAAATTCTGTCCGAGTGGTGGACACAGAACAAAGGATATTACGGAACCGAGCGATCCAGTTTGTCAAGGTGGTATGGGATCGACATGGCATTGAGGAAGCCACTTGGGAACTCGAGTTGGAAATGAGAACAGCTCATCCTGAGCTATTTGTGTAAATGTTTGAAACCCTACTTCACTCTATTTTCGGAACGAAAATTTTAAAAAGAGGGTTGTATTGTAACACCCCGGTTTTCCAAACTATTAATATATGTGAGAATTATCCATTTAATTTGTGAATTTTAGATATGGATCTTAGATGGGTAAAGTGTTGGGTCATTGCCCAATTAAGACCCAATGGATTGTGGAAATGGTTTCAATAGAATTAAATGGGACTTAAATAAATTAGTAATGCATTATGTTTATAATTAATTATTATGCGCATAAAGGGAACTTGGAGGATTGCTAATTAAAGAAGGTTGTTTAGCCTGTGTGGGAGAGATGCGCATCCACAAGGATGCGTTGGAGTGTCTCTTTAAAACGACTCCTTTCCTCGTAAGGAACAATACTAGAGAAATTGCTAAATTAAAGGACTCCAAAGTGGGAAGCAAGGGCGTACGACAATTGCCATTTCAGCAATATAGAACCGAGTAGAGTTGTTTATAAAAGAGAGGTAGTAAGGGGCGCACGACAATCGCTATCTCAGCACCTTCTAAGTTAGGACCGGTTGGAAATTGATAAAAGAGAGACAAGCAAGGGCGCACGGCACACACAACATCAAGATCAATCTCGGCATTATTCATAGAAGAGGAGGCAGCCAGAAGTGTTCTCGGCTGTGGGAAATATCAAGAAAAAGTGGAAAGAGGCTAAGGAAGAAAAGGATTGGAAGAGCAAGAACAAGCGAAGAAAAACCGGATGAGTCGCGGAACCGGTAAGTAGTTTCGATAATTTTGGTTTAAAATAAGGAACCATAGGGTTTGACCATGGTGTATGGTCGAACCCCATGGAAGAAAATTGTGGGAATGATTATTGTGTTTTAATGAAAATGATGAACCATAGGGTTCGGCCATGGTGCATGGCCGAACCCCATGGAAAGACGTAGTTATTTTTATGGGTTGGAGACCATGGAAGGAATACCGATTCTTTTGAAGGGATTAAATGGAAGATGGTTAATAATTTAGAATGGTTTTAAAAGGTTTGGATGAATGTATGAATAAAGAACCATAGGGTTCGGCCATGTTGTATGGCCAAACCCCATGGAGGTGTGTTGGTAATGATTATGGGTTTTTGAAGGATGAACTCCATGGAAGATTATTCATATTTTTAAAAGGTTTTACATGGAGAAATATAGAATTGGTTACATGTATTTAATCATGGAAAGTCAAGGATTAATAATTTTTAAAGAGAAGATTACGAACCTGTAATGCCCCGCCCTCTCTGAGAAATTAGAGTCTAATTTTTTTTTAAAAAAATAATAATAACAACATCGGAAGAGAGCGGGCGGCGTCACGACGCGAGTTAAGTTCGGACTTCCAAAGTCCGACCCTTAAATGGCCACCCATGTGTGCATGGACTAAACCCATGAAAGACAAACCACACATAGAACTAAAAATGTCATGCGGAATAAACTAAACCAATTGCAGAATAAGTCAAATATGCGGAATTATAATCAATACTCAGACTGCTCCATTATCAGATAGCAAAGTACAAGTCAAGTTTGTTTTAACATAATAACCTCATTAGACTATTCTCAAACTTAGCATTTATCTACAATAACTTAATTCATATATCCAACATCAAGACTATAATTCAAACCATAGCAAAGATACTATCTATTACATGTCCATAAAGATGTATTCAATTTAACAGTAATATAGAAATCCCAATCATCATTCAAGCGCTTAAGCTTGGCTCCCCTCCTGGTCATCAAGCTCCTCTTTCCCCTTCCTTGTTCCTGCATTATCTTCTAAGGACAGAATTAGGGCGTTAGATCAACGCGCCCAGTAGGTTTTCCGATTAGGGCTACCACATGGTTAGATTATAAATCATGCATATATCAAATGTCTGATTATCAAAAACATATAAAACCATGCTATGTATGTATGCAAATATAATGAGCCCCACCCCATCACACATGCATATAGCCATCACTTGACGCGTCTTATATCAACATATTAATCCTCCTGGTGGGAAACTCACCGCCTAAGGAGGCCCCACAGTTGCATCACAGGCATTCCGACGAAGTGTGGGCTCCGGTGTCCATAACCGTCAGATAATCCTCTTGGCGGGACCCTCATCGTCTAAGGAGGCCCCACAGTTGCATTACGGGCATATCGACGGAGTGTGGGCTCTGGTTTCCACAATCATCATTCCATGTCCATGCATGAGATGCCAATGTATATATAAAACATGTACATAATATCCATCATTCAAAACCAATAAAATAAACATGAGTCTCATAAAAACCAAGATAAAACTGTGGTTGCAAGTTGGTAGGAAACCTACTGAAGATTCACTTCAGTGTTCGTTCTTTCTTTAGAGTCACCCGTTCACGACACGTACGCCGTTCACGTTCCGTTAACTTGTGATGTAACAGCAAGTAAATCATACTATCAATTAAATGTACATTCACATCTATGATCCAAGAACCATTTTGTGGGGTTCGGCCATACCCATTTATGCTCCACTTAATTTCCAATCAATTCAGCTTAACCTTATTAAATTTGGGCTCACCCAATGGTCAAATAAGTCCATTATGACCCATTGGATCCAATTGGGTCCCTTGACCCAATTAACCATTTTAACCCAATTTGATGTTCATTACCCATTCAATCAAATTTGACACTTATAATATGCCCATAGGGTCTTAATTTGAGCAATGGGCCCCACCATTTCCTTATTTAACATCATAATTATTAATTCTACCAATCCAGGGGCATTTTCATAATTATCCATTTCATTGAGAAATTGGGGTGTTACAGAACCATAGGGTTCAGCCATGGTGCATGGCCGAACCCCATGCAAGATGTTATTAATTTAGAAAGTTTCTAATAATAGACTTTTGGATAAAAAAGGAAGGAACCTTGATTTTTGGATTCAAGGAGGGTAACTGCTATAATTGGAAAGTTAGACATCATAGGGTTCGGTCATGGTGTTTGGCCGAACCCCATGAATCAATTCTATGGGTCAATTATGGATTTATAATTGTAAATAAATTAAGAAGGAGGATGGGAAATGGTTATTAATTTAGAAAGTGATGTGAACGGTTGGATTGTCTCTATGAGTGAGGTTCGGCCATGGTGTATGGCCGAACCCCACTAGGGTTTATTTTATGGATTCAAAAATGGTAACGGATGTAATGTAGACATTGGAAGGTTAGACATCATAGGGTTCGGCCATGGTGTATGGCTGAACCCCACGAGCCAATTTTAATGGGTCACTCATTGGGGGATCATGTTTGGATTAAGGAATCGGTTATGAATCATTTTAAAGGGTTAATTGGAGTGTTAGGCATGATTAAATAAATGAATAGACCTATGTTTGGAACCTAAACATAAGTTGTTGGAGGTAATGGCAATATTATAATATAGGCTAATGGGCTAGGCCATGGTGTATGGCCGAACCCCGTGAGGAATGTTTTGGTTATGGATTTGAACAATGGCAATGATGTAAAAATGATAGATCATGGGTTCGGCCATGGTGTGTGGCTGAACCCCATGGGGAAGGATATACTGTTTTAATGTATGAAGGGTTAGAATAATGGAATGAAAGCGATGAATGGCAATATTGTAAATAAGCAAAATTAATGGACCATGGGTTCAGCCATGGTGTATGGCCGAACACCACGGGAATTATTTGGTGGACTTAGGATCTATGAATGGTAGTTTAAAATGAATGAAATACTAACTAAGAATTAGACCAATGGCAAAGTTGTAAATAGGTAGAAATAATGGACCATGGGTTCGCCATGGTGTATGGCCGAACCCCATGGGCATTGTTTTATGGACATTATTGTAAATCAAATGGGACATGGTTTTGATTAATTGATATATTATAAGGTAACGGGACCTCACAAGGTGTGTACGATCGTGAGCGGTTATCGGACGAAAGCGCAAGGACACGTTAGTGGTCTTTGGTAGGATTCCACCTCTTTGAAACCATGGGTTTATGTACAATGTTTTTATCTTATTTTGATGAATTTATGTTGTGAAAGATTTGTTTCAAATGTGGGTTTCAATGCTATGTTTTCAATATCAAATAGCATGTGGTTTCATTAGCATCTCATGCATGGCATGGGGTGAAGGATATGTAACCGGAGGGGCCACACTCCGTCGGGGCTTCCGAAAAACCTATGTGGGGTACCTTGATGTGCATTATCCATCAAGAAGAAACCGGAGGGTCCACACTCCGTCGGGGTGTCCGAAAAACCTATGTGGGGTACCTTGATGTGCATTTCCATCAGGAAGAAACCGGAGGGTCCACACTCCGTCGGGGCGTCCGAAAAATCTATGTGGGCTACCTTGATGTGTATTTCCATCAAGACGAAACCGGAGGGTCCACACTCCGTCGGGGCGTTCGAAAGACCTATCTGGGGGTACTTATATGTACTTGTGATGGGTGAGACTCATTGCATTTGACATCCTAACATGGCATGGTTTATATGGTTTTATGGCATGGTTTATATGGTTTTTGACATTATGATATTATTGTAACGCCCCGCCCTTTTTACTCGTTTCCATCGAAAATCAGAGTCAAATTTTTTTTTAAATAATAGAGTGAGCAAGAGCGGGACGTCACGACGCGAGCGAAGTCCGAACTCCTAAAGTTCAACCCTTAACTGGCCAACCCTACGTGTGCATGGACTAAGTCCATGAAAATGGTTCACACGTAGCAATATAAACATGCGGATTAAAATCATAACTGCGGAATTATTATAGAACCTCAATCCATTCCATCTTAGATAGCAAAGTACTTCCAGTCTTTAATCATAAATAAACTTAACTTAAAAATCCAACAACCATTCAAACCATAGCAAAATTATCTAAGTTATTACATTTCCGAAATCTAGCTACTCAAATTACAAGTCCATGAGTAACTCAAACAAAATAAAACTAAAAACATCCAAGCTCCTATGCTTGACCCTTTTCGCATTCATCTTTCCCCTTGTTTCCTGCATCATCCAGTGAGGGTAGAAGTAGGGCGTTAGAACAACGCGCCCAGTAGCTATTCCAATTAGGGCTAACTCATGGTTAGTACAAAACATATATAATAATATCATAATGTCAAAAACCATATAAACCATACAATGTCATGATGTCAACTGCAATGAGTCCCACCCATCACAAGTACATATAAGTACCCCCACATAGGTCTTTCGGACGCCCCGACAGAGTGTAGACCCTCCGGTTTCTTCTTGATGGATAATGCACATCAAGGTACCCCACATAGGTTTTTCGGTCGCCCGGACAGAGTGTAGACCCTCCGGTTCCTTCTTGATGGATAATGCACATCACCTTGGATGTGCAAATCCCACACACACGGCCATGGCAATCTATTTTTATTTAGTAATCCCCTTATGCGCATATTCATGGATATGTAAATCTTCATACACAACCATGACAATTAATCCAAATTCCCTCTATGCGCATATCTTTAATCCATATCCCTTATTTATAATTATGTTTCATTACCATTTTAATTTTATTGAAACCAATTCCACAATCCGTTGGGTCTTAATTGGGCAATGACCCAACACTTTTACCCATCTAAGGTCCATATCTAATAATTCAAAAATTAAATGGCAAAATCCGTAAATATTGATCACATAAAAATCCGGGGTATTACAATACAACCCTCTTTTTAAAATTTTCGTCCAAAAAATCGAGTGAAGTAGGGTTTCAAATATTTACATAAATAGCTCAGGATGAACTGTTCTCATTTCCTACTCGAGTTCCCAAGTGTCTTCCTCAATGCCATGTCGATCCCATACCACCTTGACAAACTGGATCGTTCGGTTCCGTAATACCCTTTGTTCTGTGTCCACCACTCGGACAGGCTTTTTGACATACGTCACGTCGCTTTGGACCTCTATGTCTTGTAGGTTCAGTACATGAGAGGGATCAAGATTGTACTTCCTCAACATCGATACATGGAACACATCATGCAAAGATGCTAATTGTGAGGGGAGTGTCAATTGATAAGCCACGTCCCCCATCCTTCTTATGATTGAAAACGGTCCCACATATCTTGACGACAATTTCCCTTTTTTCCAAATCTCATATGTCCCTTTCGTGGCGAGACTTTCAAGAACACCATGTCCCCCACTTCAAATTCAAGGAACCTCCTCCTCTTGTCAGCATAGCTCTTCTGACGACTCTGTGCAGCCAATAAATGCTATTGTATCAATTTTATTTGAGCTGTAGTCTCTGCAACCAACTCAGGTCCAATCAGTGCAGGCTCACCGGCCTCATCCAGCACACGGGTGACCTACACTGTCTACCATATAATGCCTCAGATGGAGCCATCTAGAGGCTTGCTTGATAACTGTTGTTGTATGAGAATTCTACCAACGGCAAGTGATCCTCCCATCCACCCTTGAAATCTAGCATGCACGCTCTCAGCATATCCTCCAACGTTTGTATTGTCCTCTCAGACTGTCCATTAGTCTGTGGATGGAATGCTGTGCTAGTCAGTAGATCTGTCCCCATGGCCGACTGCATACTATGCCATAATCTGCCGGTGAATCGACCATCTCTGTCGGACACAATAGTCCGGGGAATACCATGTAATCTGATGATATCCTTGATATATCGCCGACCCAAAGTCTCAGATGAGTCTGTCATCTTAATGGGAAAAATTTGTTCAGACTTGGTCAGTTGGTCTACCACCATCCATATCGCATCGTTGCCCTTTGAAGACCTTAGCAACCCTGTCACAAAATCCATGGAGATGTGCTCCCATTTCCATTTCGGAACTGGTAAGGGTTTGAGTAACCCTGGTGGCTTCTAATGTTCCGTCTTAACCTGCTGACAAATTAAGCAATGAGCCACAAATTCTGCCACATCCCTCTTGAGTCCGTGCCACCAGTAATGTCTCTTCAGGTCGTGATACATCTTGGTGCTGCCCGGATGAATAGAGAGTTTGGTCTGATGTGCCTCAATCAATAACTCTTTTCTGCAGCTCTTAGGCACATATATCCTTCCTCGGAATACAAGACCCTGTCCCGGTCGTAACTCCCATTCCGGTATGATTTCACTAGTAGACATCTTGGCCCATATCTCCTTCACTTCTGGGTCTATCTGCTGTTCCTGTTCAATCTTGGTAACCATGTTGGACTGTATGATCAAATTGTACATACTCCCATGGTTATTGATATATAAATTGAACTCTCGTATGGTATTCAGCATTTCCCATTCTGTCCTGATCAAACATGCCACTGATGCATGTGATATGCGGCTGAGGACATCTGCCACCTTGTTCGCCTTGCTAGGGTGATAACAAAGTGCAAACTCATAATCCTTCAGATATTCCATCCATCTGCGCTGCCTCAAGTTGAGCTCTTTCTGATCAAACAAGTATTTCAAGCTCTTATGATCTGAAAACACTTCAAATTTCTCACCATATAGATAATGTCTCCAGCTTTTGAGAGCGAAGACCAC
The DNA here is from genome assembly GCA_013350335.1 of Chimonanthus salicifolius. Classification (NCBI taxonomy): domain Eukaryota; kingdom Viridiplantae; phylum Streptophyta; class Magnoliopsida; order Laurales; family Calycanthaceae; genus Chimonanthus; species Chimonanthus salicifolius. Next base: position 18,243,095 of record CM023539.1, read on the forward strand.
TGCGGCTAGTTCAAGATCGTGCGTAGGATAGAGGTGTTTATGTATTTTCAATTGTCTTGAACCATAAGCCACCACACGATGAGTTTGACTGAGGACGCACCCAAGTCCCTCTCCTGAAGCATCGCAATGTACCTCATAACCCTTGCCTCTTTCCAGCAAAATTAAGATAGGAGCAGTTGTAGGTCTGTCTTTCAGCTTCTCAAATCTCCGGTTGCACAGATCAGACCACTCAAATTTGACTCCTTTCTGAGTGAGTCGGTAAGTGGAGATGCTATCTTGGAGAAGTTCATGATAAACCTCCTGTAACAACCAGCCAATCCCAAGAAGCTACTGTAACACCCAGCCCTTTTCACATTAAATCAGAGTCTATTTTTTTTTAATTAATAAATAAGTGATAAGAGCGGAGTGTCACGACGCGAGTTAAGTCCGGACTTCTAAAGTCCGACCCTTAACTGGCCAAACCTATGTCAGCATGGACTAAGTCCATGAGAACGGTTCTCACATAGAAAAGTATAATCTTTGCGGAATAATACTTAAACTAACTGCGAATTATAATAGAACCTAAGTCTACTCCATTTTAAATAGCAAAGTACAAGTCATATATCCAAAATTACCTTTAACTAAACATTCATTCAAACCAATCCAAGCCATAGCAAATATTAACTAAGTTATTACATGCCAACATCTAACTAACAAATTACATGTCCATGTAAACTTAAACAAAATATCCATAAATAAATCCATTCAAAAGCCCAAGCTCCTATGCTTGGTTTCCTTCGCGATCCTCGACCTTTCCCTTTCCTGTGTCATCCGCTAAGGATAGAAATAGGACGTTAGATCAACGCGCCCAGTAGGTCTTCCGATCAGGGCTATCACAAGGTTAGTATAAAAACATGCATATAACATAATAATACATGATCATTAAAATCTTACAAAAATAATGCTATGCATGTATGCAAATGTAATGAGTCCCACCCATCACAAGTATACATATCCTCCTCTTGATGGGATTCTCATCATCAAGGTGCCCCACAGCGGTCTTTCGGACGCCCCGACGGAGTGTGGCCTCCGATTACATAACCATCACCCCATGCCATGCATGAGATGTCAATGAGTACATGCTATATGTAATAGAATCTTAGCATTCAAAACCTCTTTGAAACATAATACTTTAACACAAATAAATAATCAAAATCAACATAAAAACAGCAGGTATAATATGTGGTTACAAAGAGGTAGGAAACCTACACAATGTTCACTTAAATTGTCCGCTCTTCTTAAACCGTCAACCGTTCACGATTTGAGGACCGTTCAAGAAGTCCCGTCACCTTGTTTATATAACAATAAGTCAAACACATAACCATTTGATTTCCAATTAAGTCTAAGTCCCAAAAACCACCTTGTGGGATTCGGCCATACCCCATGGCCGAATCTCACCCTCTTAAATTTTGATCTCTCTTTTATTTAACTAACACCATCCAAATAACTTATATAAACACTTCAATCCACCAAATGTACCTTGGTGGGGTTCGGCCATACAACATGGCCGAACCTCACCATTTTGGTTTCGGCTCCTTTTTCAAGTCCTTTAATCTTTCATTCCATGTTTACATTTATAACTTGTATTTACGGTTTTGCCATTGGTTTATCCTTTGCTTAATATTGCTAACCACCAACGTCCATAAAAATCCACCTTAGTGGGGTTTGCCATACAACATGGCCGAACCTCACCTATCTCAAATTTGGTCCTTTAATCCTTCATACATAAGACTAATTACCAATCCATTCATCTAATTATCTAGCCCTTAATCTTCCATCATTGTCACTCTATGGGGTTCGGTCATACCCATGGCTGAACCCTATAGTTCCTTATATCCATTAAAACCTTTATCCATCTATGATTGGTTCTCATAATTCCATCCATTTGAATAATTTTAGACCTTTTAAAACAAAACACCATACGTAGCACTTGGTGGGGTTCGGCCATACACCATGGCCGAACCTCACCCCTTGGGTTTTGGTGCTCCTCTTTGCCATTATTTTTATAGACAATAAACATCCAAGTCCATCATTTTCCCATCTATGTTAAACCCTTTAAAACATTATAGAACCATTAATAATTCCTAACCATATTCTTACTCCAATTAACCCATAAAAATAGTCCATGGGGTTCGGTCATATATATAGCCGAACCCTATAGTTTTCTTGTTTCAAACCTTCCAATAATTATCCACGGTTTATACATAGCAACTTAGCCATAAAAACAATATGGTTTAGCCATGCAATAGCCGACCCAAACATTAACCTTGTCTCCATTTAAAACCCTTTAAAATCTTCATAACATGGTATGGTTTTTATCTCTCAAAAACCATAAAAATCACCAAGTCTTTTCTTGGGGTTCGGCCATCCAAAGTGGCCGAACCCTATGATCCATTTTCTACCCTTTTTAAACATCATTATCCATGACTTAAACCCTTGATAGATTCGGCCATACAATGGCCGAATCATGTTCCCTTATCCAATTTATTTAACAAGGGTTTATGGAGCACTTACTTAATTCCGCGACTCCTCCAATTTGTTCTTCACTCCGGCTAGTTCCTTTCCTTCCTTAGCCTCTCCTTCTTCTTGAGTCTTTGGTTGAAGACGATCTTGCTAATACAACTCCTCCAAATTTTTTTCGGCCAAGAGATATGGATTTGGATAGAAGCTTGAGATCCAATTATTCTAAGTCCTCTTTGATCTTGAGAGGAAAAATGGCCTTGAGAGGGAGAAAATGAGATAAAATTCTCCAAATGTTTGGTCTTCTTTCTCTTAGGTTGTTGGCCGGCCAAGAGAGGGACAGAGTGAGATGAATGACATTTCTTTCAATTATTCCACTTGGGGGTTTCATCCTTGAGATGAAACTCCCAAGGTACCCAACGGCTCCCATGCATGTCTTAGTGTATCTTTTCCTCCCACCATCCTTCTCTCATTAAGGTTCCATGTGAGAGTTTCATTTTTTGAAATGAAACTCACAAAGGCTACAATGGCTAGCCTTTGATATCTTGGTGTAACCGCCACTCTACCTTAGTTGCTCATGTGGGAGCTGGTATCAGAGCGAAACGGGAAGATTGAATCTTTCGAAATAAGATTAAGACGATTTCATGTCTCACTGACAGATAAGAATCCCAACTGACCGACTCTTCGGAGTCCGCTGACTGGGCGCCGGATTAATTTACTTCGTTAGACTCAGACTGAACAATCAATCTGAGAACAACAATGAAAGACAACAAAGAAGTACAGTCATCATAATTGGATCTGTCAAACATAGCAAAATAGGATACACTTCCCCGATATCCCCAAATTGAGAAACAAACAATACGTATTTAGAAATTCCCCCCCCCCCCCCCCCCCCCCTCAAAAAAAAAAAAAAGAAAAAAAGAAAAAGAAAAACCAAGAGTGCTTATTTGGAAATCTTCCCAAAATAGTGATAACACAAACTGTACGAGGAAACTAAGTCAATAATGTTTTTTTTATGACTTAGGGAAAATGGCTCCAAAGAGAAAGATCCCACAAAGCAAGAAAGGGAAGGAAAAATAGATACCACTCATTCGACATGAGGAAGAGAGGGAAAAATCTCAACCTGAAAATGAGCAATCTCAACGTGAGAAGGAACAATCTGAACGTGAGAAAGAGCAATCTGAACGTGAGAAGGAGCAATGTCAACGGCGGGAAGATGAACGACACTCACGGCGGGAAGAGGAAGAGTGATACTCTCACTATAGTGAACGAGAGAAAGAGGAGCAAAGCAGCATGAGCATACCAGTGGTACCTCCTGAACTACAAAGCTTGGTTCAAGTAGTAGTTACTTCTGTCCTCCAACAGCATCTGAATGGAGGTGGAAGCACCAGTGACGCCAGTAACCGGAACATGGTCAGAGATTTCCAACAACAACGCCCTCCCTACTTCAAGGGAAAGGAAGGGGCTGTCGGAGCAGAGCATTGGCTGAAGAAGATCACTCAGATCTTGACCCGACTCTAGATCTCGAGTCATGCTGACAAGCTTTTACTGGCTACATCCCAACTGATTGAGGATGCCGGTAAATGGTGGGAGGTTATAAAAAAACAGCAAGCACTTGTGCCGGAAAGGGAAAGGACTACAATGACGTGGGAATGGTTCTCAGCTACTTTCTAGATCAGTATTTTCCCGAGGAGGAGAAGGAGCATCACATTCAAGCTTTCCTATCTTTATACAAGGTTCTATGACGGTGGCGGAGTATCACCGGGAATTTCTGAGTCTGTCTTGTTATGCATTTTACATGGTGGATACAGAGCACCGAAGGGTACGTAAGCTTGAGCGGGGCCTACGGCCAAAGTATCCATATTCAAGGAAGCGACACTGGCAGAGGTGGTCAACAGGGCCACCATAGCTGAGCAGGAGATGGCTGAGTTCACACGCTTTGACAACCGCCGAGCTTAGAGTGGGAGGGGTGCGTTCCAGCCCAATAAGAAGTTCCTACCGAACTTCAGCAGACCCTCACCATCTACTGGGTCCACAGGGGGCTTTCGTCCCAACCACCCCTCCCCATCTGCATCAGTCGCTCAGGCTTTCAGAGGGGTGAACAACTGTTTTCACTGTAATCAGCCGGGTCACTTCGAGAGGGATTGCCCAAAGCTCAACAAGCTCTTTTATTCCAGAGGATCATTCCGTCCACCAGCTAGGCCAGTTAACTCCCAGGGAGGTAGGACATATAATCTGGCGGGACCGGCGCCTAACCCTACTGGATCTGGACGATTGTTTACTCTAGCACCTCCAGAAGATGTGGATCATTCAGTGATTCAAGGTATGGCTGTTGTCAGTAGTTCCTATACATATGCACTATTTGATTCTGGAGCTTCACACTCCTTTATATCTGCATCATTTATAACTGCTACCGGTACTCTAGTTCAAAAACTATCAACATCACTCACAATTGTATCCTCTGTCGGAGACACGTCATTGGGACTCATATGCACGGCTATGAATACTGAACTAGCTAGACTCAGATTTGAGTTCAATTATCTCGTACTTGATATGACTGAGTATGATATTATCTTGGGCATGGATTGGTTGGTTAGCTTTCAGGCCAACAATGATTGTTATCGCCACAGAGTGACATTTTGGTCACCCGAAGGAAAGCAATATGTGGTTCGTGCAGGCAAGCAAAGTAGACTGCAAGAAGGGTTAAATCATCTGGTATTGAATAGTATCAGAATCAACACGACATCGGTGGCTGAACTCCCGGCAATAGTTAAAGAGTATGCAGATGTTTTTCCAAAAGAACTCCCTGGTTTGCCGCCTATGAGGGAGATCAATTTTGAAATCAAGCTGTACCCTGGCACTTCACCAGTGTCATTACCCCATTATCGGATGGCACCAGCAGAGATGTCTGAGCTAAAGAAGCAGATTGATGAACTGCTTAGATTGGGTTGCATCCGGCACATCACATCATCTTGGGGAGCTCCAGTGTTGTTTGTGAAGAAGAAGGATGGTTCACTCCGAATGTGTGTGGATTACCGGAAATTGAATAGCTAACTGTCCGGAACAAGTACCCTTTACCCAGGATTGATGATTTATTCGATCAATTGAGGGGTTCCAGTTACTTTTCAAAGATTGATCTGATGTTCGGTTATCATCAAATCCGGGTTAAGGAGGAAGATATAGAGAAGACAACCTTCAGGAGGCGGTATGGACTATATGAGTTTGTAGTCATGCTGTTTGGACTCACCAATGCACCGGTTGTGTTCATGGATTTAATGAACAGGATCTTCCGTCCGTATTGGACCAGTTCGTGATTGTGTTTATTAATGATATCCTGATCTTTTCCAAAAGTAAGGAAAACCATGTTGAACGCCTGAAAATAGTTCTGGACACTTTGAGGAGGAACAAGTTATATGCAAAAGCAAGCAAATGTGAATTTTGGCTATCTGAAGTCAAATTCTTGGGGCATGTCATAACGGCAGATGGTATAGCCGTGGATCCAGCTAAGGTGGCGGCAGTGAGTGAATGGAAAGCGTCAAAGAACGTAACCGAGATCTGCAGCTTCTTGGGATTGGCTGGTTATTACAGGAAGTTCATCATGGACTTCTCCAAAATTGCATCTCCATTGACTCGACTCACTCAGAAAGGAGTCAAATATGAGTGGACAGATTTGTGCAACTGGACGTTCGAGGAGCTGAAAGATAGACTTACAACTACTCCTATCTTAATTTTGCCGGAAAGGGGCAAAGGTTATGAAGTATAATGCGATGCATCAGGAGAGTGACTGGGGTGTTCACTCATGCAATGTCATAGTGTGGTGGCTTATGGTTCAAGACAATTAAAAATTCATGAATGCCTCTATCCCACACATGATCTGGAATTAGCTGCAGTGGTCTTCGCTCTTAAAAGCTGGAGACACTATTTATATGGTGAGAAGTTTGAAGTATTTCCAGATCATAAGAGCTTGAAGTACTTATTGATCAGAAAGAGCTCAACTTGAAGCAGCGCAGATGGATGCAATATCTGACGGATTATGAGTTCGCGCTCCGATATCATCCGGGTAAGGCAAACAGGTGGCGGATGCTCTCAACCGCATATCACATGCATCAGTGTCATGTTTAATCAGAACGGAATGAGAGATGTTGAATACCATTCGAGAGTTTAATCTGTATATCAACAACCATGGGAATATGTACAATTTGATCATACGATCCAACATGGTTACCAAGATTGAACAGGAGCAACGAACAGATCCGGAAGTGGAAGAGATATGGGCCAAGATGTCTACTGGCATAGTTATACCGGAATGGGAGCTGCGATCAGGACAGGGTCTTGTATTCCGGGGAAGAATATATGTGCCAAAATGCTACAGAAAAGAGCTGTTGATTGATGCACATCAGATCAAATTCTCCATACATCGGGGCAACACCGAGATGTATCACGACCTGAAGAGGCATTACTGGTGGCATGGACTCAAAAGAGATGTGGCAGAATTTGAGGCTCATTGCTTAACGTGTCAATAGGTTAAGACGGAACATCAGAAGCCACCAGGGTTACTCAAACCCTTACCAGTGCCGGAATGGAAATGGGAACACATCTCCATGGATTTTGTGACAGGGTTGCCAAGGTCTTCAAAGGGCAACGATGCGATATGGGTCATGGTAGACCGACTGATCAAGTCTGCACATTTTCTTCCTATTAGGATGTCAGACTCATCTGAGACTTTGGGTCAGCGGTATATCGGAGATATCATCAGATTGTATGGTATTCCTCGGATTATAGTGTCTGATAGAGATGGCCATTTCACCGGTAGAGTATGGCAGAGTATGCAGTCAGCCATGGGAATAGATCTACTAACTAACACCGCTTTCCATCCACAGACTGATGGACAGTCGGAGCGGACGATACAAACATTGGAAGACATGCTGAGAGCATGCATGTTAGACTTCAAGGCTGGATGGGAGGATCACTTGCCGTTGGTAGAGTTCTCGTATAACAATAGTTATCAGCCAAGTCTTCAGATGGCTCCATTCGAGGTTTTATATGGTAGACCGTGTAGGTTACTAGTATGCTGGACAGAGGCCGGTGAGCCTGCGCTGATTAGACCCGAGTTAGTCACAGAGACTACAACACAGATTCAGTTGATTCGTCAGCACCTGTTGGCTGCACAGAGTCGACAAAAGAGCTATACCGACAAGAGGAGGAGATTCCTTGAATTCGAGGTGGGGGACATGGTGTTCTTAAAAGTCTCGCCACGAAAGGGACACATGAGGTTTGGAAAGAAGGAGAAGCTGTTGCCAAGATATATGGGACCGTTTTCCATCATAAGAAGGATGGGAGATGTAGCTTATCAGTTGGTACTTCCTTCACAATTGGCATCTCTACACGATGTGTTTCATATATCAATGCTGAGGAAGGACAATCCCGATCCGTCTCATGTATTGAATGTGCAAGATATAGAAGTGCAAAGCGACGTGACATATGTCGAGAAACCTGTCAGAATAATGGAGACTGAGCAAAGGGTGTTACAAAACAGAGCGATTCAGCTCGTCAAGATGGTATGGGATAGACATAGTATTGAGGACGCCACTTGGGAACTGGAATCGGAGATGAAAACAACTCACTCTAAATTGTTTATGTAATTTATTTTGGAATCCTACTTCGTTCGATTTTCAAGACGAAAATTTCAAAAAGAGGATTGTATTGTACTACCCCAGATTTTGCAATATATCAATATTTACGAAATTGCCATTGAAATTATGAATTAAAAGGATATGACCGTAGATGAGTAAATTGTGGGGCCCAATGTTCAAATAAGACCCAATGTACATGTTATAAGGATCAAATTAAAGTAAATGGGTAATGTACATCTAATTGAGTCAAGGTGATTAATTGGGTCAAAGGACCCAATTGGGACCCAATGGGTCGTGGTGGACATGATTGACCGTTGGGTGAGCTCAAGTTTAATTAGGTTAGGCTGAATTGAATGGGAATGTTAACAAGTGTTTAAGTTAACTTCAATTAAATGAAGGAGTTGAGTTTAATGTGAAGTTGAATTTATTGTATGAGTTGCATTAAAATGATGAGTTAAATGGGTGAGTTGTGTCATATAAGTTGGATGGGAAGTTATGGAGATATTTATCTTAAAGGAGTGAAGTGTGAAATTGAAGGGTTGTAGTTTCAAACTCAAACACCACACCACACGTTGGTTGCATGGGAAGTTTCTCCCATGCATGAAACTCCTAGTTAAGTAATGAATGATGGTGGCGGTTTTGGGAGTTACATGAGGTGAGAAGTTTATTTTTAAATTCAAACATAAAACACGTTGGAATGCATGAGAATTATTCTATGTATGAGAATTAAAGGGGAGTTGGAAGGTTGGGTGGTCCAAGGATTAAGACACAAAACCGTTGGCTTGTAGGAGTTTCATCTCATGGATGAAACTCCCACATGAGCAACTAAGGTAGAGTGGCGGTTACACCAAGATATCAAAGGCTAGCCGTTGTAGCCTTTGGGAGTTTCATTTCAAAAAATGAAACTCTCACATGGAACCTTAATGAGAGAAGGATGGTGGGAGGAAAAGATACACTAAGACATGCATGGGAGCCGTTGGATACCTTGGGAGTTTCATCTCAAGGATGAAACCCCCAAGTGGAATAATTGAAGGAAATGAATGGGGAAGGGAGTGGTGCCAACCTTAGGCTGAATTTGATTAACCAAAGGAAGAGTTTTGTTTCCACTCATTCATCTCACTCTCTCCCTCTCTTGGCCGGCTAGCAACCTAGGAGAAAGAAAACCAAACATTTGGAGAATTTTATCTCATTTTCTCCCTCTCAAGGCCATTTCTCCTCTCAAGATCAAAGAGGACTTAGAATAATTGGATCTCAAGCTTCTATCCAAATCCATATCTCTTGGCCGAACCACTTTTGGAGGAGTTGTATTAGCAAGATCATCTTCGGCCAAAGAATCAAGAAGAAGGAGAGGCCAAGGAAGGAAAGGAACTAGCCGGAGTGAAGAACAAATTGGAGGAGTCGCGGAATTAAGTAAGTGCTCCATAAACCCTTGTTAAATAAATTGGTTATGGGAACATGATCCGGCCATTGTATGGCCGAATCTATCAAGGGTTTAAGTCATGGATAATGATGTTTAAAACGGGTAGAAAATGGATCATAGGGTTCGGCCACTTTGGATGGCTGAACCCCATGAAAAGACTTGGTGATTTTTATGGTTTTTGAGAGATAAAAACCATACCATGTTATGAAGATTTTAAAGGGTTTTAAATGGAGACAAGGTTAATGTTTGGGTCGGCTATTGCATGGCTAAACCATATTGTTTTTATGGCTAAGTTGCTATGTATAAACCATGGATAATTATTGGAAGGTTTGAAACAAGAAAACCATAGGGTTCGGCTATGTGTATGGCCGAACCCCATGGACTATTTTTATGGGTTAATTGGAGTAAGAATATGGTTAGGAATTATTAATGGTTCTATAATGTTTTAAAGGGTTTAACAGTAGATGGGAAAATGATGGACTTGGATGTTTATTGTCTATCAAAAAGAATGGCAAAGAGGAGCACCAAAACCAAAGGGGTGAGGTTCGGCCATGGTGTATGGCTGAACCGCACCAAGTGCTATGTATGGTGTTTTGTTTTAAAAGGTCTAAAAATATTCAAATGGATGGAATTATGAGAGCCATTCATAGATGGATAAAGGTTTTAATGGATATAAGGAACTATAGGGTTCGGCCATGGGTATGGCCGAACCCCATAGAGTGACTGTAACACCTCGGGTTTTCAGTTTATTATTTATTCATTTTTAAATTGTAGATTTTAGAATTAGTTTTTATATGGATAAGGAATTGGGCCATGACCCAATTAAGACCCAATTAAATTGTGGCATTGGTTTTATCAAAAATAAAAGAAATGGTGCATGGCCGATTTTTGGATTTGGAAAATATCCAAGGAGATGTTAAAAATCAAATAAAGACTATGCTTGGCTGAATTTTAAATAATAATATCCATAATATGCGCATGGGATAGTTTAAAAGGGAATGTACATTAAATTAAATTAAATTAAATTAAAAGATTACTTAGATTATGATTAAGGTTATGCGCATAGTACTTGCTAATTAGAATTAAAGGAAGGTCTTAAACTAAGCAAGGGAGGTCGGTATTGCCATCTATAGCAAGGGGACGCACGGCCAAAGGAGGGGATTGCCTATCTTAAACACTTTCTATTATGGGACCAAGGAAGATTAAAAAAAGGAGAGACCCAAGGGGGTGCACGGTTTTTACAACCCCCTTAGCCGAATTTTACATCTCTCTTTCCCAAGTCCTCTTTCACTCCAAGAGCAAGAGAAGAAAGGGCAGCAACAAAAAGGAGTTCTTGTTTGGAGGAAAATTAAGAAGAAGGGAGAAAGATTAGAAGAGCAAGGAATTGAAAAGAGGTTAGTAGCTTAATGCAATAATTTTATTTTGAAATAAAAAGAGCCATAGGGTTCGGCCATGGTTGTTGGCCGAACCCTATGGAAGAAGTTGGATGATGTTTGGATTATATTTAAATGGAGAAAAAGAACCATAGGGTTCGGCCATAGTGCATGGCCGAACCCCATTGAAAGACTTGATTAATAGTTGGTTTTTAAGATTGAAAACCATGGAGTGTTTTGATTCATTCATTGGATTTATGTTCTTAGATTTTAGATCATGGAAAGACATAGTGATTTCATGGTGGTTTGAATGATAAAAACCATGGGAATGTATGGTTTAGATTTATAAAATTGAATGATGAAAACCCATGGGAGAGTTTTATAATTTTAAAGGGAAATTTGGATAGGGATGTGGGTTGGCCATGGCATGGCCGAACCATGATTTCTAGATGGCTAAGTGGTTGGATCTAAAATAATAAAAAGAAGGAGTGAGGTTCGGCCATGGTGTATGGCCGAACCCCACCAAACATTTTTATGGATTGGTGATCGGTTTTGATTGGATCTAAACCAATGGCCAAGATCATGAACCATAGGGTTCGGCCATGGTATGGGCCGAACCCCATGGGGTAATTTTGGAAGGTAGATGGAATTGGATAGCTAAAATTAGAAAGCTTCTAATTTTGGAAAGAAAGTTACTTAAAATGGAAAGCTTCCAAATATGGAAGGAGTTGCTAAACTTGGAAAGCATCCAATTAGGGAAAGTGTTGCTAAATTTGGAAAGCAAGCTAAATATTGAAGGAAGGGGAATTTACTTATGGAAACCCTCCAAGAATAGAAGGTGGAGTTAATTAAGGAAACCCTCCAATTATGGAAGGTGTTTGCTAATTATGGAAGGGTGGAGATTATGTTGGAAACATCTAAGTATGGGAAATAATATTAATGGAAAAATTGGACATCATGGGTTCGGCCATGAATTAAATCTATGGTTTAGATTTATGTATAATTGAATAAAGGGGGATAGATTATATGAATTTAATGGCATAATTGGAAATTATACACCGTAGGGTTCGGCCATGGTGTATGGCCAAACCCCATGGTCTGAATTAAGGAATCAAATGGTATTTTAAGCCATGGTTAAGGGCTGATTTATGAATCAGATTATGAACCTATGTTATGAGTTGTGTTTTGTGTATTTTTAAAATAAAAGGGAAGGATACTAGGTTTATGTATGGTAAATTTAAATGAATGAGGGAACAATGGCATTATTGTAATTATGGACAAAAATGGTAGACCATGGGTTCGGCCATGGTGTATGGCCGAACCCCATGGGGTCTTGTTTATGGACTTAGAACCTTGTAATTAAGTGGGACTAGATGTTGATTTATCATTATATTATAAGGTAACAGGATCTCGCAAGTGGTGCGCGATCGGTGATCGAATCTTGGACGGAAACGCAAGAACTCGTGAATGGCCTTTGGTAGGATTCCACCTCTTTGAAACTATGGCTTATGTACTTTGTTTTTATCTTTATGTTTGACGAAAATATGTTTTAAATGATATGTTGCATTATTGAATTTCAAATGCTATGTTTAAATTGTTTAAAATAGCATGGATTGATTATGTTTCAAAAGGTGATTTTTAATGCTATGTTTATCTTATTAAAATAGCATGTGTTTCATTGGCATCTCATGCATGGCATGGGGTGGAGGATTTATAACCGGAGTGGTCACACTCCGTCGGGGCGTCGGGAAAACCTATGTGCGTTACCTTGTTGTGATTTCCATGAAGAAGATTCTGGAGGGTCCACACTCCACCGGGGCGTCCGGAAGACCTATGTGGTGGGTACATTTATGTACATGTGATGGGTGGGACTCATTGCATATTTGTCATCATTGCATGGCATGGATCTTACTTGGTTTTATATATTATGTTATAATATATGTTTTGTACTAACCATGTGTTAGCCGTAACTGAAATGCTTACTGGGCGCGTTGTTCTAACTCCCTACTTCTACCATAGTTGATGATACAGGTATTCAGGGGAACGATGAACGTAAGACGGACCAGGCATAGGAGCTTGGAAGATTTATTTTACGTGTTTTGAATAAAGTTACTCATGAACTTGTATTTGAGTATTTGGATTTCGGAATGTAATAACTAAGATGGTCGGATGTTTAGTTTGATGATTATGACATTTTAAATTAAGGACAAGGACTTGACGTACTTTGCTATCTGATTGAATAGAACTTGGTTCTATTATGTTTCCGCATTTTGATGTTATGATTCCGCAGGTTATGGATTTTATTCAGCATCTTGAGATTGCTATGTGTGAACCATTTTATTGGACTGAGTCCATACACACATAGGATTGGCCAGTTACGGATCGGACTTGGAAGTTCGGACTTAGCTCGCGTCATGATGTCCCGCGCTCTATCACTCTACTCTGTTATAAAAAAAATTAGAATCTGAATTTACGAGAAAAAATGAGTGAAAAAGGGCGGGGCGTTACAGTGACAATGATGGAGGATTAAGGGCTAGATAATTAGATGAATGGATTGGTAATTAGTCTTATGTATGAAGGATTAAAGGACCAAATTTGAGATAGGTGAGGTTCGGCCATGTTATATGGCCGAACCCCACTAAGGTGGATTTTTATGGACGTTGGTGGTTAGCAATATTAAGCAAAGGTTAAACCAATGGCAAAACCGTAAATACAAGTTATAAATGTAAACATGGAATGAAAGATTAAAGGACTTGAAAAAGGAGCCGAAACCAAAATGGTGAGGTTTGGCCATGTTGTATGGCCGAACCCCACCAAGGTACATTTGGTGGATTGAAGTGTTTATATAAGTTATTTGGATGGTGTTGGTTAAATAAAAGAGAGATCAAAATTTAAGAGGGTGAGGTTCGGCCATGGGGTATGGCCGAACCCCACAAGGTGGTTTTTGGGACTTAGACTTAATTGGAAATCAAATGGTTATGTTTTTGACTTATTGTTATATAAACAAGGTAACGGGACTTCTTGAACGGTGCTCAAATCATGAACAGTTGACGGTTTAAGAAGAATGGACAATTTAAGTGAACATTGTGTAGGTTTCCTACCTCTTTGTAACCACATATTATACTCGTTGTTTTTATGTTGATTTTGATGAGTTATTTGTGTTAAAGTATTATGTTTCAAAGAGGTTTTGAATGCTAAGATTCTATTACATATAGCATGTACTCATTGACATCTCATGCATGGTATGGGGTGATGGTTATGTAACCGGAGGCCACACTCTGTCGGGGCATCCGAAAGACCACTGTGGGGTACCTTGATGATGAGAATCCCATCAAGAGGAAACCGGAGGCCACACTCCGTCGGGGCATCTGAAAGACCACTAAGGGGTACATTGATGATGAAAATCCCCTCAAGAGGAGGCTATGTATACTTGTGATGGGTGGGACTCATTACATTTGCATACATACATAGCATTGTTTTTGTAAGATTTTGATGATCATGTATTATTATGTTATATGCATGTTTTTATACTAACCTTGTGGTAGCCCTAATCGGAAGACCTACTAGGCGCGTTGATCTAACGTCCTATTTCTATCCTTAGTGGATGACACAGGAAAGGGAAAGGTCGAGGATCGCGAAGGAAACCAAGCATAGGAGCTTGGGCTTTTGACTGCATTTTATTTATGGATATTTTGTTTAATTTTACATGGACATGTAATTTGTTAGTTAGATGTTGGCATGTAATAACTTAGTTCATATTTGCTATGGCTTGGATTGGTTTGAATGAATGTTTAGTTTAAGGTAATTTTGGATATATGACATGTACTTTGCTATCTAAAATGGAGTAGACTTAGGTTCTATTATAATCCGCAGTTAGTTTAAGTATTATTCTGCAAAGATTATAATTTTCTATGTGAGAACCATTCTCATGGACTTAGTCCATGCTCACATAGGTTTGGCCAGTTAAGGGTCGGACTTTAGAAGTCTGGACTTAACTCGCGTAGTGACACTCCGCTCTTATCACTTGTTTATTTATTAAAAAAAAAAATAGACTCTGATTTAATGTGAAAAGGGTGGGGTGTTATAGCGACTGATCTCGGTTACATTATTTGGTGCTTTCCATTCTCTCACTGTTGCCACTTTAGCCGGATCCACGGATATACCTTCTTCTGATATAACATGCTCCAAGAAGTTAGCTTTGGGTAGCCAGAATTCACACTTGCTGGCTTTGGCATATAACTTGTTCTTCCTCAATGTGTCTAGAACTATCCTCAGGTGCTCAGCATGTTCTTCCTGAGTTTTGGAATAAATCAAAATATCATCAATAAATACAATGACAAATTGGTCTAAGTAAGGACGGAAAATATGTTCATTAGATTAATGAATAAAAGTGGTATGAATGGCATTGTTGTAAATATAAGTAAAAATGAAAGATCATGGGTTCGGCCATGGTGTATGGCCGAACCTCATGAGGAATGGTTTATGGACTTAAACATAATAGGAAATCAAATGGAACATGGTTTTAATTGATTGTTGTATTATAAGGTAATGGGACCTCACAAGGTGTGTACGATCGTGAGCGGTTACCGCACAAATGCGGAAGGACACGCTAGTGGTCTTTGGTAGGATTCTATCTCTTTGAAACCATGGGTTTATGTACAATGTTTTTATCTTACTTTGATGAATTTATGTTGTAAAAGTTATGTTTCAAATGTGAGGTTTTAGAGCTATGTTTACATTATAAAATAGCATGTGATTTCATTGGCATCTCATGCATGGCATGGGGTGAAGGATATGTAACCGTCGGGGCCACACTCCGTCTAGGCGTCCAAAAAACCTATATGGGGTACCTTGATGTGCATTATCCATCAAGAAGAAACCGGAGGGTCCACACTCCGTCGGGGCATCCAAAAAACCTATGTAGGGTACCTTGATGTGCATTTTCATCAAAAATAAACCAGAGGGTCCACACTCCGTCGGGACGTCTGAAATACCTATGTGGATGTACTTATATGTACTTGTGATGGGTGGGACTCATTGCATTTGACATCATGACATGGCATGGTTTATATGGTTTTTTACATTATGATATTATTATATACGTTTTGTACTAACCATTTGTTAGCCCTAATTGGAATACCTACTGGGCGCGTTGTTTTGACGCCCTACTTCTACCCTTAGTGGATGATGCAGGAAACGAGGGGAACAATGAACGCGAAAAGGGCCAAGCATAGGAGCTTGGATGCTTTTAATTTATATTTTGATTAAGTTACTCATGGATTTGTAATTTGAGTAGCTAGATTTCGGACATGTAATAACTTAGATAATTTGCTATGGTTGGATGTTTATTTGGATAATTATGTTATGATAATTATGATTCAAGACTTGACGTACTTTGTTATTTAAAATGGAATGGATTGAGGTTCTATTATATTCCGCAATTATGTTTAAATCCCGCAAGTTATTATATCTACGTGTGAACCGTTTTCATGGACTTAGTTCATGCACACGTAGGGTTGGCCAGTTAAAGGTCGGACTTTAGAAGTTCGGACTTAACTCGTGTCGTGACGTCCCGCTCTTGCTCACTCTGTTATTTAAAAAAAAAAAAAGACTCTGATTTTCGATGGAAGCGAGTGAAAAGGGCGGGGCGTTAAAATTATATATGTTTTGTATTAACCATGTGTTAGCCCTAACTGGAATACCTACTGGGCGCGTTGTTCTAACGCCCTACTTCTACCCTAGTGGATGATGCAGGAAACGAGGCGAAAGATGAACATGACAAGGGCCAAGCATAGGAACTTGGGATGCTTTTAGATTTTATTTTGCTTAAGATATTCAGGGACTTGTAATTTGAATATCTATAATGCGACATGTAATAACTTTGGATATTTTGTTATGGGTTGGATCGTTTAATTTGAATAATTATGTCATGATTAATTTGATTAAAGACTGGAAGTACTTTGCTATCAAATGGATCGGACATGAGTTCGATTATAATTCCGCAATGATGATTTATTCCGCATGTGTATCATATTGCTATGTGTGAACCGTTTTCATGGACTTAGTCCATGCACACATAAGGTTGGCTAGTTAAGGGTCGGACTTTAGAAGTTCGGACTTAGCTCGCATCGTGACATCCCGCTCTTGCTCACTCTTGTTTATTTAAAAAACAAAAAAATAGACTCTGATTTTTGAATTAAAAAGCGAGTGAAAGGACGAGGCGTTACATTCCAAGCATAAATTTCATAAAATTAAATTGGAAAAGCAAGATAAAATTTTTTTCATCCACATATTAATCCTAAAAAACAAATTTTTTTCAATTTTTTCAAAATTTTTTTGAACTAAAAAACAAAACACAAAAGTGTAGCCCCCTAATACCCCCAAACTTAAATCGAACATTGTCAACAATGTTCCCTAATCTACAATGGCCAATTGCAAATTTGAAGAAAATATCATAAACGAACAACTAAAATTCAGAAAATACCTGAGAAGACTCTTTTTGTTTAAAACCTGTAAAAACAAATAGACACAAAAACACAAATAACAACAAAGACTCTAGAGTAACACATGAAAGATAAAAATTGACTCAACAAAAACAAAAATCTAAACTAAACATACTGACAAAAAGTGACACACACACAGACAAACTCATCACAGACTCTGAGTGGCGATTGTTGATGGAAGGACAAATAACATCAAATCAAAACAAAATGAAAATCACACAATATATGACCTAAACTCTAAAAATTTTGAACATCACATCCCAGAAGACAATGGTTCTAAATTGATTTTAACTTACAATGCATGAACCACTTTCACTCATAGTTTTGGATTTTTTAATTTTTGTTAATGCAATCTTAATCTAACAATGCATGCTTCAAAGCAAATACGGAAACAATAATAAAATAACTAAGCTAACACCCTAATATGCATGATCAATTTAAATATGCAAGTTTTTTTTTTTATGCAAAAATAGATTCAAACACCATAAGAAAATCTATATGAATGCATGAAAATAAAAAATTCAAAGAAAATGAGTTTAGGCACTTTCCTTGGCCTGCATTGCTTAAATCCGAAAATTTTAGAGCGTGCGATTAAAATCCATACAAAATAAAACACCACAAACTCTGGTGAAGACTCTGAATCTCATGAGGAATGCATGAAACCTAATCTAAATACAACTTCTTAATGTTATAACTAATGGAGGAAAATGATTGAAACCTAATTAATAACTTTAAATTATATTAAGACCATAAAAAATTCTAAATTAATATCAACCAAATTAATCAAGATTAGATCTTCAAATTTCCAAAAAGAAAATAATCAATTAAAGTCCACCTTCCAAATTTAGATGAGGGTCTTAAATTATAAATTTTCTCAGTTTAGAAATTGTTCAAAATTAGGCACTTTCTAAAATAGGAATTTCTAAGATTAGACAAATTTGGAACTTTCCATAAAGAGAAGTTCCAAAATTAAGACTTTCTAAATTTAGATCTATTTTCTAAAAATAGAGTGCGACTAAATTAAATTAAAATTCTAAGATTAGAAAATTATAAAAAGAGAAGCTAGTTATTTTTGAAAATTTCTAAAAATAGATGTTTCCAAAAATGGCGAGTTTCTAATTTTAGCAGTGTTTCCAAATTTAGATTATCTCCATATTTTTGTTATTTCCAGAAATTTATAATGTAGGTAACTTTCTAAAATTAGGGTTTCTAAAAAAATATTAGAAACGTCCAATTTTAAAGAGTTGCCAAAATAGTCATTTTCCAAAAATAGCATTATTTTTAAAAATAAATAAATAAAATTACAGTTTTCTAAGTTCCCCGACAACTGAGTCAAAAACTTATTGTGTTTCAAATTTATACTCGTAAGCGCACGAACCATTCATATTGTAGCAGTTAAAGTGCGAGGTCGAAACCATTGGAACTTAGAAAAATATATCTGTGAAAATACACCATTAAATTATGTAATTTAAGAAATTTAGAAAACATTGAGATAAATCTTAAAAATGGAATTATTCTTTAATCTATGAACTTTAATTTTAATTTAGAAACATTCTAAAAATATAAAAAAAATGAAAAATTACAATTTGTGAACTTGAATTAAGATGGTGGATTTATTCTAAAAATATGAATAATCTTAATCTAAATTAGAATACAAAAATAAGATACAATTAATTAATTTACCAACCTAGTTATCCAATTTGATGAGTTTTTGTATTTTAAAAACAGAGAAAGCATTAATAAGAATTAAAAACAACGTATGTACATATTACAGTGGAATTTGGGTTAAAGATTAAAAAGGCATTATTTTCAATATTTTAAAAATAAAATCAAAACCTAGAACATGGAGCTCACATTTATTAGTGGTCATTGATTCAAATTCTTCATTTATAATAAATCTAATTAAAAAAATGAGTTTCATTAAATAAGAAATAATCAAAATAAACCTTAGGTTTAGCGATAATTGAACATAAAATTTTAAATTTAAATTCTTCACCTACTCTTAAAAAGAGCCTTAGCATGGAAAATTAAGGTTTTAAACTTTCCCAAAAATTGGATGTTTAAGATAGAAATTCTAAGATTAAATCAAAACATGCATTCATAAAGAGATTAAAAATCAAATGAAACTATCACAGTTAACAAACATTAAGTGGAAAACCATAGATCTAAAAACATTGTCTTAATTTTATTAATAAAACAAAGAATTAAAATTACATATCCATGGAATTCTTGGAATAAGAAATTATAATGAGAAGTTAAAACACCAACTTGAAACCCATTCTGGAATTTGAATTTCACACTGTCTTCCCTTCTCTTTGTCTTCCTTTCGTTCCTCCCTATACTCCAAAAATCAGAAACCCAAGTTCAATTTTCTCAATGAGAGAGAGATAATATTTATAGATGAAAGGATGTGGAGTGAATGACGGATTTAAAGGTTTAAATAAAGCAAGTGACACTTGGAACGATAATATGGTTTGTGCTAAACATGGAATAGCTTAAAGGAGGCAAGGAGGTGGAAGAAATAGTAAAATTCGTGCAAGGAAAGTGGGTGGAAAATCCCATTTTTTACACATGTACCACCTTGCAGCTAAATTTTGACCTAGTTAAAGTTCGAAGCACGAAATTTCTTAAATTACAAAGTTGTAGTCCTTGAAGTATTTTGTCCAACGTAATAAGAATCGATGAAGTCGGACATCGAAGTGGAACGTTATGGTGAAAACAGATGTGTCGAACCTTCCTTCTTTTTCTCCACTTCTTATTTTGCTTATTTTTCCTTAATCCACTTGGCAAATTCGAAAATCCTCTCATAATGACTTTTAAATTTTGAATTTCCTCATATGGATCTTGAGATGATGAAAATAGATTTCGCACATGTGGATTTTTCATGGGTTTTTCTTAATGGACTTAATAATTGGGTTTTTCAAAACATGGAAAATCTAATAAATAATTTTACGACTTACACTCAATTCTAGAAATGTACTAAATTAATTCAAAGTCTCATAAATGTATTTGAATTAATTAGTTTACAATTAAAACCCCTAAAATTGTCGTAAAATAATTATTAAAACTTCTAACTTTAAAAAAATATCAACTTATGCCCATAAATTGTAAAATTCACCATTTAAATTCTCCTATCTTTTATTTCTCTATAAATCCTGTAAAACTTTCAAAATCTCATTGAACATATCTTAAAACACACAATTCAAGGGCTAGCTAGTCCATATACAAGGGTAAAATAGTCATTTTCCTGTGCTCATTAGAAATATGTACATGCTACACACTCAAGCACCCACATGGTGATGTATGAAATGGAATATAAGCGATGCTATGTTGTCATGCCATGCTATCGAATTTTCAATGGGAACTCAAACCCAAGAAGGGAAACCTCTATGAAACAGCCAGTCAAATAACAACATGCTCCATGGTGAGACATAGGGCCCATGACTTACTAAGCGAGTGGCTCATGCCTAGTGTGTTCTAGTTAACCTCGTCCAGCGTCCCTGCTGTCCAGTGCCAAGGTGATTGAAGAGCGCCTTATTAGGGTGACACACCACCCTACAAGGGTGTAATGCCAAACCCTGCGCACAAACATGGACGTCTTACCAAGTTGATCCGTCACTGGATGGGTATACAGTGTTTAACTCTACACCCAACCAAAAGCCCATTACCTGACTAGTACTACCTTCATGGGGTACACAAGTATCTGGCCCTGCGCATAAACCATTTGTGAGAGCGCCCTCCAGAACGTAGTATATGAGGGACTCAACTGCTCGACGGCAACCGTACCGGGACCAAGTCCCTATTGCCGACGCCACCGTTCCAATAGAGTTCCACCATTCTCATTCATCTCATTATCATACCAGCTTCCTCTAAGGAGTTGGGACAACACGCTAGTGGATGTCCAAATGGGGGAAGGTATATACACATGTCCTTTCTGCCCTTAAGGTCCATTCCAACTCTAGTGGTACTAATTCCACCATGCCCATCTAGCACATTTTCCCATACTAATTCCCTTGTTTACTCATCCTAGGTCCACATTAATGAGTAATGCAAAGGGGATCACTTTCATAAATACATGGGCAACATATATGTCATAATCATATTATGTTCACAAATTCACAACGATAGCAAGCATAACACATTCCATAACGTTTCATACATTCAATTTAACTTCCTTATTGGGTTGACTTCGGGATGTGGACCACACACCAACCTTGGGATATACATTTTGAGATTATTCACGCATATCATATAGTCCTTGTAATCATTCTAACCTGTCCCATGGTGGTTTATCATCATTGGTCCACTTACTCCCATCTCTCATTGTCCAAACCCAAGTTTTCCACCAATAACATGGTAGCCCTACATGAGGGTCCTCATTTATCATCACAACTCATTCATCATCATCATATCACAATCATAAATATGCTATATATCACAATAGGAAATTCATAATGGTTCATACAATTCTTATGGCATACCAATCCAATTCTTCATGCATCAAAGTATATAAATAACTCAATAAATTCCCTAAATTAACATGTGAGCATATAAGTATCCATAAAAGGTGTGTAGCAATTCCTCACCTTAGAATTTATGAAGTTCCGGGTTGATCTTAACGTTGTACCACGCCGGGTTAGGAGTTCGAAGGCTCTAATCATACAAAGAGAACATATTATACCACTATTAGTTCATGGATTAGTCCTAAACAAAGTTTAGAAGCAAAACCACCAATTTTAGACCCAAGATTTAACCCTAATCCAGATTAATCCCTTCAATCAATGGGAAATCCCCAACCTTCTCCCATAAATCATCTCAAAATCGGCACCATATTCTTTTTCCCCAATTATCTACCTCCCAAAGGGTTCCAAAACCATTTTCTAAAACATCCATGTCCATCCAAGGCTATTTATGAAATCCCCAAATATTTTCCATGGATTCCTCTCCAAATAAGGCCTGTTGGCCACACAAACTCTTTCCTCAACAAATCCCATCATAAACCCATCAAATAAATGGAAAGAGAGAGAGAAGGATCAAAACTCTTACCTTTGGAGGAGAAAACAAAGTGCAAAAGAAGCTCTAAGCGCAGGAAATCCGAATCCAACACTTGTCACAGGCGAAAATAGATGGAGTGAATGAAGAAGGAGGCTAGGGTTTGCTGGTAGGGGAGAGGAGTTGTCTTCTGGAAGAGAAAGAACATGAAAATAACCTACGTTTCGTGCAAAAGGGGGTATACATACGGAACATAAGTTTTGTCGTCGGTCGAACCAACGTATAGTGTCGGTCGAACCGACACTGTTCGGAAACTCCCCGAAACTCAGGTCCGTCGTCGGTCGATCCGAATTTAGGCTTCAGTTGATCCGACAAAATTAGTTCTCTGTCGGTCGAACCGACACCCTTTACTTTATTATTTTTAATTATTGTCCAACTCTTATCTAACGAGGGTGCTCTTTGAAGGCCACGTGTACACTGATGGGACCCACCAACACTATCACATTTGTAACCCCTATTATGACTTCAAAATTCCATTAATGTAAGGGCTGGGCCATTACAATCCATCCCCCTTAAAGGAATTTTGCCCCCGAAATTCAATCATTCTAGGGCTCTAGCTTTTGTTCCAAACCTCACAAATCCGGCAAGGCTTCATCCATAGGGTCCTCAAATATATAGCCACTAATTGTCGATCACTCTAGACTCGACCAAACATTGCCATCAATGTGCTCAAATCACACGTGGACAACTCAATAGGGCTTACACCATGGCTCTCATATTGCAGCTCAAAACGTGGCATACTATTTCATCATACATGAGATTAACATCCCAAAGAAGATATATTGTCTATAAGTGACTACATGACCCCATAATCCAACATAGGGAATAAATATATGGGTACATCTCCTCAAGGCACTCTACTGGACTAGGACTCTCAAAGATCTCCAAACAGCAAACATCGAAGGGTCCGAGATACCCATATCTCAATAAGAAGTATAAGCGATCACCAACTCTCGACATTCTTCTACCAATAACCTATAGACGAAAAGCCTCTCAAATAAAAAAGTCACGGCCATACACATTTCCCTACTTGGTAACATCGGTTGCAAAGAATTCCAAAAGTGTGCCATAGCTTAACGGGTCCTGACACAGCCCAAGAAACCATCAATGAACACAAGGAATTCCCCATCATTAAGCACAAAATGATTCTAGGACTATCTAGGCTAGGTATTAAATCCAACCTATCATCGGCTTGCCATAGACAATCACTAACATCAAATGCACTCAAGATCCTTGGCTCAAATTTCACATACCAATGTAATCTATGCAAAGAGGATCTATATGTATCTAACGTGGACAACGCCATGCAGTTCAATATAGATGCCCTGTTATGAACCACTATCTCCTTGATTCATAATCTACTCAAAGTTTCCATCGAGTCTGCCACCTTCATTGGTATGAATTAAGTTGATTGGTCACACGATCCACAATCACCCAAAATAGAATTTCTGCCCCTAGGTGACCTCAGTAAATTCGTCACAAAATCCATAAAACCGTGTTCTCATTTCCATTGAGACACTGGAAGGTTATGTAATTCTCCGTCGGGTTTTTGGTGCTCAGCCTTAACATGCTGACATGTAAGACAATTGTGTACACACTTAGTCACATCATGCTTCAAACCCTTCCACCAAAATTGTTGCCTAATGTTCTGATACATTTTTGTACTGGGTGTACTGCAAAAGGAGAATGATGAAACTGACTGAGTATCTCCTCTCTACACTAATCTGTAGTCGGTACAAAAAAATGTCCTTGGAGAACCAATCCACCATCTGATCTAACTGAATAATCATCAGAGCCTTGCCCTTGGAGAATTTTCTGTCTCAACTCTCAGCCCACAAGCTGCTAATGATTGTTTTGAGAGAAAAGTATCTGGTTGATCGTTGACAAGTGTTGAGTTTGTTAGTAGACTGAGTCTAACTTTCATTCGGGGAAACAACCTTGGAGATTTCACCAACCTCTTTCGAGTCCTTCGGGTCCACAATCCTTAGCTCAGACTTTATAGAGTCACTAATCAAATTTGACTCACTTCTCGAGAATGTCTTTGATCATCCTAGACCCCCATTAAACAAAACTTGTGGTCTACCGTAACCACTTCTCATCGCCAACTACATGCCTTAATCTGTTGGTCCAAGCTGAAAGTCGCAGTCCAAGCAGTTCTTGGATGAAGTATGGTACAAATACAAGGATTCCTACAGTCTTCATCATACATGGAATCAGTGACGACCTCACCTCACTGATGTCCGTCTAGTGGTTACCTGCCAGCATGCCATTGCCTGGTCTATTTATTTCCCATCATAATACTCTCGGCCTATTGGTTTCACTCCGACTTCCCATGAAGACAAGGTAAACTACACCTTATAGGGTGTTCTGCATATGGTTCCAAGGGAATTTTAGATTCTTCCACTCAAAAATTTCAATCATTTTCTTGCGACTTTTCCAACCTAACCATCTCCAATACCTCTCAACTCGAGGTCCTCATGAGTCTAACCCTCATTGGTCTAGCTTATACTATGATATCACTCTAGTCACCACGTCTAAAGTACGTCTAAACAGTAGTTGCCTAAATCTAGTGGCAAAAGGCGGTCCCAGCCTCAACTCATAATCATTGTCACCCTATTGTAACCCAAAACAAACTCTAAATGAAACAACTTCTACCCTGAACGGTTAGCGGTCGACTCCACATGCACATTCCTTGGGGAAAATGAGCCTAAGCTCTAATGTCACGCCCTGAACCAAAATAGTCACTTGACACGAATAAATTTTTCTTTTCTCCATATTTCACAACAAGTGACGAATACCACACGTGGGAAGCACACATGTGAACCAATGTATAATAACTTTAACCTTATCTGTGGTGTGGGACCTCTAAGGAGTTGGGTCAACACACTAGGGGATGTCCAAATGGGGGAAGGTATATACACATGTCCTTTTTTCCCTTAAGGAAAGATGTTTTCCTCTCTTCACCGAGAGATTTTCATCCCTCGTACGGAAGAAGAAAGGTTAGATAAATAGGATTTGAATTTTTCTCCTGAAAGTAATTAGTAAACGAGGTAAATAAGAGAAAACCCCACATTCTCTTCCCTTTCCCTTAATCTAAACGCAGCTGGTATTGCAATCCATGGCTAGTTTTTATATAACGGAGTAAAGATTTATTTTCTGTCTCTGTAGACATATTAGAATTTTGACATTCGAAAGGAAAAAATTGACGTTGATAAGAGTTCGCACTATTAATTTATATATCATGAGTGTACCAAATAAATTAGGATATTTAAAGAAAATTATTTAAACAATAAACTTACTAAAAAGTATCTTTATTGGATCAATTATGTTATACTTTTAAATACCACAAAATTTTAAGATTAAAATGTAATTTAAATTGATCAAATCTTCGAAAATCTTAAGTAACATAACTTGATTAATTCATTTTTCATAGGTCATATATTCAAATAAAGACTTTTCCAACATATCCATCACCACTTCATTTGATGGATCACATGTCTAGCTGTGTGAAAACATATCATATGGGGGTAATCGCTCAATTATTTAAACGATTTAGAGGTTTTCATCTAATATTATAGTCAATATGCAGTTTATGCTAGGATCACGAAGGAAAGAAACTTTAGGAGTTGTTTGTCATTTTCTAGCTGATAGAAAATGAAAAGCATATAACAAGGGTTTGTTGTCTACACTACAAAAAATGAGATCGATTATTTATCTTTCTAGAATTTTTTTAGAGGAGAAATTATAAATTTAATGAGAAAAAGGGGAGTGAAACACCAGTTCGATCATTTTACCGGAGAGAGGAAATGACTTGTGGTGTACTATGACGCATCCAAGGATCGTTCGGGAAGTGTATTGATGCATGACAATCGAGTCATGGCTTACAGGTCCCGACACTTAAAGCTGCATGAACAGAATTATCCCACCCATGATATTGAGTTGGCCGTAGTGGTGTATGCCTTTAAGTTGTGGAGAAATTACCTGTATAGGGAGAAATTTGAGGTGTTTTCAGACCATCAAAGCCTCGATTACCTCTTCACTCAGAAGGACATGAACTTTAGGCAAAGAATGGAATTTCTAGGAGATTATGACTTCCAACTATCTTATCATCCAGGCAAGGAAAATGTTGTGGCTGACGCATTGAGCCGTAAGTCCCGGAGTGTTATCACCAGTATAGCAGTGAGAGAGTGGTAGCCTATGAAGATGGAAGTTGAATTTTGATCTCCAGATGATTGAAAATTGGAGTTAGGATAGATTTAGATTCTGATTGCCCAACTCGTCCTGTTTGACAGAGTTCTAACACTACGTTGGGGCAATCCAGCGACAGCCGGACTTAAGGAGTGTAACGACCCCGACTTCCCGAGTGTGATACTGTCCACTTTGGGCCCCACGGACTGTACAATTTTGTTCTTGAACTCTGTCCCACATGGCCAAGCCCAAAAGGCCTCACATAAGGGCAAGGGGGGGATTCTGTCTAATTAACACCCACCCCACCCACCTCACAACCAATGTGGGACTTTTTTAAGTGGGTAGGTATTACAATCCACCCACATTAAGATCAGAGCCGTCCTCTGCTCTAGCATATCATAGAGAACGTGACTTTTGATGAAAGACCAGTAGAGATCCAAAACACTAGAAATCTAGAGCTCATAAGGAAGACGATACCTCAAGTGAAGTGTTGTTGAGGCATAATGTAGAGAAAGCTATGGTTGTTGGTTTAAATTCCAGGACGAAATTTATTTAAGGGGGGTAGGATGTGTGAACCCGACCCTTAGTTAGAGAAATGAGAAGTAGAAAAATCACATTCGGGAAGTCAAGGTCAGGTTCATTACAAGTGTTCAAGTGTTATCAGCGCACTAAAGACCAGGAGGGAAAATGCAACCTCTCCCAGTGGCCAAGTGGAAATGGGAAAATATCAACGTGGATTTCGTTGTTGGTTTTCCCAAGTCATCTAAGGGAAAAGACTCGATATGGGTGACAGTGGACATGAGTGCACCCGAATGGATTCCTTGCCATGGATTCGTTCAACGGTTCCATTACCGAGTGGCTTAATAAACGAAGGGCGCCATTCAAGTGATATACTCCTAGGGGTAAAGGTTAAATAGATGAGAATGCCTGCTAAAACAGTGATATACTCCCCTCACCTGAGTGTGCCTTCGAAGTCCAAGAGGATAAGAACAAGTCGAAGGGTTGAAGGGAATGATCTATATGCTCGAGGCTAAAACCGGCTACAAACGAGTTGGAAACGGACTACGAACGGGCTGGAAAAAATCCTAAGGAGATCTAGAAACGAACTAGAAACACTCCGGAAGAGATCCCAAAGTAGGCCTGAAATGGACTTGGGCCGGGATAGTTGGGCCTGAAAAGCTGGGCTTGGGCGCTGGCGAGCTGGGCTTTGAACTCAACTAGTGCACCTGACAATGAGCCAGACTCAAGTTGCACAGGGCTAAAAGAGAGAGTGATCGTTCTGTTGGCCCTTGTTAAGCTCACTGATAAAGATGAGGGTCCAACTGAACCTTCCGAAGGATGCCAACTGGTTGCATAAAGATTGGTTTATATATCGAAGGCAACTAGTTGTAGTAACGGTGATGTACCGACAAGTCGGTTGCACTGAGGGGTCGGTGACTTGAAATGTTACTGTTACAAACCCGACCGTTGTGCATTCATTGCACTCCCAACGGTAATATTCTTTCTCGGTCGACATGTCGTTGTCGTTGATGGATCGACACTTATGGTACCGAGGGGTCGGTCCATCCGAAGGCTCGTTCTGGTGCAAAACATGCTTGATAGTAGTTTCATCTCTTAGAAACCTGTTACCCAGAACGACCTGTCGCCCTTTACCGAGGGGTCGGTCTTGGTACTCTCGATTGATCTTTGATTGTCGATATGTCTGTTTCTTTCAGAGTCCACATGATTTCAAGGTTTCCAGAACTTAAGATCTTGATCGAGGAGTCGTTGACTACGAGTGGTAGTTTCAGCCTTTCACCGAGGGGTCAGTGCATACGAGACTCTCAATTATAAGCATACCTAGAATGACAGTTCAATGATCCAGAACCTATGTCAATCTGGCTGACCAATCCTTAACCACGATGGGTCAATCCTGTCTCTACTGAGGGGTCGGTGAGAACGACTGGTCGAGCTGACAGTGAAACCAAATACATATTTCCAAGTTGGGTTCCAATTCACTGTCAACTTTCCTCTCTAGGCCTTCTTATGATTTAACCATTTATTCTACTAAACCTAGGGATAGTTCTCTCTAAGGTATGGGTACCAGCTAAAGTCATCCATGGGCATTTTACCTGTTTTGTGATTGCGATAACGATGAGCTTCAACCCGGTGGAGCATGATCTTTTCAGTTAATCATCTTGGGTCTTTAAGCTTCCAACAAGTGCTTCTTTCTGAGTCATGGAATTGACAAACATAGGGACTTGGCCAAGCCGAGGCACTAACAAGGCGAAAGAGGATAGTGGATTAGGGTTTTTGGGCAGAAGAGAGAAGAAGAGGAAGGGAGAATATGAAAGTGGATTAGGGTTTTTAGGCGGTGGCGGGTTTAGGTTTTGAGGAAGGTTAGGCTTTTAGAAGAGAAGATAGAGGAGAGAAGGAAAAAAAAAGAAATTAAAAGATGATGATGGCGGTGGTGGGGGATTTGGGTTTGGATTTCCAGGGTTTTGAGTGAGGAAGAAGTAAGAAAGAAAAGAGAGGAAGAAGGAGGCCGAGAGTAGGGAAAGAGAGGGCAAGGGGCCGGCGGCACAATACAAGGGGATTGGGGTTTCGAGATTTGCAACAAAGGAGGAAGACGAAGATAGGAGGTGAGAGGAGAGGGAAGAAAGGAGAAAGATTGATGGATAGAGAGAAGCGAAAACGGAGAACACCAAGAGAGGAGGGAGGGGGGGGGGGGGGGCTCTTAGGGTTTGGGTCTTGGTGGCTTCAACAAGGGTGAGGAAGAAGATAAAAAGAGCTTATAAAGAGGGTAACTTAGGGTTTGGGATGAGGGTTCACAAACATGACGGAGTTGTGAACTCGAGAAAAAAATAGAAAATTTCACTGAAAACACTGTTTAAATAGATTCTTTTTTTGAAAGGCTCTTATAAAATATAAATACACATAAAATTTGTTTTTTTTATTTTTTTTTCTATTTTTTGGTATTTTTATTTATTTATTTATTTTTATAAAAACCTTGAACACGTGAAATTCAAATTTCAAAACGGACATATTGTTTTCAAAAAAATAAATTGAGAACCCACTAAAATCGAATATCGAATATTGGGTGGAGAAAACCATGTGATTTTTCAAATATTTTGTATGATAAAATATAAATAAAAATTACCAAAATCCCCATCGAGCATTCGACCTTGAAACTAGGCAAACTAGGGCCCACCAAGAAGCCCATACAAACTTCACTGCCACCAGAACACCAAAAAACAACTCCAAGATCCACAAAACTCCCTAAGACTCCAAAATTTCGGGTTAGGCCATTACAACACTATCCCATTTTTAGGGAATTTCGTCCACGAAATTTAGACTGAACGCATACCTCTAGTCTCAAACAAGTCTAGAAATTATTCCCATATCGTTGCCTCTTCCTCTTAAGTAGAAGATTCTCTGCCTTTGCACTGCCAAACCACTAAGCGGATAGTCTTGCCACGAAGCCCCTGCACCCTCTAATTCTCAATATATACTGGTCCCTCCTTAGGGGCGATGTCTTCACTAAGCTTCAAGTTCTCTTAGTCAGTCACATGTGATGGATCATCATGTTACCTCCAAAGCATTAAAATCTGAAAGACGTTGTGCACTCAAGCGAGACACAGATGAAATGCAAGTCTGTAGACCACTTTTCTGATCCTCTCTAGTACCTCAAACAGTCCAATAAACCGGGGTGATAGCTTTGCTTTACGCCCAAACCTTTGAATCTCATGACGGGGTGAAATTCGAAGGAAAACATGATCCCCCACTGCGAAATCTAGTGTTCTCCTCCAACGGTCAACATAACTCTTCTGCTTGCTCTGAACAATCAACAACCTTTGCATGATCAACCTCACCAGCCTAGTAGTTTCATTGACCATGCCCAGTCCTGACATCACTGTATCACTGATCTCGGTCCAACATAAGAGCAATCTACACGGTCTGACCTACAAGACCCCATACGGAGCCATCTTCATATTGGACATGTAGTTGTTGTTGTAGAAGAACTCAACCAGGTGTAACTAATTCTCCAAACTACTGCCATGATCCAAAACAAGCTCAGAGTATATCCTCTAAGACCTGAATGGTCCACTCCGACTGGCTATCTGTTTGTGGATTGAACAATGTACTGAAACACAGCATCCAACTTTTTCTGCAAGCTCCGTCGGAACTGAGAAACAAGTCTCGGGTCCCGATCTGAAATAATCGACATAGACACCCATATAGTTTGACGACCTCTACCAAATATAGCCGACTCAAAATCTCTAGAGAATCTGTCGTCTCATACTAATAAAATGGGCCAACTCAGTCATTCGATCCACTATAACACACACTGTATCATGCCCTTAAGATGACTTCGATAAACCAGTCTCCAAATCCATAGTAATGTGATCCCATTTCTGCTAGGGAACTGGAAGAGACTGTACTCTGCTAACGGGTCTCAAGCTCTATCTTAACCTATAGGAGATCAAACGACGAGTCACAAACTCAACCACTGGCCTATTCCTGCTTCTCCACCAGACCTGTCGACTCAAATCATGATACATCTTCGTGCCTCCCAGATGCACCTCAAATCTAGAGTGATGGAAGTGTCGTAATACCTCCTCGTAGCACTGCCCTGACAAGGGTATATACAATCTGTCCTGGAAGATCAAACCATCATCTCGTCTCACAGTCCATCGAAAAGGGGCCACTGCCACTGGCCACAAAATCTCTCAACGTGATGCACCTCTCATCAGTCTATTGAGCTCTCAAACTGTATCATAAGTCACTGGTTGGACAACCGTGCTGTAGAAACCTAGAAGCTCTATCCTCCGATCAGATTAGACGAAGCCCCTCTCGCCATGCAACTCAAGGCGTCTGTAACTACGTTCATCTTACTAGGGTGGTAAGACAATACAAAGTAATAGTCACCAAGGTACTCCATCCACCATCTCTACCTCATGTTCAGCTCCTTCTTGAGTACAATACCACAATCACCAATTCAAGGTCATAAATAAAAATAGTTCAGCTCTTGGGTCTTAAAATGTCTCGAACCATAAGCTATCCATCTCCATCATGCATGAGTACACTGCTCGAACCATCACATGAAGCATCATAGTATATCGCATAGTCGTGGCCTCTCTCTGGTACAATCCACACTCAAGCAGAAGTCAGACTTTTCTTCAACCTCAGGAAGACTGTCTCACAAGCTTCGTCCCAAACGAATGGCACGTTCTCACAGGTCAACTTTATGTGTGTGGCGATCTTGGAGAATCCTTAATAAACTGCCTGTAGTAACCAAAAAACTGCGAGTTTCAGGCACACTCCATGGTCGTATCCAACTCAGAATAGCCTCAACCTTAGCTGGAACCACGGCCACACCGTCAGCTGACATCACGTGCCCAAGAAACTGAACCTCTGGCAACCAAAATTCACACTTGTTGTACTTCGCACAAGGCTTGTGATCCCTCAAGACATGAAGTATGGTTCTCAAATGTTGTTCATGATCATCCTCTGATGTTGAACATATCAAGATGTCATCGAAGAATACTACTACAACCGGTCCAAGCACTGTTTTAATTAGGTCCATGTATGTCTCCGGGGCATTAGTCACCCCAAATGACATTACTTCAAACTCAAAGAGTACAAAATGAGTGCGGAAGGCAATCTTCTCAATATCAAACTCCCGCACCCTCACCTAATGGTAACCCGAACGAAGGTCTATTTTGGTCAAGCACTCGGATCCTCCCAACTGGTGAAACAGATCATCAATCCTAGGCAATGGATACTTGTTCTTCACTGTAACCACGTTCAACTGTCGATAGTCGATGCACATCCTCATGGAGCCATATTTTTTCTTAGCAAGCAACGTCGGTGCACCCCAAGATGAAGTGCTAGGCCGAATGAAACCAAGGGTTTTTAACTCCCTGAGCTGTTTTCTCCAACTTCACAGTCTCTGCCGATAATCAAAGCACAAGCTCATAGTGCCATCTCCTACTTGGGCAACAAGACTGGTGCGTTCCAAGGAGGGCATTGGGTCAATTGTAGCCAAGAGTCTCCAACTCCCCGAACTAACTCTTCAGCTCCAAAACCCCTACTGGCACCACCCGACAATGAGTAATTGAAACAGGTGTCACACCGGGGGAGTAGATCCACAACAAACCCTATCTCATGACGTCGCGGAAATCCAAAGAAATTATCTAGAAAGACATCTGAAAACCCTCGGACAACGCGAGGCATCTCAACATCTAACAACCCAAACTCTCCTTCGACTCAAGCTAGCCACCAAGCTGTACAACTCCTCCACGCTCAGACTGTAAGTTGTAAGCCACTAAACAAAAGCATCCATCGCGAGGAACTGACTCGTCACCTGCCTACAGCGACAATCCAAGGTAACCTGAAGGGAGGACGACCGACCCATCCCAAGACGACGTCGAACTCTGACATCTCCAAAACTCGTAAACCGACCTCCAATGCTAACTCCAAAGGTCAAAATGTACGATCCACAGATCTGGTCCGCAACCAATGAAACTCAAGACAAAAATAGAGGGGGAACACTGGAAACGAGCAACACATCGGTCACTAGCTAAGAAACACCCATGTGTCCTACTCAAAGCACCGAGCTCCCAACACACCCATACATCGAAATCAAACCATACACCGAGCTCATCTGAATCCCAACGTTCATCCCTACCAGTCTGACTTAAACAAGCCCTTAACAAAGCCACAACTACCTTTAGCCATAACACTGGACCTGCGGGAGTCCTAGAGCCATAAACACAACCTTTGGCTCGGCCCCCAGGCACTCTCCGCAGTCCCAAGCTCAAGATGGGCTCAAAGTTCTTCCCTTGGTGCCAGAACACGATTGCCCCTAGAGGGGGCAGTGAATAAGTCAATCCCAGTTTCCATGGTGTTTTCAAATTTCATGATTGTTTAAATTTTAAGTGCAACAGAATAACAATCTTAATCAAGAGATTTGTTTAGTGTGAGAAATTGTTTATAATTAAACAATCACACTAAGTTTAGAACTCGTTGCATATTGCTTGATTTTCTATGCTTGCGTACACTGTATAAATAACGATAATGAAATGCAAAGCGATGTGTGTTGAGAAGAGTGCTTAAATATGAAAACACAAACTCACAATGATCAAACACCATAAAACCAAATTTATAGTGGTTCGGTTAGCTAACCTACATCCACTGTTAGGACTAGCTCAACCATGAACTATCCCCAAATCCACTAAGTGGGGACTTACAGCCACCCAATTAGAGTGGGAATTCCACCTCAATCGGCTGAGAATTTCACCTACCTCATGTAGAATAGGAATTCCACCTATTCATTTGGCTGGGAATTCCACCCACCACATATGCCAGAGATGACACTCTAGGTTTTTTGTAGTGGTTTCAGAGCCAAGCATCCTTAATCCACTTTCACAGGATAAAGGTTTTAAATAAAATTAAAACCAAGAAGCACTTTCCTTTGAAGCTCTTTCTCGTTGATGAATGCTTCTCCAAGATCCACCCAATGTGTGCCGACTCTCCGCCTTTTAGCCTTCGTAAAGCAATCACAATTCCAGGGTGACTAGGAAACTGGTTGTACCAAATCTTTCCAAGTTTATTATCATTTCCCCTCTCTCTCTCACAAACTCAATCCATATGATTGGTTGTATTAGATTCCCCAAATGTAGGCACAAGAGAGAACGATCCTTTTGTTGGCCCTTGTTTAAGCTCAGTGATAATGATGAGGGTCCAACGGATTTGTCAAAAGATGTCAAATTAGTTGCACAAGGATTGGCATTTGAAAGTTCCCATGGGAGCTAGAACAACACGATTGACCCTAGAGAGAGGGAGGGGGGGGGGGGGGGTTAATAGGTCAATCCAGTATCGTTGGTCCTTTTTAAAATTATCTTGATTGATTAATTAAGTGCAGCGGATATACCAATCAAGTGAGTGTGTGTTAGCAAATGTGATTAAACAATCAACACAAGAAAATAGCTCTAACACCACAAACAAAAGGACATAATATATAAAGTGGTTCGGTTCACCAACCTGCATCCACTGTTCGAACTTCCTCAACCTTGAGTTATCCCCAAATTCACTATGTAGGGACTTACAACCTCACAATTAGAGTAGGAATTCCACCTCACTCAATCGGTTAGGAATTCCACCCACCACTGTGCCAGAGAGGACGCTCTACAATTTTTTATAGTGGTTACAGAGAAAATCCCCTTTAATCCACTTTCGGGTCAAAGGTTTTAAAATAAAATAAAACAAAGAAGCACTTACTTTGAAGCTTTTTCTCGCTGATGTGTGCTTCTTGAAGATTCCACCCACTGAGTAAAGACTCTATTCCTTTTAGCCATCGTATGGCAATCACAAACAGAGGGTGATAAGGAAACTTGGCTGAACCAAAGCTTTCCTAGATTAGTTCTTTTCTTCCTATTTTCCTCACTGACAAACTCAATCAATAGATTGGTTCATAAAGGCCTTTTTTTCCTCTTCTCTTTCTCAGAAGAGTGTTGATCGTTCCTTAGAGTGTATAACTCCTTTCAGCTGAAGGAAGATGGTAAAACGATCACCTAACACTCATATTCATAGAGGAGTCTTAACGACCTTTCTGATTGTCAGGGACCGAGGGGTCGGTGGCACCGATGGGTTGGTGTTCATATTTATTACCGTTCAACCACCCTACCGTTGCGCATTAAATACACTCCCAACGGCATAATTACATCTCGGTCGACATGTCGGTGTCGCCGATGGGTCAACAGTTATGGCACCGAAGCTCGGTCCATACGAAAGTCTCGATCTGGAGCAAAGACATACTGATAGTAGTTTCTAGTATAAAAATGTGTTACCCAGAACGACCTGTCACCCTTTACTGATGGGTTGGTCCTGTTACTCTCGATCAGTCTTGATGTACTGATATGTCTGTTTTTCGAGAGCCAATTTGAGTTTAGAGTCCAGAACTCAAAAGTCTTTTATCGACGAGTCATTGACCACAAGGGGTCGTTTAAGTTCATCACGAGGGGTCGGTACATACCAGACTCTCAGTCAAAGGCATACCTAGAATGACAGTACTTTGATCCAAAACCTTTGTCAATTTGGCCGACTAGTCCTTGACCACGATGGGTCAATCCTGTCTTCGCCGAGGGGTTGGTGAAAATGACTGGTCGAGCGAATATTGAACATAATTCATATTTCCATGTTCACTGTCCAGCATCCTCTCTTAGCTTTATTATGTTTATTACCAACATATGCAACTAAGCCTAGGAATAGTCATCTCCCAGGTGTGGGTATCACCTAATGTCATCTATGGCCAATTTCCTGTTTTTGTGATTTCAATATCGATGATCTTGAATTTGGTGGAGCATGATCTTCACTCTTGATCATGTTGAGTCTTCAAGATTCTTAGCAAGTGCTTCTTCCCGAGTCATGGAATTGACAAACAGGGACTCGGCCAAGCCGGGGCACTAACAATCTCGTCCATTGTCAATTTCATGACAAAACCTAGAAGCTAACCCAATTACAAACCCACACTTTATTGCAACACATTTGAGTACAAAAAATATTACATCACATGTACATATTCAAATGGACAACAAGACTATGGTCTTCGAATAATCTTGATCAGCTTGCTTCTTTTACATGTGTTTTCTGTTCAAGCACACAAGCAAACAACACTTGGCAAATCATGGAGTTAGTCCCACAACATTAATTTTGCATCCATGGACTAAACAGGATAACCATTCATTCTCCCCCATACACTATTGATTTCCTAGCCAACAACACTACTTAGTGTGGAGAAGATTTTGTCCCCCAATCTTCTTGAGTTCGAACTCCCAAACTCCAAACATAGACATCCTTCCCATGTCCATGGTCTTCATCGTGACTCTCTCTTACTAGAGACCAAGCACTTCGGCTTTACCATGCACTCCCCCATGCTTACAGTTTCTACTAATTTTCTCCCCCATTTTGTCATTCAATTGCTAAAGATTTAGTAGATAGACACTGAGTTCAAGCACTCCCCCATGCTTCTTGCCTTTAGTGCTTAACAAGTTGTGCTCCAACTCATGGTTCTCCTCCATGGTTCAGTGCACACTTTTCGTGCATCATGGTTTATTTGCCCCTGCTCAAGCTAAGTTCCAGCTAAATTCTTCATTGGTTAAACTAAAGTACCTAGCTTCCTTTGAGTTCTTCCCCCATTCTTTAAGCTATCTTCTTAGCTTTTTCTCCCCAACTCCCCCATAAACTTAGCTGCCCCGAAGTTCAAGCTTCCTTTTAAGCTAATCAGCACATATTTCGTGCTCCCCCATACTCTAAGGATGTGCGTATCATCACTGTCCGAACCCTATCTCCCTAACATGCCAATACAAAACTAACTCATTCAAACCTGCATGTTAGTCTATTTAACAAAAATCATGTTAAATATAGACAAGAGATATAAGGCATTCAAATACAGCAATACACACATCATAAAAAACTATATCATTTCATTAAAACAAAATGTGCATTCAGTACATATGGTTTATATAGGGACATCATGGATGCTTAGTCAAAATATCAAAAGTATAGGTTTTCCAAAAACAGAGAACATGTAAAACTACCCTAAGCAGAGCCATCTTGAGGATCTGCTGGAGGAGGAGGATATGGCGAATCTAGAATGCTATCAGAGTGGGAGACAGCAGAAACAATATCCCGGACAATCAACACAAGACTGTGTAGACTTCTTTCAAGGCAATCTATTCTTCTTTCAAGTCTGAAGACTCTCCTTTCCAAAGTGACATCTTCTTGAGGAGGATACTAAAATTCATCTTCCTCAGAATTGTGACTTTCCTCCTCATTGGTGTCATTAGGGATATATACATGTTTTCATTACCAGTTTGAAAACCAATCCCTTCTTACGCATCTTGTCTCCTTTCTTTACGTCTCTCTTCGACGAAGATGACACCTTTGTCAACAATGGGTTGTTATTCCACCTCGGGTTGGGTTTCCTGTTTGTTCTGAACATGCTCAAGAATTTCAAAGCTCGACCCAGGGCAAAATAGAGAGGCTATCATTTTGGTTCGTTTGGCCCATCGATTTGCACGACTCGATTCTCCTCGTTCCATAGTGGTCACAGGACATCTTTGAGCTGACATCCTTTTACGCATGGATTTTCTTAGAGGGGATCCTCAAAAAGTAACACGGAGATGAAAGACACGAAGACTGAGCCTAACCTGATGTTGGAGAATCACAGAAACAATGATTTTCTGGCTTCTGAGGACTGAAGGAACGAAAACCCTATGGTTTCTGGCACAGAAATCTCTCCGAGAGGTCCTACCAACTGGTCTAGGGCACAGGAGGAGTTGGAGGGGACCACACGACCTTCGGCGGAGAGGGGACGAGAGTTTCGAATGAATTGTCCCTTTCGCAGAAAATGTCCCCTTTTTAATTCAGATTTTCAGTCTCACCGACATGTCGGTTCCATTGACAAGTCGATTTTTTCGACATTTTTCCCTTTTTTCAATAGTGCTTGATTCAGCATAGTATAGACATGTCTGTCATACCGACCGGTCTTATTCACCTAAATGTCGATTACACCGAGAGGTTCCAGATTGCAGTGCAATCATCAGTGATATGTGCAACTTGATGAAGTCCTATTCTGTGCGTGGCATTCATGGATTTATTCCAATGCATAGACATATCAAACATGACTCATCAAATTAACAAATGCACATACAAAAATTCACCTTCCAAAACATACAATTCAACAATATTTTGAATGGAATTTATGGCTTTCCAAGTAAAATATGTACTATACCAGGAAAAGTACATTCTAGACTTGTATTTAGCCAATTTCTCTCCTCATGGTATAGCATTTTTCTACTTTGTGAACTCCCATGGTCTCTTGTGAGTCCATTTGAAGTGGTCTAAGATATGGAATTGAATCTTATACCACAACAAAACATGATTAATGGTTTATCTCCTATGTACGAAGATTGTGGCATTTGGTCTTGCATATACACCCCTACGATCGTACCTTTGATGACCAGCCTTGGGATTCATCAACTCTTTTAAGACATGATCCATTTGTCTTAACAAAGAGTCTTGCCTTGTATCCACCTTCCTCAGGTTTCTTTTAAGATTGTGTGTTTGTGGATATCTTTTAGGCATAGGCTTTACTGCATTTTTCTTTTGTGCTTTCCTTTCAAACTATCTCTTCAGATGATGGTAATTTCTTTTAAAATGCCCATCCTTGTGACAGAAATTGCACTTACCCTTTGAATGGTGAGAGATACTTGTTTTACTAAACACCCCATGATGTATAGGTTCTTTTGTGAATGACGCATCAAGACCAGACCTATTACTGTGTTGTCTACCTGCACCAAGGAGTCTTTTAAGCCTTTCATCTCCTGGGTGAACCTATCTTGGAATTTCTCTTTATGAAGTTTTAATTTTTTAATTTCCAAAGATAGTTTTTTAACATATTCTTCAAGAAGTTTATTGTGATGCCATAAATTTTCGACATCCTTAAAGTGGATACTTATGTCATCTTGAAGACATTTGTTACTCTCTTTTAGTTTAGAATTTTCTTTTTTCAAAGAGTTCCAGCTTAGAGGTTAGAACAGAATTTTCATCTTTCAATTCTTCTACTAAATTGGAGTCGTTAAGGTTTTCATTTTTAACCTTGTCGAGTTTTTTAGCCAGCCTCTCACTGTCAAGGAGCAGGGCATTGTAGGAAGTTTGAAGATTTTCATCATCTTCACTCTCATCTTCCTCTGTTGACACAAATTTTTGTTGAGTCTCCTCATCTGAATCGCTCTCTGATTCAGAAGTTTCCACAATTGTTACACCCACATTCATAGCCTTCTTTATTTGTCTAAGGGATATTTATTCATCTAGTGTCCTCTTCCCCCACAATTGAAGTAGGTCTGCTCCTTGACATCCTCTCTCTCTCTCTCTCCCTTTCCCTCTAATTTTATCTCGCCTTCTTGGGTAATTTTTACTTGGTTCACCCTTACCCATTCTTCTCAAGTTATTTCTTTTTAAAATTTTTTGTAAAACTTCTTGGCAAATATTGCCATTTCATCACTTGAGAGTTCATCATTTGATGAATTTTCTTTAATCTTTTTTTTTTTCTGTTTTAAGGAAGAATTCAAGGCAATTGATTTATCTTTTTGTTGTTCAAAGTGAAGTTCATAGGTTTGCAATGAACCGACCCAATCGTCTATATTCATCAAGGGCACATATCAATTGTTCTCCATGGCCACAACCTTGGGCTTGAATCTTTCTGCAAGATTTCGGATAATTTTGGTACATACCTTGTCCCCGGGTATCCCTTCCTCTAAAGCGTACATCTGATTTACAATGTCGTTTATCTTAGAATAGAAATCCATGAAGACTTCATCCACCTTCATCTTAAAAGTATCAAATTGATTCTGGAGGATTCAAAGTTTGGACCTCTTGACTATTAAGGTGCCTTCAACGGTTTTCTAAAAAACATCCCATGCCTCCTTAACAGTTTTACAGGTCATGATCCGCCTGTATTCAGTGTCAAAAACTGCACAATTAAGGGCATTCATGGCTTTGCCATCAGCTATCTGAGTAGCTTTCTCAATGAGGCTCAAAGAGGAAAAAGGTTTGGGTGTCAACAAAACGGTTGTTGCAGATGCTACCATTTTCCCTTCCATCGGTTCCTGCCACCTAGTCTTTACAATATCCCATACTGATGAGTCGATGGAAACAAATAAACTTCTCATTTTGGCCTTCCATGAGGCATAGTTTGTTCCATCAAAATAGGGAGGTTTGGATATTGCATGACTGCCTCCCATGGTGTTCTACCTTGGATTTACTCGGATGGTTAAATCCTTTTAACGAGTACTTAGCTTTGATACCAATTGAAAGTTCCCTTGGGAGCTAGAACAACACGATTGACCCTAGAAGGCGGTGAATAGGTCAATCTAATATCGTTGGTCCTTTTTAAAACTATCTTGATAGACT
This sequence comes from Chimonanthus salicifolius, assembly GCA_013350335.1. Lineage (NCBI taxonomy): Eukaryota > Viridiplantae > Streptophyta > Magnoliopsida > Laurales > Calycanthaceae > Chimonanthus > Chimonanthus salicifolius. Next base: position 18,283,719 of record CM023539.1, read on the forward strand.
AACTAAGTGCAGCGCATATACCAATCAAATGAGTGTGTGTTAGCAAATGTGATTAAACAATCAACACAAGAAAATATCTCTAACACCAAAAACAAAAGGACACAAGATATAAAATGGCCTGGTTTACCAACCTACATCCACAGTTAGAACTTGTTCAACCTTGAGTTATCCCCAAATTCACTATGTGGGGACTTACACCCTCACAATTAGAGTACAAATTCCACCTCACTCAATCGGTTGGGAATTCCACCACCACTATGCTAGAGACGACGCTCTAGAGTATTTTTTTGTGGTTCTGGAGCAAATCACACTTAATCCTCTTTCGGGTCAAAAGTTTTAAAATAAAATAAAACCAAGAAACACTTGCCTTGAAGCTCTTTCTCGCTGATGTGTGCTTCTTGAAGATTCCACTCATTAAGTTCCGACGCACCTCGTTTTAGCCGTCGTATAGCAATCACAAACTCAGGGTGACAAGGAAACTTGGCTGAACGAAAGCTTTCCTAGATTAGATATTTTCTTCCTCTTTTCCTCATTAACAAACTCAATCAATAGTGTGGTTCGTAAAGCATTTTTTTCCTCTTCTCTTTCTCGCAAGAGTGTTGATCGTTCCTTAGAGTGTATATCTCTTTTCAACTCAAAGAAGATGGTAAAACGATCACCCAACACTCATATTTATATGGGAGTCTTAACGGTCTTTCTGACTGTCTAGAACCGACAGGTCGGTGGCACTGATGGGTTGGTGTTCATATTTATTACCAATCAACCATTCGACAGTGGCGCATTAAATACACTCCCAACGGCATAATTACATCCCAGTCGACTTGTTGGTGTCGCCGATGGATCTACAGTTATGGCACCGATAGGTCGGTCCATACGAGAGGCTTGGTCTGGGGCAAAGGCATGCTGACAATAATTTCTAGTATAAAAATGTGTTACCCATAACGACCTGTCTCCCTTTACCGATGGGTCGGTACTGTTACTCTCGATCGGTCTTGATGTACTGATATGTCTGTTTCTTCGAGAGCCCATTTGAGTTCACAGTCCAGAACTCATAAGTCTTTTACCCACGAGTCATCGACCACGAGGGGTTGTTTAAGCTCATCACTGAGGGGTCGGTGCATACCAGACTCTCAGTCAGAGGCATACCTAGAATGACAGTTCTTTGTTCCAGAACCTCTGTCTATCTGGCTGACCAGTCCTTGACCACGATAGGTCGATCTTGTCTTCACCAAGGGGTCGATGAAAATGAGTTGTCGACCTGATAGTGGACATAATTCATATTTTCAACTTCACTGTCCAGCATCCCCTCTCGGCTTTATTATGTTTATTACCAACATATGCAACTAAGACTAGGAATAGTCCTATCTTAGGTGTGGGTACCACCTAAGGTCATCTGTGGCCAATTACCTGTTTTTGTGATTGCCATATCCATGAGCTTGAATTTGGTGGAGCATGATCTTTACTCTTGATCATCTTGAGTCTTTAAGCTTCTTAGCAAGTGCATCTTCCCGAGTCATGGAATTGACAAACAAGGTCTAGGCCAAGCCGGGGCTTTAACAGTATTTATAGAGAAGGCAACCAATTTTTCAGGACAGTCCAGTGCCGACAGGTCTGGCGCACAGAGGGGTCGGTGACTCAAAATATTACAGTTCAATTACCCTACCGTTGAGCATTAAATGCACTTCCAACGGCACAATTTATATCTGACCCACAGGTTTGTGTATTGATGGATCAACAGTCATGGCACCAAGTGGTTGGTCCATACGAGAGGTTCAGTCTGGGGCAATACCATGCTGACAGAGTTTTAAGTTCAAAAACTAGTCTTACCCAGACCGACCTGTCTCCCTTTATCGATATGTAGGTCCTGGTACTCTTGATTGGTTTGTATTTTCGATATGTCTATTTTCTCGAGAGTCCACATGAGTTCTAAGTTCCAGAACTCTTAAGTCCTCATCGAAGAGTTGTTGACCAAGAGGGGTCCTTTCAGCCTTTCACTGAGGGGTTGGTGCATACGAGACTCTCGATCAGAGGTACACCCAGAATGACAGTTCAATAATCCAGAGCCTATGTCAATCTGGCCGACCATTCTTTGACCACGATGGGTCGATCCTGTCTCCACTGAGGGCTTGGGCGGAATGACTAGTCGAGCTGACAGTGAACTTAATTCATATTTCCAAATTCGCTTCCAATTCACTGTCTAACTTCTTCTCTAGGCTTTTCATGGTTTTACCATTTGTTCAAATAAGCATAGGAATGGTCCTCCTAAGGTGTGGGTACCACCTAAAGTTATCTATGGCCAAATACCTATTTTGTGATTGCCATAACGATGAACTTTAATCTGGTGGAGCATGATCTTCACTCTTGATCACCTTGAGTCTTCAGGTATCTAGTAAGTGCTTCTTTCCGAGTCATGAAATTGACAAAGTTAGGAACTCGGCAAGCCGAGGCACTAACATGGGCCTAACTAACAACTCAAACATACCAAGGCCATCAACCTCTTATGGAATTCCATCGGCCATCTACAGAGTAAGCGGATCGGACTCACTTGGTAGATGCCCATAGATTTCTAATGAATCTATCTCCATCCTATATAGCCACAAACGAGGCCCATATATGGTGGCCTCGCACTCTAAACACGAGCCTCCTGCGAACTAAGGAGGTAGACCCACAATACATAATCCTCCTCTCAACACTGGACCCTCCAGCAGTTTCACCTCAATCATACGGCACACAAAAAAAAACAGTCACTCTAGTCGTAAGGCATCACTACGCCCTCGTATACTAAAACACCTACAATCTCCCAGCCCATGCCTAGACAGCCTGAAGGGATCCCGCCCGCTTGGCAACTAGAAGATTACAATGACAACACTCAAAGATAGTTTGAGGACCCGACAACTCCATCACGGTACTCAAGCCACTCTGAAAATACCATTGACACGTCTCTAAGGTGAGGATCTCCCCGTAATATGGGTCCCATCGAGAAACACCTCTAATTACCGTAGGGAGTAGGACCAATATGACTCAGCACCTAGAGATTCTCATCCCACAATCATCGTGACCAAGTGACGATGCACCATACACTCAAACGAGCGATCAACCTTGCCAGCAACTAACATGCGAATCAAATGCTAGTCAACCTTAAATCGAGCGAGAATCCACCACTAGATACGACTCAAGCAAACTAACTGAAAGATATCACATTAAGCACACCACATGAACTTAGGGTGTCTACGCACTACCCCAGAACCCAGTTCAATGTACCTTACCACACAGGGGATGAACCTAATCTCTAGTTATAATGAAATTCATCTTTGACCTATACACAGTCCGAGAGTTGGACCGTGGTATGATACCAACTGTAACGCCCCGTCCTGCTACTGGCGCGTTATTACCAAAATATCACAAATCTCACAAAATGACAGATATCGTGTATTTTTTAAACAGGTAACTACCTCCCGGTCAACAAACCACAAGTCTATAATACTAGGAAACATAACAAGCGACCATAGACTATTCAAATATGGTTATATAGTCATCGAAACAAACAACATACGAATAGAGTTCATACAAATACATTATCTCAACTAAGAATAAACATGATTAGCAAACATTTACTACTACCGCTCCTCCCCAAGCGCCTGCTCAAAGGGCCCGCCTGGGACCTCGGTGTTTAGGGTACCTGAAAGGCAAGGGGTGAGCTAACCAGTCCAGTGAAGGGATAAAGCATATCACATGTCATCAACATAATTATATATCACAAGTATGAAATGCAATCTACATCTTAATAGGTCAGATGTATATGTACATGAGTAATCAACTGTACCACCAACAAAATGGTCCCGTTGACCAATCTAAGGCATTACCTCTATAACTCACAATGGTCCCCTAACAACTCTGGTCTCCCTACCAATATAAACAGGAGACCATACAATACACAACCGCCGGAATGCAACGGGGAAACCCGTATCTGCTATGGGGGCCTCAACCGCCGGAACGTAACGGGGAAGCCAATCTCAAGGGTATGCACCTCAACCGCCAGCACACAACATGGAAACCCGCATCTCCTATGAGGGTCTCGACCGCTGGAGCGTAATGGGGAACTCCTCCGAACAACCAAAATCATCACACCATATAAACATATACACATGTAAATAATTCTTCGAATGCATGCGCATGATGTCATGATCATATAAAACAACATAAGTATATGACAAGATCTCAAAACACAAATCCCCATACTCGTCATGATCTCATTCACATATTATAAATAAACACACGACAAGATATCATTAAGTCCCAAGCATCAAGTTCGACGTCCAACACATATCTTATTCTCATCATAAATTCATTCACATGTTTTAGTTAAGTGCACCACATGTTATCAATAAGTTTCAGGGTTCATGTTCAATACACATTCATCCGATCAGAATGCTTTTTCATTTAATCTCATATAGTTGAAATGAGTGTACCTGAATGGATCCTTTGCCATAGATTAGTTCAACGATTCCTTTACCGAGTGGCTTAATAAACGAAGGGCCCCATTTAAGTCACTCCATGTCCCAGGGGTAAAGGTTAAATAGATGCGAATGAATGCTAAAACAGTGACAAGTCCCTCACCTGAGTGTGTTTTCGAAGTCCAAGCGATAAAACAAGTTGAAGGTTTGAAGGGAATGATTTATATGCTTGAGGCTGAAACCGCCTGCAAACGAGCTGGAAACGGGACTATGAACGGCATGAATGAAAGGAAAACAATCTGAAGGAGATCCAGAAATGAACTAGAAACATTCTGGAAGTGATCCCAAATTGGGCCTGAAATGGGCTTGGGCCGAGATAGTTGGGCCTGAAGAGATTGTGTTAGTGCCTCAGCTTGGCCAAGACCCTATGTTTGTCAATTCCATGACTCGGAAAGAAGCACTTACCGGAAGCTTGAAGACCCAAGATGATCAAGAGTAAAGATCATGCTCCATCGGATTAAAGCTCATCGTTATGGCAATCAGAAAACAGGTATTATGGCCATAGATGACTTTAGGTTGTACCCACACTTTAAATAGGACTATCCCTAGGTTTAGAAGAACAAATGGTTAAATCATAAATAACCTAGTGAGGATGCTTGACAATGAAACGGAAGCAAACTTGGAAATATGAATTATGTTCACTGTCAACACGACCAGTGTATCTCACCGCCCCCTCGGTGTAGTCATGATCGACCCATTGTGGTCAAAGACTGGTCGGACCAACTGACATAAGTTCAGAAACAGTGAACTATCATTCTAGATATGCCTCTGATCGAGAGTTTCGTAGGCACCGACCCCTCGTTAAAAGGTTGAAACGACCCTTCATGGTCAACGACTCCTCGTTCAAGATCTTGAGCTCTGAAATCTTGAACTCATGTGGACTCTTGAAGAAACAAGCATATCTGCAATTAAAGACTGATCGAGAGTAATAGGACCGACCCCTCGGTAATGGGCGACAGGTCATTCTGGGTAACAGGTTTCTAAGTTGAAACTACTGTCAAACATGATTTCCACCAGAACGAGTCTCTTGTAGAGATCGACCCCTCGGTAGCATAAGTGTCGTCCCCTTGGCGACAAACGACATGCCGACTGAGAAAGATTATTTTTGTTGAGAGTGCACTTAATGCACAACTGTCAAAATTGTAACAGTAACGTTTCTAGTCACCGACCCCTCAGTGCGACCGACCTATCGGTACATTACCGTTACTATAACTGGTTGCCTTCGTTATATAAACCAACCTTTATGCTACCAGTTGGTATCCTTCAGACGGATCTGTTGGACCCTCATATTTATCAGTGAGCTTAATAAGGGCCAACAGAAGGATCACTCTCTCTCTCGGGCTTACATTAGGGGAATCAAATACAACCAATCAAATGGATTGAGTTGTGAGAGAGAGAGGAAGGATGAAAACTCATAAACAACTAATTTGAGGATTGAGTTTGAAAGTGAGAAAGAGAAAACCATAAACTAGGAAATCTTTGGTAGAACCAGTTTCCTTGACACCCTAGACTGTGATTGCTAAACGACGGCTAAAAGGGGGAGCATTGGCATACATGGGTGGGATCTCAAAGAAACATACATCAGAAGAACGAGCTTCAAAGGAAAATACTTCTTTGTTTTAATTTTATTTAAAACCTTTGTTCTGAGGTGGATTAAGGGGAGGTACCCCGGAACCACTATAAAATATTCTAGAGCGGACTCCAGCACAGAGGTGGGTGGAACTCCCAGCCGAATAGATAGGTGGAATTCCTATTCGACAGTGGTGGTTGAAATTCCCAGCCGAGTGAGTGAGGTGGAATTCCTATTCGACAGAGCATGGGGTTTAGGGTCGGAAATACCCCTGCGTAATCTTTCACTAAAGCAAGCAATTCAGCCATTGGCGCCTTGTTCAGTCTGATGTTGTTTAGTACAAGATGGTTCATTTTTTCATGTAGTCTCCTGGTCATAGGAATGCTCTGTCTGTTGGCATGTACTACTTTCTTCGGGTGACCACAATATCACTCGGTGAAAATGACAGTCAATGTTGGCCTGGAAGGTAGCCAACAAGTCCATGCCAAATATGATGTCGTACTTTGTCATCTCGAGTACTAGATGGTTGAATTTAAATCTGAACTCAGCAAGTTCAGTGTCTATAGAGGTGCAGATTAGACCCAGTGATGTGTCATCAATAGGGGATACAATAGTAAGTGCAGTGGACAGTTGTTCTACTAAGGTACCAGTAGCAGATATGAAGGTAGCAGATATGAAGGAGTGTGATGCTCCTGAATCAAATAATGCAAAAGCATATGAACTATCAACTACTGCCATACCTTGAATCACCGAATGATCCACTGTCTCTGGAGGAGGAACCAAAGTATATAGCCATCCAGATCCTGTCGGAATGGGTAGTCATCCTATCTGGTTATGTGTTCTGGATGCTTGTTACTGAGCTGGTCGAGCTGGAGGACGGAAAGAACACCTAGAGTGAGAAAGTCTACTGTTCTGCGGACATTCCCTCTTGAAATGGCCCTGCTGGCCACACTGAAAACAGGTGCTAACACCTCGAGGAGCCTAAGAGACTGATCCTGATGTGGAGGGCTGATTGGGACGAAAAACCGCCAGTAGAACTAGTAGAGGCTGAGGGTCTCCCAAAGTTGGGTCTGAATCTCTTGTGTGGGTGGAAAGTACTTCCCCCGCTCTGACCTCATCGGTTATCCACAAATCTAGCTGTCTCCGTCAACTCTTGTTCGGTTATGCTAGCTCAAATGACCACTTCTGCCAAAGTAGTTGACTTGAAGATAGTGATTTTGGCTCTTACGTTAGGTCGCAGGCCTCGTTCGAACTTTCGGGCCCTCCTGTATTCCGTGTCCACCATGTATATAGCATAACATGATAGACGGAGGAATTCTTGATAATAATTCGAAACAGTCATGGTGCCCTGGACCAAAGATATGAACGATTGTATCTGGCATTCCTTTTCTTCCTATGGAAATTAATGATCTAGAAACATTCCAGCAAACTGGTCCCAAGTCATCTCTGTCTTATCCTTCACTGGAATCTACGTTTGTTGACGTTCTATAACTTTTCACCATTTGCCGGCATCGTCTTCCAATTGTGAAGTAGCCAGCAGTATTCTGTCCTCATCACCAGTGATCTTGAGCAGCTTCAAAATCTTTGTAATATTCTCGATCCAATTCTCCACTCCTGCGGGTCCCTCTTTCCCTTTGAAATAAGGGGGACGCTGTTGTTGGAAATCTCTGACTATATTTCGGTCATACGATTCATTGGAAGTTGCGCCTCCATTGCCGTTCTGGTGTTGCTGTAGAACGGAGGTGACCACTGCCTGTACCACACTCTGTAGCTCAAGAGGTACCTCACGAATGTTCACACTGTCCTATTCCTCTCCATTTTGTTCCTCTTCCTGATGCGGGTTATGTCGGGTATTTCTTCTTCTTGGAGGCATTTTCCTAAGTCATCGAAACATTGATTGACTTAGTTTTCTCATAAAATTTTATGTTCACATACTTGGGGAAAAATTGCCTAATCATTATCTTGTATTTCTTGTTTGAGAAAATTTTCCTATATATCATATAATGTTTCTCATTTTGAGGAAAATCATGATGTTTCTTGTTCGGGGGAGATACGCCAAGTTTTGCTATGTTTGATAAATCCACAATTTATAGTGATTGTCCTTCCTTTGTTGTTATTTTCTTCATCAAGTGTTGTCTTAGATTGAATGCTTACAGTCTGATTCTCAACAAAGTAAATTAATTCGGCCCCCATGCAACAGACTCCTATGAGTCAGTCAGTTGAGATACTTATCTTGTCAGTGAGACATGATACCGTATTAATCTTACTTTGCGAGATTCAACACTTCCGGTTTCACTCTAATACCAACTGTAACGCCCCGCCCTTTTTTACACACCACAAATCAGAGTATATATTTTTTTTTAAATGATTGACAGAGAGCGGGAACGTCACGATACGAGTTAAGTCCGAGTTTCCAAAACCCGACCCTTAACTGGCCACCTTTACGTGTGCGTGGACTAAGACCACTAAAACATTTCATACACTTTTCTTAATACATTGCAGAATTATTTATATGAATAATATACTATTCATATACATGACATTATAAGACAAGGAAACCCAATCACCAAATAAATAACTGAAACTTAAATATCATCAAACCATAACAAAATAATTCTAAGTTATTACAGTACAAAATATTAGTCCTCCCAATACATCATAAACATCAAAGCTAGATAAATTAACTTCATTCATTCCAAGCTCCTATGCTTGGCTCCCTTCATGTCTCATGTCCGTTTCCTTGTCATTCCCTGTTCCATCATCTATAGGGTAGAAGTAGAGCATCAGTCAATATGCCAAGTAGGGTTATGGTACACATAGGATCAATAAAAAAATCAAGATAAAAACATCTTATCATATTTGTAAAACATCTCATAAGCAGTAAATACAATGCATGATATCCAAATCATGATCATGCTTACTTATGCGTCATATCATGGGTGTCAATGCCAAATGATCACTCACCCAATCACCTCATATATAAATAGTTTCCTTGATAAATCACCATATCAAGGTGTTCCCTTGGCCATTTACGTCTACAGTGTTTTGTGACGGCACCACCAGGTCACTGTTATACCTTCCCACATATGTTAATCGAAATTACCGATGGAGTGTGGACTCCTCCCTTTGCGCAGGGTTTCGGGACTGTTTACTTAGGAGCTCTTTGGCCCAAACTACTCTGTACCCATTTCTAGCAATCCCAGACAAGGCCAAAATATCAACAGTTCACATAGCTTCCTACAAGCTAGTCTCAAGCCAAATCATGTCCGGACCGCTCATAACTTGGCTTGTCGGTCACATGTATTCCCTCCTATGCCATGCATGAGGTAATGAATGCAAAAATGCCATTTCATATCAAATTACATAATATCATTGAAATTCAGTTCATAAACATATACCATTTGTTTAGTCAATGTAAACGTCATAATTGAAATAAAAGCCAGTGTTATATATATAATCCATAGTGTCTCAATAAGGTAGGAATCCTACCAATGTCCGATTTACTATCCTTTTCTTATTTAGCAAGAACAATGCTAACGATCAATTGAAAACGAATCGAACCTCTTTACCTTATCAAATTCAACCACACACACACACACACACACACACACACATATATATATATATATATATATATATATATATATATATATATATATATATATATATATATATATGATTATCCATTTAATTTTCATCACCCTTTACATCCCACTGGATAAATAGAGGTGTCTGAAAAAATAACTAAAAATAAAACATTCTAATTCAGTCAGATGAATCATCAACCAACTGTTTAGGTGTTTGGTAAGTATACCTTCAGTCGACTGAATCATAAGATTCAGTCGACTGAAACACACCAGATAACTTACTTGTTTGGTACGTCTACGTTCAGTCGGCTGAAACACCTAGATATCCTTGTGTTACTTGGCCAGCCCTATTTCAGTTGACTGAATCCTGAGATTCAGTCGACTGACTGTTTGTCAGTCATTTTTGTTTGCCTATTTTGTAAAGCCTTTCTCTATGAAATCCACTTCTAACATTATTTAAACATAGATTTCATTTTCCATATAAGTCTTAGTGTATTTACTCTACCCACTAGCCAAGGCTAGGATCTTTTCCCTAATTCATTCAATCTTGTATCATTATAACATGGTTTTGAATTCAATCCTTTGTTTATTTGTTTTAACCCATAATCATTCCTTGAATGCATTTTCAATTCCATGGCCTTAACACAATTTGGTCATCCATTCCAACCAATTATGGAACCCATAGGTTCGGCCTCACCATGGCCAAACCTATGGTTTCTTTAGACTTATTCCTATAGTTGTTAAACCTCTAAACATACCTTCTTTCCCGTCTCATTCTTTTCTTTTGGTCTGTCCTTTCCTTCCTTAATCCTTCTTCTTCCTTTGCTCTTCAATAGTTCTCCAAGTATAAAAGTGTAGGTAGAAGAGAGAGAGAGAGATGAGGAGAAGAAAACTCTTGTGTGTAAGGGGAGGAGTGATCGGCCAAGGGGTGTGGAGTGCCCCTTGGTTGGTGTCTTTTATGTAACAGTCCAAGCCCTTTCACTCTCCCTCATTAAGGTTTTATCTAACCAAGGTGTCTCTTGGCTTAACCAAGGAAACCCTTGGCTTAAGCCAAGAAAACTCTTTGACTTCCATCGAGTCCTTTGGTTTCACACCCTTTGAGATGGAAACCTTCCATCTTCCCAACTCAAGTAATACCTCAACTCAATTGAACGCATTAGTGGTTAACGAAGTCAACCATTACATGGCCGGCCATGCATGTGGTCACTTGGTCACCACATGGCACTTGGGTCCCACCTTGGCCATGTCACTCGATGATGTGGCCTCCTTGTCTAGTAGGCTTCCATGTGATGACATGCATGCCACATGGCAATGCCACATCACTCACATGCCACCTCACTTGATGAGGTGGATTTTATGCATTGGATTTTAATTGGGTAATTGACCCATTTACCTTTTATCCAATTACTTTAAAATCAGCTCATCTATGACCCATTGGGTCCCAATTGGGTAATTGACCCATTTACTTAGACTTACCCAATTTCTTTAAAATCAAGCTCATCCATAATCCATTAGGTCTAAATTGGGTAATTGACCCATTTACCTTGCCCACCTAATGTCCATTTCAAAAAATTTAATTTCATATTCATTTAATTCGCAATTAAAACGGAATAATCCAATATATTCATAAGTAAGGAAAATCCAGGGTGTTACATTTTTACCCCTAATTATTGGACTAGTTAGCCTTAATTTTTATATATCACATGCGTTTAATGTCATTTTCTAGTTTTGTAGATAAAAATGGAAATGTTAGTGCCCTGGCTTGGCTGAGTCCCTTGTTTGTCAATTCCATGACTGGGGAAGAAACATTTGCTAGAAGCTTAAAGACCCAAAGTGATCAAGAGTGAAGATCATGCTCCACCGGATTGAAGCTCATCGTCATGGCAATCATAAAACAAGTATTATGGCCACAGATACTTTAGGTGGTACCCATATCTTAGATACTTTAGGTGGTACCCACATCTTAGAGAGGACCATTCCTAGGCTTAGTTGAACAAATGATAAAATTATTAAAAGCCCAGTGAGGAAGCTTGACAGTGAATTGTAACCCAACTTGGAAATAAGTATTTTGTTTCATCGGCAGCTCGACAAGTCGTTTTCATCGACCTTTCGGTGGAGACAGGATTGGCCCATCGTGGTCAAGGACTCGTCGACCAGATTGACATAGGTTTTGGATCAAAGAATTGTCATTCTGGGAATGCCTCTGATCGAGAGTCTCTTACGCACCGACCCTTTGCTGAAAGGCTAAAATGACCCCTCGTGGTCAACGACTCTTCAATCAAGATCTATGAGTTCTGGAACTTTGAACTCAAGTGGGTTCTTGAAGAAATAACCATATCGGTAGTTCTAGACCGATCGAGAGTACCAGGACTGACCCCTCGTGTAATAGCCCGGATTTTCAATATAATAAATATATTGGCTATTATTTATTTTAAAATTAAGATTTATAGATGGAATGGATGTTATATGGATAAAAGTTGGGGCAATGGCCCAAATATGGTCCAATGGACCATGGATAAGATTAATTCTATTTAATTGGATCAATGTGGTCAATTGGGTCAAATGCCCAATTGGGACCCAGTGGGTCAAGATGGATTGATGATTAGGGTAAATGGGTAAGGAATGGATTTAATCGGGTCATGGACCCAATTAAGATCAAAGGCAAGGGGTCCACCTCATCAATTGAGGTGGCAAGTGTATGTGGAATTATCCAAGTGGCATAGCCAAGTGAGACCCAAGTCCACCTCATCAAGTGAGGTAGTGTGTGGACTAAGGCACATGTGGGGCCGGCCATCATGGTTGACTTGGTCAACCATGGTGAGTTCATGGGAGAATTAAAGTGGATCAAGTGAAGTGAGTTATATTAAATTATTTAATTTAATCACCTAAGTTAGATGGAAATAAATTCTAATGCTTGAGTTACGAGTTGAGTTGCATTTAAATGGAGTGAGTCAAATGGGGGTAAGTCACATGGAAGATGAATAGATGGAGTGAGTCAAAGGTGAGGTGGGTGGTTTCCATCTCATGGAAACCACTAGCCACCAAAATCGTTGGAGAGGGTGGTGTGTGCCATGTGTGAGGCATGCATCCACTTAGTGACTCAAAGGGAGGTGGAGGGTTCCATCTCATGGAAACCACTAGCCAAAACCATTGGAGAGGGTGGTGTGTGCCATGTGGAGGGCATGCATTCCTTTGTTTTGTCAAGGGACTCATAGGGAAGACTCCACATTGATGAGGGTGGTTGGAGGTGGAGTCTTGCCCAAGAAACCCTAAGACAAGATGGAAAGGGCTATCTTTCCATCTCATTCACTCTCTCACTCTTGGCCGACACCACCCCCCTCCCCTCTAAGACAAAGGAAAAAGACTTAGAGTTTTCTATCTCAAACTCCTCACCTCTCACCAAAAACCCTAGGCCCGACCTCTCTCTTTGAGACCAAGATAGCTTAGAGTTTTCATCTCACTCTCCCTCTCTCCCTCTCTCAAGCTCTCTCCTTGTAATACCTTGGAGTTTCAAATTATTATTTTATATGAAAATTATCCATTTTTCTTGGGAATTTCTAGATTGGATTTTATATAGATAAGGAATTGGGCCATGACCCAATTAGGACCCAATTAAATTGTTGCATTGGTTTTATCAAAAATAAAAGAAATGGTGCATGGCCGATTATTGGATTTGAATATCCAAGGAGATGTTCAAAATCAAATAAAGATTATGCATCGCCGAATTTTAGATAATGAATATCTACATTATGCGTATGGGATATTTTAAATAGGGTATGCAAATAATCTTAAACTAATTAAAAAGAAATGTACACAGCAATGGACATGGGTTATCTTAGACATATTCTAAGTTAAGCAAACAGTTGCTAAATTGAGCAAGGGAGGTCGACCATCACATAAACAAGGAAATGTGCACACGGCATGAGCTAAATAAGTCTTAGCCGTGTGGGGTAAATATTAAAAGCGAAAGACAAGGGGCGCATGGCCTAAAGGGTTGGCTATCTTAAGCATTTTTCTAAATTTGGATCAAGGAAAGACTATAAAAAGAGAAAAGGACTAGGGGCACACAATTTTACCACCTTAGCCGAATTTTATTTCCTTTCTCCCAATTGTCATTCTCTCCAAGATCAAGAGTAAGGAGAAGAAGAAAAAGGTAGCAACAAGAAGGTGTTCTTAGTTGGAGAAAAATTAAGAAGAAAGGAGAAAGATTAGAACAGCCCGGAATCAGAAAAGGTTAGTATCTAATTGATTGAATAATTTTTATGAAACCAAAGAACCATAGGGTTCGGCCATGGTGTTCGGCCGAACCCCATGGAAGAAGTATGGAGAAAGATTGGAGATGATTTGATGATCTTAAATGGAGAGAAAGAACCCCATGGAAACATTTGAATTATTTGTTGGTTTTTAAGAATGAAAACCATGGAGATTGTTAAATAAGTGTTTGTGTAAATGATATGTGAATTTGAATGGATTAAATGGAAGATCCATGATCGATTAATGGAGACATGGATAGGGATGTGGGTCGCCCATGGCATGGCGGAACCATGATGTTATTATGGCTAAGTTGTTGGGTCTAAAGTAATGAAATGAAGGGGTGAGGTTCGGCCATGGTGTATGGCCGAACCCCACCAAACATTTTTATGAATGGGTGTTTGATTTTATGGATCTAAACTTATGGTCAAAGATCATGAACCATAGGGTTCGGCCATGGTGTATGGCCGAACCCCATGGGGTAATTTTGGAATGGTGGATGGATTTAGAATGGAGATTAAATAGGAAACTATCTAATTAAGGGAAGGGGCTGCTAAACTTAGAAAGCTTCCATTTATGGAAGGAGTTCCTAAAAGTAGAAAGCTTCTAATTTTGGAAAGAAGGTTGCTAAATTTAGAAAGGTTCCATGTATGAAAGAGGTGGCTAAATTGGAAAGCACTCCAATTTTGGAAAGGAGTTTTCTAATCTTAGAAAGTTTCCAATTATGGAAGGTAGTTGCTAATTATGGAAACCCTCCATTTATGGAAAGTTGGAATTTAATTATGGAAACCCTCCATTTATGGAAAGTTGGAGTTTAATTATGGAAGGGTGGAGATTGTTTAAGGAAATTTAGGCATCATGGGTTCGGCCATGTGTATGGCTGAACCCCATGAATCAAATATGGTTTATGTTTAATGATGCAAGGATCAGATTATTGGTTAATTTCAAGGAGTGGCAAAGTTGTAAATAAAGGTTGAATTGGAGGATCATGGGTTTGGCGCCAAACCCCATGATGCTTATTTTATGGACCTATGATGATTTGTGGATTAGATATTAACTTAGACAACTGTTTTAATGATGGAAAAGATGGGACTATGGAATAATAGCCATGGATGGCATTTTTGTAATTATGTGAAAAATATGGAACATTGGGTTCGGCCATGGTGTGTGGCCGAACCCCATGAATTATTTTATGGGATTATGTGCTTTGGAAGTATGAATGATTATTTGAAATCTAAGCAAGAAAGAAGTCTATGGTTAGGCTCAATGGCATTATTGTAATTATGGACAAAAAAAGTAGACCATGGGTTTCGGCCATGGTGTATGGCCGAAACCCATGGGGTTTTATTATTGTAACACCCCGATTTTTCAAAGATATAAATATTTACAAAAATGCCATTGGAATGGTAAATCAGAAGGTCATGATTGTAGATGAGAAAATTGTGGGGCCCATGGTTCAATTAAGATCCAATGCACATATGTTAAGGTTCAAATTAAAATAAATGGGTAATGTACATCTAATTGGGTCAAGATGGTTATTTGGGTCAAAGGACCCAATTGGGACCCAATGGGTCATGGTAGACTTATTTGACCATTGGGTGAGCTCAATTTTAATTGGGTTAGGTTGAATTGATTGGGAATTAAATGAAGGATGGATGGGTAGGCTTGATGCAATTGTGTAAACCACATTCAAATGGGTAAACCACCCATAAATGGGTCATGGCGCCAAATTGGATCAATGAGCTAAATTGGGACCCAATGGGTCGAGCTGACCTTGTTGACCATGGTTCACCGTGTGGACCCTCAAGTGAGCTCAAAGGGTGAGTCAAATCAGGTTGAGTTTGGGCTGAAGTGAGTTGGATTTGAATCAAATAATGGAGTTGAGTCAAGTGCATTAAATGAATGGCATTAAATGGGGTGAGTTGAGCTAATGAGTTGGGTGAGTTAAATTGGAAACGAAAGGGACCTTGAATTCAAGTGAGTCAAATGGGGAGATGAGGAGTTGCCTTGATCTCAAACACCACAAAGACAAGTCCCACACGTTGGTGCTTGGGAGTAACATCCCATGCATAAGACTTAATGAAATGAGATAGGAATTACATGGGGAATTTGGAGGGTTTCCATCTCATGATGGAAACCCAAGGCCCAACGTTGGGGAGATGGAAAGGCTGCATGATCTTAAGCCAAGTGTCTCATAGTTATGCCAAAGGACTCCTTGGTTAGATCAAGAATTCACGAGGGTAATTGAGAGGTTTGAGGGCTGTTTAACAAAAGGAATACACTACCTCTTTGGCCAATTGTCTCACGTCAAGAAGCTTGGAATTTCATCTCTCTCTCTCTCTCTCAAAACCTATCTCTTGGCCGAACCATCCTTTGGTGTTTTCACCATTGATCAAGCACACAATCAGCTAAGGACTAAGGGAGGCTAAGGAAGATAGGAAGCAAGAAGGAGCCAATGAAAATTGGAAGAGTGTGGATTGGTAAGTACTTCATTAGGTTTTATTAATTATCATGATCAAGGATCATGGTTTGGTCTTTGTATGGCCAAACCCTAAGTTATATGTGTAAGAACCTTCAAAGATAAAAGTGGTGGATGAGGTTCGGCCATGGGTATGGCCGAACCCCATCAAAGAAGGTGATCATGCTAATTTAATTGTATGAAGAAAAGTAAATAACCATGGAGGGTTTTTCCGATATTGTAAAGGGTTTTAAATCATGGATTTGAATGTCATGATTTGGCCATGGTATGGCCGAATTTATCAAAATTTAAACCATGGAAGATGGTGTTTAAAAAGGGTTGGAAATGGATCATAGGGTTCGGCCACTTTGGATGGCTGAACCCCATGAAATAATTTAGTTATGTTGATGGTTTTTGAAAGTTAAAAACCATGCGATATGATGGACACTTTTAGGTGTTTTAATTAGACATAAGATGTATGTTAAAGGGTTCAAATCATGGGTCATAGGGTTCGGCCACATTGGATGGCCGAACCCCATGAAAGTGATTTGTTTATTGTATGGTTTTTGAGAGATAAAAACCATACAATGATGGAGGTTTTTAGGTGTTTTAAAGGGGGTTAAGACTAATGTTTTGGGTCGGCTATGGGATGGCTGAACCCTATTGTTTTTATGGCTAAGTTACAATGAATGAACAATGTATAAGTATTGGGAGATTTGCATCAAGAGAACCATAGGGTTCAGCCATGTGTATGGCCGAACCCCATGGGTCATTTTAGGGGTGTTTAGAGTTAATAACATACTTGGAAGTCATAAATGGATTTTAGTATGTAAATAGATGGAAATAAGAACCATAGGGTTCGGCCATATGTGTGGTCGAACCCCATGAAGTGATTTTGATGGACTTAAGATTTGTGGAACCATGAAGATGATGAAAGATTGAGGGATAGTTAATTACATGGATTGATGGGTAAGTAATCTCATGAATGAAGGATTGAAATAGACCAAGTATGAGATAATGAGGTTCGGCCATGTTGTATGGCCGAACCCCACTAAGGTGGATTGGTTATATGGACTTTGATTATTAAGCAAAGATTAAGCATTGGTGGGTCTAGTGGCAAAACTGTAAATACAAGCCATAATGTAAAAAAAATGGAAGGAAAGATTAAAGGACTTGAAAAGAGGGGTCCAAAACCAAAGTGGTAAGGTTCGGCCATGTTGTATGGCCAAACCCTACCAAAGTGTGTTTGAAGCGTGAGGTGGTTTAATATGATTAAATAAAAAAGAAAGGACAAATTCAAAGTCGGTGAGGTTCGGCCATGGGGTATGGCCGAACCCCACAAGATGGTTTACGGGATCTAGACTTAATGAGAAATCAAAAGGTTATGTTATTAGCTTGCTGTTGTATAAACAAGGTAACGAGACTTGAACGGCGCACAAGTCGTGAACGGGTGACGGTTGAGAAGAACGGACACTTAAGTGAACTTTATGTAGGTTTTCCTACCTCTTTGTAACCACTCTTATATTTGATGTTTTATCTTGATTTTGATGAATTACTTATGTTAAAGTATTATGTTTCAAATGGGATTTGAATGTTAGGATTTATTTACAAATGGCATGTACTCATTAACATCTCATGCATGGCATGGGGTGATGAATATGGAAACCGGAGCCCACACTCCGTTGGAATGCCCGTGATGCAACTGTGGGGCCTCCTTAGGTGATGAGAGTCCCGCCAAGAGGAATATCTTGATGATGAGAGTCCCATCAAGAGTAAACGAAAGAGCACTGTGGATTACCTTGACGATAAGAGTCCCGTCAAGTGATGGCTATGTATACTTGTGATGGGTGGGGCTCATTACATTTGCATACATACATGGCATCGATTTATGAGTTTTGATGATCATATATTATATATATGCATGCTTTTATACTAACCATGTGGTAGCCCTAATCGGAAAACCTACTGGGCGCGTTGATCTAACGCTCTATTTCTATCCTTAGTGGATGATGCAGGAAAGGGAAAGACAAAGGCTGAGGATCACGAGGAAAGCTAAGCATAGAAGCCTGGGTGTTGGAATGGAGTTTATTTATTGACGTTTTGATTACATTATTATGGACATGTAATAATGTTGATAACTGCTATGGTTTGATTTAAGTTTGAATGAATATTTAGTTTAAAGTAATCATGACTTGTACTTGCTATCTAAATAGTTTGGTTCCGCATATTTGACTTATTCTGCAATCAATTATGTATATTCCGCAAGTTTATTTAGTTCTATGTGTGCTTTGGTTTTCATGGACTTGGTCTATGCACACATAGGTTTGGCTAGTTAAGGGTCAGACTTTGGAAGTCTGGACTTAGCTCGCGTCGTGACGCTCCCCTCTCTCTTCCACTTTAATTATTTATAAAATAAAAAATTAGACTCTGATTTTCGAAAGGGTGGAAAAGGGCGGGGCGTTACAATTATGGACTTTGAACTTTGTAAATCAAGTGGGACTTGGTTATGATAAATTGTTATATTATAAGGTAACGAGATCTCGCAAGCGGTGCGCGATCGGTGATCGAATCTTGGACAGAAACGGAAGGACTCGTGAACAGTCTTTTGTAGGATTCCACCTTTTTGAAGCCATGGGCTTATGTACATTGTTCTTACCTTATTTATGATGTTTTATGATGCACAATTATATGTTTCAAACATCTGATTTTAAATGCTATGATATGTTTTATTGCATAGCATGTTGGCATTGCATCTCATGCATGGCATGGGAGGGATGATAGGTAACCGGAGCCCACACTCCGTCGGAAAGTCCGTAAGGCAACTATGGGCCTCCCTTGGTGATGAGATTCCCACCAGGAGGATTACCTTGATGAGGAGACTTCCATCAAGAGGATATTGTGTAACCGGAGCCCACACTCCATCGGGATGTCCGTAAGGCAATTGTGGGGCATACTTTGATGAGGAGAATCCCATCAGGTGGATACCATGTGTTTGCGATGGGTGGGACTCATTGCATATGATAGCATGGCATGGCATTGATTCAGCATGATTATGATTTTATTATCATGCAAGGTTTTGGTTTTATCGGTATGATTGGAACTCTATTATCATGCCCTATTTTGGATTCAATGTTTTTATGAGTATGTTATGATTTATTAACTCTGATTTTGATATATATTATATCTGGATTTTTGGTACTAACCCATGTGTTAGCCCTAACTTGAATACCTACTGGGCGCGTTGTTCTAACGCCCTTCTTCTACCCTGTAGTGAATGATGCAGGAAATGAGGAAAACGGGGAACGCAAGGAAGACCAGGCATAGGAGCTTGGATGATTTATTTTATGTGTTTTTGAATAAAGATACTCATGGACTTGTATTTAGAGTATCCAGAATTCAGGATGTAATAACTTAGATATTTTGCTATGGTTGGATGTTATTTGCATATTGATTAATGTGATTCAATGACTAAGTACTTTGCTATCAAATGGTTTGGATATGAGTGTTATCATGAATCTGCAATGATGATTTATTCTGCATGTTTATCGTATTGCTATGTGTGAACTGTTTTACTTGGACTTGGTCCATACACACATGGGGTTGGCCAGTTAAAGATCGGACTATGGAAGTTCGGACTTAGCTCGCGTCGTAACTTTTTGCTCTTGCTCATACTCTGATATTTTAAAAAAAAAACAGACGTTGATTTCGATGCGAGAAGGGCAGGGTGTTACACTCCTTGGCCGAACCATCCCTTGGGGTTTTCATCTTAAACAAAACAACACTCTTTGGCCGAAGATCAAGGAGGAAGAAAGAAGAAAGACTAAGGAAGGAGAAGATTGGAGGACCAAGGCGAAACAAAAGAAATCGGAGGAGTCACGGAATCGGTAAGTATTACTTGACAAGAATTATAAATTAAAAGGAGGTTAAGGGAACATTCCATTTCGGATTGGAAAGTTGGCCAAAAATGTTATGGGCCATGGATTTGAAATCCATCCAAGAAATGAGATGGAAAAATGGTCAAAACCCTAATGGGTAAGATAGATTATTAAGGACAATATGTATATATGGCTAAGGACCTCATGCATGCCCAATATAAGGAATATGATCAAAGATCATGGTTTGGCCCTTGCACGGCCAAACCCTAGATTTTATGCATGGACCCTTAAGGACAAAGAAAGGATCTAATCATGGACATGTGATTTTTAAGAGAGACTGATGAACCATAGGGTTCGGCCATGTTGTATGGTTGAACCCCATGGAAGTAGGTTATTGATTTTAATAGGTTTTAAAGAATGAAAAAGATAGATGTATGTTAGTGATTTTAAAAGGTTTTAAAGGATGAAAATGATGGAGGGATGTTGGTGATTTTAAATGGATTTTAAATGTTCTAAATGATGATTTAAAATGAGGGGATAATGAAGAACCATGGGCCATGGGTTCGGCCATGTTGTATGGCCGAACCCCATGGAGAGATATTGATGGACTTAGATGTATTTGGACCATAGGAAGATGGAAACAAGGAACCATGGGTTCGGCCATGTTGTATGGCCAAACCCCATGGAGAAATGTTGATGGATTTCGGGTTTTAAAATGATGGACCTAAGTGTATGATTAAACCCCCATGGAGGGACTTTGTTTATGGACCTAATGTTTGTAAATGATTTAAAGGAGATGATGAAAATAAGACATTATGGGTTCGGCCATAAAATCAATTTTATGGACATTTGTGGATCCATGCATGTTTAAGAAATTAAATGTTTAGCTATGGAAAGAGTGATAGCTAAGATGGGAATGTGGTGAAAGTAAAGGACCATGGGTTCGGCCATGTTGTATGGCCGAACCCCATGGAGAATATCTTATGGACTTAGGGTTTTTATTAATGTAAAATGATTAACTTATGTGATTGGATCAAAAAATCAAAAGATGGAATGATCTTAGACCCACATTGATTAAAATGATCGAGGACTAAAAAGAGGGGCCCAAAACCAAGAGAGTGAGGTTCAGCCATGTTGTATGGCCGAACCCCACTAAGGCATTTTTTGTGGACTTAAACATGGTTCAGCCCCAATGTATGATGGAAACCTCTTAGGGGACTTAACCGGATAAAAGACTATGATGGTAAAGGGAGATGAACCTAGGTTGATGTAGGGGTTGATGGAATTAAATGGGTCACCAAATTGATGTATCTATATGTGTTTAATGTAATAAGGTAAACGGGATTTCACAAAATGGTGTACGATCGGCTTGACGCGATCGGTGATAGGTTTTTGGACGGAAACACAAGGACCCGGTATTTGGATGTTGGTAGGATTCCTACCTTATTGAAAACCATGGAATATGTTTATGTGATGATTTTACTTCATGTTTTGATGATTTATTTTGGTATCAAATGATATGTTTCACCTATGGGATTTAATGCTATGATGTTTATTATTACATAGTATGTTTGCACATGCATCTCATGCATGACATGAGAGGGATCAAATGAGGGGAGTCCACGTTCCATTCGGATTTCCGATAAACAATCGTGGGGAGGAATCCACATTGATTCCAATGGATGTATGATTGAACTGTAACCAGAGTCCACGCTCCGTTCGGGGCGACCGATAAGGCATTCGTGGGGAGAGCTATACTGTGTTTGAAATGTAACCGGAGTCCGCGCTCCGTTCGGTGGGACCGATAAGGCAATCGCGGGGAGTCATGACAATACCTTGATGTGGATTATCCATGAAGAGGAATACTATGTGATTGTGATATGGATAATGGGTGGGACTCATGGCATATGATAGCCATGGCTTGGCATTGATTTTCATGGTTTTGATATTATGTATGGCTATGTGACTTTTATACTAACCCATGTGTTGACCCTACTCGGAGTACCTACTGGGCGCATTGTCTAACGCCGTACTTCTACCTTAGATGATGACACAGGAAATGGACGGAATGAAGGACACGATCGGAGCCAAGCTTAGGAGCTTGGATAATCAAGTTTCATTTTATTTAAGTTTATTTATGGACATGTAATTTGAGTAACTGTAATAACTTAGACTATTTGCTATGGTTTGGATTTTAATTTTGGACATTTTAAGTTGAGATGATTATTATTAAGTGATGGACTTTCTTGTTATTTAAAATTGGATAGGATAGAACTTTATTATAATTTCCGCATTATGTTTAATTCCGTAAGTTTAACCTTATCGCGTGTGAACCGTTTTAGTGGACTTAGTCCATGCACATGTATGGGGGGCACTTAAGGGCTCGGACTTAACTCGCGTCGTGACGTCCCGCTCTCACTCACTATTTCTTTTAAAAAAAAAATAGACTGATTTTTGGCGAGTGAATAAGGGCGGGGCGCTACGGTTAGTATCAGAGCGAAACCGGAAGGATGAATATTTCGAAGTAAGACTAAGATGGTATCATGTCTCACTGACAAGATAAGAATCCCAACTGACCGACTCTTCGGAGTCTGCTGCACGGGGGCCGGATTAATTTACTTCGTTAGACTCAGACTGAAGCATTCAATTTGAGAGCAACATTTGACGAAAAATGAATGATAGCAAAGGAAGGACAGTTACTATAAATTGGATTTATCAAACGTAGCAAATAGGACGTATTTCCCCGAAAAGGAGAAACATTAATGATTCTTCCCCAAATTGAGAAACAACACTTGATACATAGGAAAATTTCCACGAAAATGAGAAACCTCCGAATTTTTCCCCAATTTGAGAAACAGTGATGGATTTATCAAATATAGCAAAATATGAGACATTTCCCCGATTTCCCCAAAAATTGAGAAAAAACACTTGATACTTAGGAAGTTTCCCAAAAAATAAGGGTGCTTATTTGGCAATTTTCCCAAATATGAAAACATAAACTTTACGAAGAAGCGAAGTCGACGATGTTTCAATGACTTAGAAAAATGCCTCCACGAAGAAGAACCTGACAAAACCCTCTTATGGATGAAGAGGTGCAGCAACCACATCAAGAGAAGGAGCAGCCACCACATCAAGAGGAGGGGGTAGAATAGCGTGAACATTCCCGTAGTGCCTACCGAGCTACAGAACTTGGTACAAACGGTGATCACTTCCGTTCTTCAACAATATATGAACGGAAATAGAAATGCATCCACCAACGAGGCAAATGATCGGAAGATGGTTAAGGATTTCCAATAGCAGCGTCCCCCTTACTTCAAAGGGAAATAAGGACCTGCAGGAGCAGAGAACTAGTTGAGGAAAATCCCAGATCTTGACACTACTGAAGATCTGCGGTAATGAAGATAAGATATTGATGGTTACCTCACAATTGATTGATGATGCCGGCAAATGGTGGGAAGTAATAGAGCGACAAGGAAGGAGAAGATCAGAGGAGCAAGGCGAAACGAAAGAAATCGGAGGAGTCGCGGAATCGGTAAGTATTACTTGACAAGATTTATAAATTAAAAGGAGGTTAAGGGAACGTTCCATTTCGGATTGGAAAGTTGGCCAAAAATGCTATGGGCCATGGATTTGAAATCCATCCAAGAAATGAGATGGAAAAATGGACAAAACCCTAATGGGTAAGATAGATTATTAAGGACAATATGTATATATGGCTAAGGACCTCATGCATGCCCAATAGAAGGAATATGATCAAAGATCATGGTTTGGCCCTTGCATGG
Source organism: Chimonanthus salicifolius (assembly GCA_013350335.1). Lineage (NCBI taxonomy): Eukaryota > Viridiplantae > Streptophyta > Magnoliopsida > Laurales > Calycanthaceae > Chimonanthus > Chimonanthus salicifolius. The sequence continues at coordinate 18,307,756 of CM023539.1, forward strand.
CCAAACCCTAGATTTTATGCATGGACCACTAAGGACAAAGAAAGGATCTAATCATGGACATGTGATTTTTAAGAGAGACTGATGAACCATAGGGTTCAACCATGTTGTATGGCCGAACCCCATGGAAGTAGGTTATTGATTTTAATAGGTTTTAAAGGATGAAAAAGATAGATGTATGTTAGTGATTTTAAAAGGTTTTAAAGGATGAAAATGAAGGAGGAATGTTGGTGATTTTAAATCGATTTTAAATGTTCTAAATGATGATTTAAAATGAGGGGATAATGAAGAACCATGGGCCATGGGTTCGGCCATGTTGTATGGCCGAACCCCATGGAGAGATATTGATGGACTTAGATGTATTTGGACCATAGGAAGATGGAAACAAGGAACCATGGGTTCGGCCATGTTGTATGGCCAAACCCCATGGAGAAATGTTGATGGATTTTGTGTTTTAAAATGATGGACCTAAGTGTATGATTAAACCCCCATGGAGGGACCTGTGTGTAAAGCAAAGGAATAGTGATAATATATATAATTGTATTAAATTTAAATGATAAATATATAGTAAATTTGAATTATTATTTGAGCAAGGGTTAAGCTAGGTTCTTTTTTTTTTTTTAAATTTGACAGAGCATTAATCAATGTAACGTATTACAAGTCCCCTGCCCCGATTCATTTGGTCCAGTAATTTAACAGATAAGAAAGAGAGTTGTAGGGACGGTTCATTTCATTTGAGTTTCTCTCTTAAGTTAAGATCAGGTAATCAATCATTTATGCATAAACCTTTCTACTTCTGAACGCCTCTAGGATAATTAACACCGTAATTAGTAATTAACAATCAAAGAAAACGTGCTAATTACTCTCTCTCCATCCACCTCTCTTTATATATTTCCTCTTTCAAGAACATTTATCGTTCATCTCTCTTCTGATTCTTATTTTGCCTTCAGTATAGTATACTAATGGATCTCCAAAAGACAAGCTTTGTTGTAGTTCTTTCATGGCTTCTGGTCGTGGCCATGTCCCGCCAACTGCCTGTTGAGCATGGGCACGAGCTTGAAGCGAGGCTGGATGATGGAATGGGCAGGTTGTCCAATTGCTGGAATGCGCTTTCCGAGCTGCGATCCTGCACTAATGAAATCATCACCTTCTTCCTCAACGGCGAGTCCTATATCGGACCAGACTGCTGTCAATCTATCCACACAATCGCGCATCAATGCCGGCCAGCAATGTTGTCTTCCGTTGGCTTCACGGCTCAAGAAGGTGACAAACTGAGAGGATATTGTGATGCATCGTTGTCTTCTCTTCAGGATGGACCAGCCATTTCACCGCCGCCGATGGGCCTTGCTCGAGGTGGTTGGTCATTGCCATTCAGCTCAAGTTTGGGATCGGCTGCAAGCTGTAGCTGGCATGAAAGTGTGAGAGAAGGTATTATGGGGTAGTGAGGCAGGCCAATAAAGTATCATGAGTTTACTATTACTTGGTATTACTATAGTTGGTGTCTTTATATTACCATGTATTTACTGCTCCCACGGGTTCCGGTGTTGCTCAATATATGTTATGAACTTCACTAATCCTACTCTCTCTGTTTTTCGGTGTGTGGACGCTCATTTGACAGCAAAAAATGAACTTCACTAATCCTACTCTCTCTCTGCTTTTTCGGTGTGTTGATGCTCATTTGACAGGAAAAACGATATGGGTAAAGCTAAATTGCTTAGCCAGGAATGATGGCCATAACGGGCTGTGTCACACTTTTCTTATCTATAATAATATCTGATATATATATCGTCCAGTGGTTTTAATTAAAAAAATTAACAATAAGAGAGAGATTTCACAGCTGATATATTGGCCAAATTCAAATTTTCAACCTCTGTGTAATAATTTTCAAAAAAGAAAAAAAAAATAACACATATCACCAATTGGGAAACTTGGAAATTTAAAATATTCAAGTTTGCCTTCTTATCTTGTAAGTCAAGTCTCCTAATTTTAATTTCACTTTTCTCAAAATCCTTCATTTCGCCCAACATATATGACAATCATGATCTCTCTTGTTAAATTTCTTTGGAAATTGATAGGGATATCATTGTTTTTAAAAACAAGAGATGCTAGCGTCCCTTTTCATCACTTGAATAATGTAAGTGAACAAAAGTACAAGTCTGGTGTCCTAATCCATTCTCGAATTCTTTATAGAGCATCATGCTGACATTTTCATTGTAGCACTGAATTACTGATCACGTCTTCCAATTTGCTTGAGTTTGAATCAATAAGGAGAGATTCTCAAAAGCAGCAATTTTGAAACAATTTTGATGATGGCTTCATTTGATTATTCTTTGATTGGTCTCAAAGAATCAATTTCTCAACAAGGATTTGCCACCCTATTTTATATTCTCCTTGAATTCTCATAATCCCATTTCCCTATCCTATGCTCTTCTCCTTCCAAGGTTTCTCACCCTACTTGTCACATATACCGTCTTATACCTTCTCTGTCTTATGCTACTAATTCATTATGCTTAGCTTTACCCAGTTTCTAACTCTTTTTTACCAGTCGGTTCTCCTATTTGGCACCACCCTCAAACTGTCACTTCTATTCCAAATCAATGACACAAATATCGCTGTCGGAATTGATAGTAAAAGGGTATTTTCAAAATCTTTTATTTTTATCTGAAATTTTAGGGAAAAATCTCAGGGAAAATATAAATATTTAAAAAATTATAAAAATAAATATTTCTCATCTTTTGATAGATTCAAGTTATGTTCACGTGTTAAAATACAAACTTTTTGTCTTTTTAGATTTATTTTCTTTTATGTATTAACGTAATTTTTTAAAATTATTTGTTTAGATGTTTTCTTTTACTTTTCAACAATTAAACCAGTCAAGCACTCCATTTTATTGTATAAATCTAATAGCTATTGAAGTTAAATAAAGATGTTTTTTAATAAATGATTTTTTTAATGAAAAAGTTAGTTTGTTATTCAAAATAGAGAGGACAAGTGTTGGGATTATTGCCGAAAATAAATGCAATAACAAACGAAATAATAAATACAACACAATACAATATTTTACTTGGTTCGGCCCACCTAGCTTTTGTTCATGGAGCGACAGAATAACTTCACTATGAGAGAAATAATACAAGTACAAAATAATAACTCCCTTAAGTCTAGAGCCCAAACCCGAAGTCCCAAGCCCTTTGTACACCCCTCTTTTTACCACTCTCATACTTAGAAGAACCCTTTTCTGTCTCGCTCTCCTCTACGCTTCCTGCGTTCCCGAGCACACCCTGACATGCTCCCCGAAAGCGAGGCTGCGTCTCCTTCCATGGTGTGTTCCCACACACCCACAGTGTAACCTGACACACATCTCACACCACCACGTTGCAAGAACCTAGCATCACAACCACCACCACGTTGGCTGCTTATGCATTAAGCCATGCAAAAACCATGTGTTATCACCTATGTTACAAACTGTTAGTGTCCTAGCTTGATTGAGTCCCTATCTATCAATTACATGACTCGGGTAGAAGCACTTGCCAAGAAGCTTGAAGACTCAAGATGATCGAGGAAGAAGATCATGCTCCACCAAGCTCAGAGCTCATCATCATCGCAATCACAAGAACAAGTATATGGCCATAGATGACCCTAGGTGAAACCCGCACCTAAGAAAGGACTTCTAGGCTTAGTTGCATACGTTGACAATAAACATATATTGCCTAGAGAGGAAGTTGACCAGTGAATTGGAAGTGAACTTGGAAACATGAATTATGTTCACTATTAGCACGACCAGTCTATCTCACAAACCCCTCGGTGTAGTTAGGATCGACCCATCGTGGTCAAAGACTGGTTGACCAGATTGACATTGGTTTTGGAACTTCGAATTGTCATTCTGGAAATGCCTCTGACCGAGAGTCTCATATGCATCAATCCCTCGGTGATGAACTTGAACGACCCCTTGTGGTCAACGACTCGTCGGTATAAAACTTATAAATTTTGGACTGGGAACTTATAAGGACTCTCGATAAAACAGACATCTTCGTATATCACGACCGATGGAGAGTAAGAGGACCGACCCATCGGCAAAGGGCGACAGGTCATTCTGGGTAATAGGTTTCCTAAGTGAAAACTACTGTCAAGCATGCTTTGCACTAGAACGAGCCTCTCGTATGGACCGACCCATCGGTGCCATGGCTGTCGACCCATCGGTGACACCGACATGTCGACCGGTAAGTAATTATGTTGTTGGGTGCATTTAGTGCGCAACGGTCGAGTCGTTGAACGGTAATAAATATGAACACTAACCCATCGGTGCCACCGACTTGTCAGTCTTAGACAGTCAATATGACCGTTAAAACTCCTTTCTAAATATGAGTGTTGGCTGATCGTTTAACTATCTTCCTTGAGCTTAAAAGAGTTAAACACTCTAAGGAACGATCAATACTTTTGAGAGAAAGATCATAAAAAACCAATCTTTGGATTGTGTTTGCAAGTGAGAAAGAGATGATGAGAGAAAAATCATAAACAACCAATCTTCGGATTAAGTTTGTAGGTGAGAGAGTTATAAAGTAGGAAAGCTTTGGTTAAGCCAAGTTTCCTGGTCGCCCACAAGATTGTGATTGCTACACGACGACTGCAAGAAGGAGTGTTGACACAACTTGGGTGAGATCTTCAAGAAGCACACATCAGCGAGAAAGAGCTTTAATGGAAGTGTTTCTTGGTTTTTAATCTTCCTTTTTAAAAACATGTAACCCGAAAGTGGATTAAGGAGAGGTACTCCGGAACCACTATAAAAAAAAAACTCTAGAGCGTTGTCTCGGCATAGAGTTGGGTGGAATCCCGGCCAATTGAGTGAAGTGGAATTCCTTCTCTAATTGTGAGGGTGTAAGTCCCCACATAGTGAATTTGGAGATAACTCAAGGTTGAGCGAGTCCTAATAGTGGATGTAGGTTGGCGAACTGAACCACTATATATCTTGTGTCCATATGTTTGTGGTGTTTGAGTTATCTTCTTGTGTTGACTGCTAATCACATTTGCTTAGACACACACTCTTGATTGTTGTATCCGCTGCATTTAAACTAATCAATCAAGTAAAATAAAAAAGGACCAACAATATTTGGATTGACCTATTCACACCCCCAGCCCTCCCCCCCCCCCCCCCCCCCCCCCCCCCCCCCCCCCCAACCCTCTAGGGTCAATCAAGTTGTTTTGGCAGCCGTATAAAGGGTGCTTTCAATTGGTATCAGAGCCTAGTACTGTTAGAAGGATTTAATCATCCGATTAGATCTAAAGCTAGAACAGTATGGGAGACAGTCATGCAATATCCAAACCTCCCTACTTCGATGGATCAAACTATGCCTCTTGAAAGGCCAAAATGAGAAACTTCTTTATCTCCATTGATTCACCGGTTTGGGATATTGTAAAGACTAGATGGGAAGAACCCATAGAAAAGAAAACTACAGTATCCATCACAACCATAACTCCCAAACCTTTTGCTTCTTAGATCCCCTGCTGAGAAAGCTACTCAGACAGCATATGGGAAAGCCATGAATGCCCTTAATTGTGCAGTTTCAGATAGTGAATATAAGAGGATCATGACCTGTAAAACCGCAAAAGAGGCATGGGAAGTTCTTAAAATAAACCACGAGGGCACCTCAATAGTTAAGAGGTCCAAACTTCAGATCCTCCAAAATAAGTTTGACACCATTAAGATAATGAATGATGAAGTCTTCATGGACTTTTATTCCAAAGTCAACGACATTGTTAATCAATTGAATGCTTCAGGGGAAGTGATACCCGAGGACAAGGTATGTACCAAAATTGTCCAGAATCTTGCAGAAAGATTCAAGCCCAAAGTTTTGGCTATGGAGGACAACAAAGATGTGTCCTTAATGAATGTTATGCAAATTTTAAATTGTACAAATTTTAAATTTATTACTCGTAAGAGCACGAACCATTAGATAGTATAGCGATTAAGTGCGAGGTCGAACCCATCAGAACTTAGGAAAATATATCCATGAAAATACACCATTGAATTACTTAAATTAAGATATTGAGAAAATCATAGAAATAAATTTTAAACATGGAATTAATTATCTAATCTTGAAAATCTAATTTTAATTTACAAACATTCTAAAAAATAGAAAACATGGTCTAAAATTAGAAACCACACCCAAAAATATAATTTAACAATTAAAGAGATCTAATTTTAATTAAGATAATAGATTTGATCTAAAACTTGTAAATAATCTTAATCTAACTTAGAACACAAAATTAAAATGCAATTGAATTATTTCCAAGCTACTTCACAATTTTTCAAGAATTTGAATTTATAATCAAAATAAAATAAAATAAAATATATATACATATTTACAATGGAATTTGGATTCAAGATTAAGGAGGTATTATTTTCAATACTTTAAAAATAAAATCAAAACCTAGAATATGGAGCTCACATTTATTAATTATCATTGATTTAAAATTTTCATTCATAATTAATTTAATTAAGAAAAACTTGAGTTTCATTAATCAAGAAATAATCAAAATAAATCTTGGGCTTAGAGAGAATTCAACATAAAATTCCAAATCTAAATTCTTCACCTACTCTTAAAAAGAGCCTTAGAATGGAAAATTAAGCTTCTAAACTTTCCAAAAAATTGGATGTTTAAGATGAAAATTTTAAGATTAAATCAAAATATGCATTCATAAAGAGATTAAAAATCAAATCAAACTATCACAATCAACAAACATTAAGTGGAAAACCATATATCTAAAAAAGCTTGTCTTAATTTTATTAATAAAACAAAGAATTAAAATTACATAACCATGGAATTCTTGGAGTAAGAAATTACAATGAAAAGTTAAAACACCAACATGAAACCCATTGTGGAATTTGAATTCCACACTGTCTTCCCTTCTCTTTGTCTCCTTTCCTTCCTCCCTGTGCTCCAAAAATCAATAGCCCAAATTCAATTTTTTCAATGGGATATGGCTAGTATTTATGGATGAACGGAGGTGGAATGAATGGATTGAATTTAAAGATTTAAATAAAACAAGAGACACATGGAGGGCTGATATGATTTGTGCTAAATATGGAATCACTTAAAAGAGGTAAGGAGATAAAATTCTTACAAGGAAAGTGGGTGTAAAATCCCTTTTTTACATATGTACCATCTTGCAGCTCAATTTTGACATTGTTAAAGTTCGAATCAGGAAACGTCATAAACTACGAAGTTGTAGCCCTTGAAGTCTTCTTTCCAACGCAAAACAAATCAAAGTAGTCGGACATCGAGGAATTTTATGACCAAAATACTGAATATGTGTCAAACCTTCCTTACTTTTCTCCCTTTCTTATTTTGTTTCTTTTCCTTAATCCACTTGCCAAATACAAAAATCCTCTTATATTGGCTTCTAAATTTTGAATTTTCTTTTGAGATAATGAAAATGGTATTCACACATGTGGATTTCTTCATGGGTTGTTCTTAATGGGCTCAACAATTGGAATTTTAATATTATGGAAAATCTAATAATTAATTTTACCACTTACAATCATTCTAAAAATGTACTAAATTAATCAAAAATCTCATAAATGGATTTGAATTAATTAGTTTACAAATAAAACCCCTAAAATTGTGGTAAAATAATTATTAAAAATTCTAACTTTTCAAAATATCAACTTATGCCCATAAATTGCAAAATTCCCCTTTTTAATTCTCATATCTTGCATTACCCTGTAAATCCTACAAAACGTCCAAAATCTCATTAAACATATTCTAAAACACACAAAACAAGAAGCTAACTAGTCCAAATATAAGGGTAAAATAATCATTTTTCTGTGTTTATCAATGAACATTGGTGATTTGGTTGGTTCATTGCAAACCTATGAACTACACTTTGAACAACTAAAGGATAAATCAATTGCCTTGAAATCTTCCCTAAAACAAACAAAGACTCAAGAAAAAATGAAAAAATTCAGAAGATGAACTCTCAAGTGATGAAATGGCAATGTTTGCTAAAAAGTTTTATAAAAACTCTGTAAAAAGAAATAACTTGAGAAGAATGGGTAAGGGTGAACCAAGTAAAAAATACCCAAGAAGGCAAGAGGAGTTCAGAGGGAAAGTGAGAGAAAGAGAGGATGTCAAGGAGCAGATCTGCTTCAATTGTGGAGGAAGAGGACGCTACATGAGTGAGTGTCCTTCGAATAAAATAAAGAAGGGTATGAATGTGGGTGTAACCCATATTGAAACTTCTGAATTAGAAAGTGATTCATATGATGAGACCCAACATAATACTGTTGTGTCAAAAGGTCTCTTAGCCTCGATCATTGATGATCACAAGAATCCCACAATCGAAACAGAGGATGAGAGTGAAGATGATGATAATCTTCAAGCTCCCTATAATGCCATTTTCCTTGAGAGTGAGAGGCTGATTAAAAAACTCAACAAGGTTGAAGATGAAAACTTTATGCTCTCCAATCAAGTGGAAGAGTTGAAAAATGAAAAATCTCTGCTAATTTCTAAGCTTAATCTCACAACAGCTGAAAACACTAAGCTCGAAGAAGATGTTAAAAGACTATCTTTGGAAGTAAAAGATTTAAAACTTCATAAGGGAAAATTCCAAAATAGGTTTACCCAAAGAGATGAAAGACTTAAAAGGCTCCTTAGTGCGGGTCGACAACATGGTGATAGGTCTGGACTTTGTGCCTCATCCACCAAAGTACCTATGAACCATGAGGAGCTCAAAAAAATAGGTATCTCTCGCCCTTCAACGGGTAAGTGAAATTTCTATCACAAGGATGGGCATTTCAAAAAAGACTGTTATCATCTGAAGTGGTACCTGGCGAGGAAAGTACAAAGGCAAAATCAAGAAAAACCTATGCTTAAAAGATATCCACCAACACCTAATCCTAAAAGAAACCCAAGGAAGGTGGATACAAGGCAAGACTCTACTAAGACAAATGAATCATGACTTAAGAGAGTTGATGAATCCCAAGGCTGGTCATCAAAGGTACGATCGTAGGGGTGTGTATGAAACACCAAATTCCACAATCTTTGTACCTATGAGATAGACCATGAATCATGTTTTGTTGTGGTTTCAGATTCACTTCTATATCTTAGACCACTACAAATGAACTCACAAGAGACCATGTGAGTTCACATAGCGGAGAAATGCTATGACATGAAGAGAGGAACTGGCCACATATAAGTCTAGAATGTACTCTTCCTGACTATAGTACATATTCTACTTGGAAAGTCATACACTCCATTCAAAGTATTTTTGAAATAAGTAATATTTTGAATGAGAATCGTTGTGTGTGTGTGCATGATTAGATGAAATTGTGTTTGGTATATTTGTACATGAATATGTGTTTGCCGTGCTTAAATTAGGATCTCCATCAAGCCGCACAAATCAAGGATAATTGCTCTGCAATTTGTACCTCTCGATGTTGTCGACATGTCAGTGAATAGACTATCTGAGTGATAGACATGTCATTTCTGTGCTAAATCGAGCATTGTTGAAAAAGGGAAAATGCCGAAAAAATCGACTTGTCGGTGGAACCGACATATCGGTGAAACAGAAAGTTCAAAATAAAAGGGGTCACTTTCTATGAAAGCGACAATACTTTCAAATTCGTTGTCTCCCCTCCCGTGAAGGTCTGTGGTCCCCTCTTCTCCTCCTTTGCCCTCGGGGTGATTTCCCACCTAAAAAACATGGGTTTTCGTTCCTCAAGCCTTTAGAAGCCTGAAAATCACCATTTTTGTGATTGTCATAGATCGAGTAGAGCTTAGGGTTCATCTCATTCATTTTCAAACCAGTGCTTGTGTAACGCCCGCCCCTTTTTCACCCGCTTTCCCAAAATCAAAGTCTATTTTTTTTTTTTTTTGAAAAAGAAGAGTGAGAGAGAGAGCGGACGCCACGACGCGAGTTAAGTCCGAGCTTCTAAAGCCCGGCCCTCAACTGGCCAACCCCACGCGTGCACGGAGCTAAGTCCACGAGAACGGTTCACGCGTAGGAAGTAAGCTCGCGGATTATAATTATTGCAGAACATGATAATAGAGTCTATCCTATCGGTTTTTAGATAGAAAGGAAGATATAACATTGAATTACCAAAATGCCCCTATGTTCATGTAACGCCCGCCCCTTTTCACCGTAAAATCAGAGTACATTTTTTTTTTTTTTAAATAAAAGTGACAAGGGCGCGGACGTCACGACGCGAGTTAAGTTCCGAGCTTCTAAAGCCCGGCCCTTAACTGGCCAACCCTACGCGTGCGTGGAACATAAGTCCACGAGTACGGTTCACGCGTAGCAAGTAAGCTCACGGAACATAAAAATAAGTGCGGATGATCATAGAACTATCCTACCAGTTCTTCAGATAGCAAGGAAGAAATACCCAATTAATTACGAAAATGCCATTATACTGTATTATCCAAAATAATACCTAAACATAGCAAACTACCTAAATTATTACATTTCCGACAAGCTAACTATACAAATACATCTTTTCCAAAATAAAGTAAAACAAAATAATTAATCCGCCTCCCCAAGCTCCTAAGCTTGGCTTCCGTCTCGCCCTTCCGGTCCGCCATCTCCTGCATCGTCAGCTAGGGTAGAAGTAGGGCGTTAGAACAACGCGCCCAGTAGGATTCCGAGTAGGGCTAGCACATGGGTTAGTAATAACCACATACAGATAATAACACAGTGAAAACTATAAACCACCAGATACTGAAATATAAGTAAATGATATGCCATGGGTGTCAATGTTATGAATCCCACCCATCATTCCTGCCATATACTGCCATATCCCTCTTGACGGAAAAACCTCGTCAAGATATGTCCAACCGCAAAATATCCCCCTTGACGGCAAAGCCTCGTCAAGGTGTCCCCATGCCTGTTCTCGGTCGCCCCGACGGAGCATGGACTCCGGTTTGTTTATTTTTTTCCGCCCATGCCATACATGAGATGTAATGCATTATGCTATGTACTATTTATAACTCATAACCTTAAGATATCATACATAGCCTTAATTTATAATGCATAACCTTAATCATAGTTCATAGCCATTAAATAAAATCCATCTTAAGCATAGCATCCATAATTGTAAAAACCCATCATAAGATAAATACTAATCAATAAAATATGACAAAAATACCATCACACATCCATGGCTTACAAATAGGTAGGAATCCTACCGATTACCAACTCGCGTCCTTTTCCTGTATTCGTCCGACAATCCAGCTACCGACTCACGTACCGCTCGCGCTATCCGACACCTTATTAAATTACCACATTAGTCCATATTTTACCATTTCCAAGCCCATAAATCATATCTTAGTGGTTTTCTTCAATTTAGCCAATAATTACCATTTTTGCCACTACCCCTTCACATGATTATGTACTCATTTATCTAGGTATGATTAAGTCCAAACTTGATCCACCACTTAGGTCCCTAACCTAGGTCCATTAATGATTCATTGACCATGACCTAACATCCCTAAATCATCCACTTAATTTAATCAAATTTTCCATCATCTAGATACAAGCATGGACCCAACCTTAGCCCATACAATAACTTACAAAATGGGTCATGGGTTCGGCCACACACCATGGCCACACACCATGGCCGAACCCATGATGTCTTGTTCTCCATTTTTCCTTGGATCCTTTAGTACATTTTAGATCTACCACAAGTCCTCCCATGAGAGGTTTACATCATGCATTTAAATCACCATTTTAAGGTATCATTACATATTTTGGGTCCATCAAAACTACTAACATTTTCCCATTTATTTCTCCATAAATCACAACCATTAAATCCACCATTGTTCACCATAGGGTTCGGCCATACACCATGGCCGAACCCATGGTTCATGATTCATCACTCCTTACTCCAAAATATCTCCATTCACCAAAATATTAAATCCATTACTCTTCCCATTTTTCCATGACTTTAACCTTAAAAACCCTAATTAACTTCACACACACAACAACCTAGGGTTTGGCCATACACCATTGCCGAACCCATGGTTCATAATTTATTCTCTTTTATGTCTTCCAATGCCATAAAATCCTTTTACATTTTCATCATAAAACCATTTTAAACATTACTCCCATGCATTCATTAAAACCCTAAATGCATTAATCAAAAACCTTCATTGCCTTCCATCCTTTGAACCCTAACCAATTTCATCAAACCCTAATCACCCACCATGGGGTTCGGCCATACTACATGGCCGAACCCTATGGCCCATGATTCTTATTCCAAGCACCCCATTCCATACTCAATTCCATAATTTATACAATGCACATACTACATTTATTTATTTCTTTTCCCTAACCCTAATTTTTTTCTCCATTAGAGTTTTACCCACTTTCCATTCCTTCCATTTGATGGATTTAAAATCCATAGCATAAAATTATCCATCCCCCATTAAATTTCACAAAAATAAGCCCTAAATCTTAAACCCTAAAATCCAAAATTTCTTGTTTTTAAAAAAAATACTCACTATCCGACGTCTCCTCCGATTTCCGCCGCTCCCGTCGATCTCCGTAGCCTCCTCTCTCCTTCCTCTTGATCTTTGATAGGTCAAAATCTTTGATCAAGGGTGGCAACTCCCAACCTTAAAATCAGCCATGTTAGGTTTGAATTTGAGAGATGAAAAGAGGAAAAGATGATGAGAGGAAGATGATGACCTTAATCTTAGAGTGAACTCCCTCCAAATTCCAATTTTTTTTTTTTCTCTCCTTGAGCTCCTTCTCTTTTTTTTTTTTTTTCTCCTTCACTTGGACATGGGACGGCAATGGAGGAGTGGAGAATTGAAATGAGAATGAAAAGAGAGAGAAAGGAAAAGATAAGACTCATTCCCATTTTTTTTTCTTTACATTAACTACCTCCACCAACCTTAAGATATTTTTTAGATCTTTTATTTGCTTCATGGTGGTGGTTATCTAAACCACCACCAAGCCCAACGTGTGTGAGTTTTTTTTGAGTTTGAGATGAGGTGAATCTTCACCTCATGGCCCCACCTTGACCACTCTTAACTACCATATTTAAATAATTTAATTAGATAATTACCTTAGGCTAATCCATTGATACTTAGCCTAAGTTCATTACTCCACCCATGGTTGACCAAGTCAACCATGGTGGCCGGCCCCACCAATCATTGGCCCACTCGCCACCTCACTTGATGAGGTGGAGGTGGGTCTCGCTTGGCCACACCACCATTGTTTAATTCCAAATTACTTATGGTGATTAAATTTCATTAAGCCCACTCTAAATGGATCACCATTAGGCCCATGGCCCAATTACATTTCCCACTAGCCCATTTACCTTAGAGCTTAACCATCTTGACCCATTGGGTCCCAAATGGGTATTTAACCCAATTTGACCATTCTTGACCCATTTAAATAAATTTAAATCCAAACCATAGTCTATTGGGCCACACTTGGGCCTTTATCCAATTTTGGCCCATTTACCATTTACTCCACCAATTTTCTAATTTCCATCATTAAAATAATTAATATTCACATTGATATTAATTCCCAAATTCCGAGACCTTACAGTTCATATTTATATCACAAAATGTAATCGTCCATAAGTAACGTCCAAACCATCGCAAGAAATGTAAACTTATACAACCCGACAAGCTAAGTTACTTTAAAATTACATCTCCAAAATGTAAACGTAAATAAACTAAGACTGCGCTGCCCAAGCTCCTAAGCTTGGCTCCTGTCATGTCCACCGCTTCCGCCATCCCCTGCGTCATCAGCTAGGGTAGAAGTAGGGCGTTAGTCAACGCGCCCAGTAGGACTCCGAGTAGGGCTAGCACATGGATTAGTGATAATACACATACCGATAAAATAACATATAACAAAATAAGCATGTGATGAACGCTATGCCATGGGTGCTTATGTCATGTGTCCCACCCATCATTCGTATGATCATACAATGTATTGTCCCCACGTTTGCTTCTCGGTCGCCCCGACGGAGCATGGACTCCGGTTATAGCCCTCAGGCTATCCCCATGTCTGATTCTCGGTCGCCCCGACGGAGCATGGACTCCGGTTTGTTTATTTTTTTTCCGCCCATGCCATGCATGAGATGTAGTGCATTATGCTATGTAGTATTTAGATAAACCATAATTTTGATATACCAAACATAGACATATAATGCATATGTTAAAATATAATCCATATGATTCATAACTTAAAACTCATCATAAGATAAATCATAATCATAAATCCATCATAAGACAAATCAAAATAATCTAAAATACCATCACATATCCATCGCTTACAAAAAGGTAGGAATCCTACCGAATACCATGTAGCGTTCCGTTACGTTTTCCGTTCGATAGTCCGGTAGCTGATCGCGTACCGTTTGCGACGTCCTGATACCTTATCACATTTACCGAATTAGTCCATACGTTATCCATGATTAAATTCCTATCTGATCATAACCCTAGATCCATTCAATGATCCTTTACAAGTTTATTAAAAATCGGTCCTTAACTTAGCCCATTATCCATTTGGTTAAAACACATACATAAATCCGATTTTGGCCATTCCAAATATTACATTGAGCGAGCCTAAAACGCAGCATCTATACGTTTCAATTAATCATTCATAATGCATTCGATTCTATGTCTAATCCACATAGGGTTCTGCCATGTACCACGGCCGAACCCATGGTTCTTCAAAGTGGCTATAAATTACGGTTTTGCCACTCCTCTTCCATGTACATTTTGAATTCGTATTTGACCCATAAACTTGGGCCCATTTATAATTCCATAACATATCCAAAATCAGCCACCTATTGTTTGATTTTGAAAAATAATTTAACCCCATATGTCCTTTCACATTTTGGCCCTAAAGGTGGCCCACAAAGGGATCATGGGTTCGGCCATACACCATGGCTGAACCCATGGTACCCTATCTTCATTTTCTTGGGTCCATTTTACTCCCTTTAATCCAATCTCCAATGAAATTAAAACATCCATTTAAGTCCCCATTTTTCATCTCATTTTAAATCATCACTTACATACTCATAAATCCATTTAAATTTGTCATCTCTTTCCATCATTTTCCATTCTTTTTACCTTCATTAAAAATCACTAACCTTCATTCATTTTGGCCCTCTAAAAACAAACTCCTAAGCATTGATACAGACATTAACCTTAGACTAAAATTTATCCAAAATTGGGTCATGGGTTCGGCCATACACCATGGCCGAACCCATGAAGTTTCTTTCTCCATTTTTCTTGGTTTCATTTACCCATTTTGACATACTTCCAATGAAGATTAAATCATCCATCTGAATCCTCATTTCCATCAAAAAAAAAATACTATATACTATACTTACCAATCTATTTCAAATTTCCATTCCTCTATATTATTTTCCATGCCTAGAAATCCCAAACCATTACCATAGGGTTCGGCCATACACCATGGCCAAACCCATGGTTCATGGCCCACCTTTCTTAGAGCTATTTAAGACCAAAGTTCTATGAACATTTGTCCATGATTTTCCTTTGTTAAAAATTCCATTTAAAATCAATAATATCATTCATTTGGTCCATTTAAAACTTATGTCATACACTTTGGAAATCCATTTGCAACTATTATTTACTCCATTACTTTCTATCCTTTTTCATCCATTAAAATTAATATCTATCACCAACTTTAAGATCTTCATAAAAACCATTAATCATTTTTTTTGTACTTAAAAACCCTAAACCATTTTTCCTACTTACAAAACCCTAATTAATTGCATACATCTTCTAATCACCCACCATTGACCATGGGGTTCGGCCATGCTACATGGCCGAACCCTATGGCCCATTAATCCATTAAAATCCCATTTTCCTATGCTTAATAAAGACTTAAAAATTCCATTTTTTTCCATTTCATCTTTTTCTTAATCCATTCCTCCATTTTTATCCATTTCTTATCCGACCTTTTGATGGATCTTAGATCCATGGCCCACAACGTTTTTGGCCACATTTGGTCTAAGGAATGGATTCCATATCCTAAAAAATAAAATCTTGTTTTAAGAAATCTTACCACCCGACGACTCCTCCGGTCCTTCTTTGCTTTTGGGCTTTCCTTAGCCTTCTCTTCTCTTCCTCTCCTTGATGGACGGTCAAGATGAGCTTGATCAATGGTGAGATATGCTTGGATCGGCTATGTAGATGGGGTTAGATTGAGAGAGGGAGAGGGGAAGGTGATGGAAAACAAGATCTTAGCCTTTGATCTTGAGGGGATGGACCAAGGCTTGCTCTCTCCTTCTCTTTTTTTTCTCTCTTCTTCTTCTAAGTTTTCTTCTCTTTTCCTTTGCAAGGTAGGGGACGGTTTTTGTGTGTGAGGAGGGCTAGAGGGAAATGGGTTAGTTTGAAATGAGATGGAGGTGGTTGGAGTGGCCTTCACTCAACATTAACTTCCCCACCCACCAAGCATGGGCTAGCTTGACTTTGGTGGTGGTGGTTGAGACCCAACCACCAAGTATGGCTCCCATGTCCTCTTTGACTTGTTTATGTTGACCCTAATTAATCAACCTAATTAATTAAGTTAAGTCCTCAGTTAGGTTAATTAATTTCCATCCAATTTAATTCCATTAAATTATCTATCTAATAAATCCACCCATGGTTGACCAAGTCAACCATGGTGGACGGCCCCCACCTATACCTACCCCACCCGCCACCTCACTTGATGAGGTGGAGGTGGGCCCCACTTGGCCATGTTATTTTAATTCCATTGATTTTAACTTAGATAATTTTACAATAATTTTAATCAATTTAATTTACCTTAATCCACCTTAGTCTTCTTAAATTTATCCATGGTTGACCAAGTCAACCATGATGGTTGGTCCCACTTTTTTCCTTGGTCCACACGCCACCTCAATTGGTGAGGTGGAGGTGGGCCCCATTTGGTCATACCATTTCATTTCATTACTAACTTAGGGGTTTTAATTCCAAATCACCCTTTTTAAATTAATTGGCCCACCATTGGGCCCACGGCCCAACCAATTATTTTCTACCCCTTTACCTTAGGGTTTGGACCAAATTTTGATCCATTGGGTCCCGCATGGTGATCGGGCCCACTTTGACTCAAATTGACTATCTTTGACCCAATTACTTCTCATTGACCCATTGAATGGATTTCATCCAATTTGTGGCCCAATTGGGCCATTCTTGGACCCTTGTCCCAAAGTTGATCCATTTGGCATTTTCATCACATCAAATTCCAAATTAAAATAATTAAATGTCCAATATATATTGCTTCGAAAATTCGGGCTATTACAATAGAATCCTCTTTTGAAATTTTCGTCCCGAAAATTCGAGCGAAGTAGGGGTCCAAAACAACTCATGCGAAGAGCTCCGGGTAAGCGGTTTTCATCTCCGACTCAAGTTCCCAGGTGGTTTCTTCACTGCCATGCCATTCCCATACCACCTTGACGAATTGAATGGCGCGGTTCCGTAGCACCCTTTGTTCGCTTCCAATAACTCTAACCGGCTTCTCCACATATGTTACATCGCTTTGTACATCGATGTCTTGAACGTTTATTACATGGGAAGGATCAGGGTTGTACTTTCTCAGCATGGACACATGAAATACATCATGTAGAGATGACAGCTGTGGAGGGAGCGCTAATTGATAAGCTACCCCTCACACCCTCTTCAGTATCGGGAACGGCCCCACAAATCTAGGCGACAGTTTCCCTTTCTTTCCGAATCTCATGTGCCCCTTCCATGGTGAAACTTTCAGAAATACCAAGTCTCCCACCTCAAACTCGAGGAACCTTCTCCTCTTGTCGGCATAGTTTTTCTAACGGCTCTGTGCAGTGAGCAGATGTTGCCGTATCAGCTTAATCTGTGTTGTAGTCTCTACAACCAAATCCGGCCCAATCAACGCAGGCTCACTGGCATCTGTCCAACACACTGACGATCTACACGGTCTACCGTACAAGGCCTCAAATGGAGCCATCTGAAGGCTTGCCTAGGTAATTGTTATTGTAAGAGAACTCCACCAGTGGTAGATGATCCTCCCATCCGCCTTTGAAGTCTAGCATGCATGCTCTCAACATATCCTCCAGTGTCTGTATCGTTCTTTCTGACTGTCCATCAGTCTGTGGATGAAATACTGTGCTAGTTAATACTTCGGTCCCCATAGCCGACTGCAGGCCCTGCCATACTCTGCCGGTGAATCGGCCATCCCTGTCGGACACAATAGACCGGGGAATGCCATGTAACCTGATGATCTCCCCGATGTACCGTCGACCCAAAGTCTCAGATGAATCTGTCATCTTGATGGGAAGGAAATGTGCAGACTTGGTCAACCGGTCCACTATGACCCTTATTGCATCGTTGCCCTTGGATGACCTTGGCAACCCTGTTACAAAGTCCATGGATATGTGTTCCCATTTCCATTCTGGCACCGGTAAGGGTGTGAGTAAACTCGGTGGTTTCCGATGTTCTGCCTTAACCTGCTGACAGGTTAAGCAACGAGCAACAAACTCTGCCACGTCTTTCTTAAGTCCATGCCACCAATAGTGCCTCTTAAGATCATGGTACATCTTGGTGCTGCCCGGGTGAATAGAGAGTTTGGTTTGGTGTGCTTCAATTAGCAACTCTCTCCTTCAATTCTTAGGCACATATGTTCTGCCTCGGAACATAAGACCATGTCCTGGTCGTAATTCCCACTCCGGTACAACCTCACCGGTAGACATTTTAGCCCAAATCTCCTCCACCTCTGGATCTGTCCGTTGCTCCCGTTCAATCTCGGAGACCATGTTGGATCGTATGATCAGATTGTATATGGTCCCATGATTATTGAGGTAAAGTTTAAATTCTCTGATGGTATTCAGTACCTCCCATTCCGTCCTGATCATGCTGGCTACTGTCGCACGTGACAAGCGGCTGAGGGCATCCGCCACTTTGTTCGCCTTGCTCGGATGATACCGAAGTGCGAACTCATAATCCGCCAGATATTCCATCCATCTACGCTGTCTCATATTGAGTTCCTTCTGATCAAATAAGTACTTCAAACTTTTGTGATCCGAGAACACCTCAAACTTTTCACCATAGAGGTAGTGTCTCCAGCTTTTGAGATCGAAGACCACCGCTGCTAGTTCTAGATCATGTGTGGGATAATGGCGTTCATGAATTTTCAACTGTCTTGATCCGTATGCCACCGCACGATTACTTTGACTGAGTGTACACCCCAGTCCCTCACCAGAGGCATCGCAGTACACCTCATAATTTTTGCCTCTTTCCGGTAAGGTCAGAATAGGAGCGGTCGTAAGCCTCTCCTTAAGCTCCTCAAATCTTTGATTGCACAGATTGGACCATTCAAACTTGACTCCTTTCTGAGTGAGTCGGGTAAGTGGAGCCGCAATCTTGGAGAAGTCCATGATGAATTTCCGATAGTAACCGACCAATCCCAGAAAACTGCGGATCTCGGTCACATTTGTGGCGCTTTCCATTCCTTGACTGTTGCTACCTTAGCCGGGTCCATGGCTATACCTTCCTCTGATATGATGTGCCCCAAGAAGTTGACTTCAGATAGCCAAAATTCACACTTGCTGGCTTTGGCATACAATTGGTTCTATCCGTAGGTGCCCGGCATGTTCGTTCTGACTTTTGGAGTAGATCAGAATATCATCGATGAATACGATCACAAACTGATCTAAGTATGGACGGAATATCCTATTCATCAGGTCCATGAACACCGCCGGTGCATTAGTAAGCCCAAACGGCATGACTACATACGCATATAGACCATATCGTGTCCTGAAAGCAGTCTTCTCTATGTTCTCCTCTCTAACCCGAATTTAATGGTATCCGAACATCAGGTCAATCTTGGAGAAATGAGAGGAACCCCTAAGTTGATCAAACAGATCATCAATCCGGGGTAGGGGATACTTGTTCCTGACAGTCAGCTGATTTAACTTCCTATAGTCCACACACATTCGTAGGGTACCATCTTTCTTTTTCACAAATAACACTGGGGCTCCCCATGCGGATGTACTATTCCGAATGAAGCCTAGTCTGAGCAGTTCATCAATTTGCTTCTTTAGCTCGGTCATCTCAGCTGGTGCCATCCTATAATGGGTTAATGATACTGGAGCGGCGCCGGGGTATAATTTTATTTCAAAGTCTATCTCCCTCTTGGGTGGCAAACCAGGGAGTTTTATTGGGAATACCTCGGCAAAATCTGCTACTACTGCCGGAAGTTCAACCATTGGTGCCTTATCTAGTCTGAGGCTGTTCAAGGCGAGATGGTTCAATTCCTCCTACAGTCTTCTAGGGATACCCTGTCCTGTCAGCGTGTACCACGTACCGCTTTCCCTTGGGTGACCAAAATATCAACCTACGAAGGTGGCAATCAATATGAGCCTGATATGTAGTCAACCAGTCCATGCCAAATATGACATCATATTCCGCCATATCGATTACTAAATAATTGAACTCGAATCTGAATCCCGCGAGTTCCGTGTTCAATGCCGTACATATTAGTCCTAATGATGTGTCTCCGACGGGGGATACAATGGTGAGTGATGTGGACAGGTTTTGTACTAGTGTACCCGTGGCAGATATGAATGCAGCAGATATGAATGAATGTGATGCCCCAGAGTCAAATAAAGTAACAGCATAGGAACTACCAATTACAGCCATACCTTGCATCACTGAACGGTCCACTGCTACTGGAGATGGTATGGTGAAGAGTCGTCCAGCTCCCGCAGGTTTTGGTGCCCGTCCCGCCTGATTGTATGTCCTGCCTCCCCGTGACTGAGTTGATCTAGCTGGAGGGCGGAAGGCACCCCTGGAGTTAGAGGGTCGGTTGATCTGTGGACAATCCCTCTTGAAGTGGCCCTGTTGGCCACACTGGTAACATGTGTTCCCACCCCGGGACCTGTGTGACTGATGTTGATGTAGAAGGCTGAGTGGGGCGAAAGCCCCCGGTAGACCCCGTGGAGGGTGAGGGCCTGCTAGGATTCGGGCGGGCGAATTTCTTGTTGGGTTGGAATGTTCCCCGTCCAAGTTGCCCTCGGCGGTTGTCGAACTGCGCTATCTCATTTAGTTCCCGTTCTGCGATGGTGGCCCTGCTAACCACCCCTGTCAGTGTGGGCTCTTTGAAAATGGTCACTCTAGTCTTGATGCTTGGCCGAAGGCCCCGTTCAAACTTGCGGGCCCTTCGGTGTTCAGTATCCACCATATAGAACCCATAGATAGACAGCTTAAGAAATTCTCTGTGATACTCCGCCACTGTCATGTTGCCTTGTACCAATGAGATGAAGGCTTCAGTCTGGCTCTCTCTTTCTTCCTCTGGAAAAAATTGTTCTAGGAAGGTGGCTGAGAACCACTCCCACGTCATGGGGATCCTTTCTCTTTCCGGTACCAGCGTTTGTTGCTTTTCTACCACTTCCCACCAACTGCTAGCATCCTCGGTTAGTTGGGATGTGGCCAGTAAGATCTTATCAGCAAGACTGGAAACATGGAGCAAATTCAAGATTTGATTGATCCTCTTTAACCAGTGCTCCGCTCCCACAGCCCCTTCCTTTCCCTTGAAGTAGGGAGGGCGCTGTTGTTGGAAGTCCTTGACCATCTTCCGTTTACCGAAGTCGCTGGCGGTCGCATTGCCGCTTGAGTGTTGTTGTAGAGCAGAAGCGATTGCCGCTTGAACTATGTCTTTCAACTCGGAAGGTATACCTTCTATGTTTATACTATTTGGTCCCTCGGCTGTATGAGGTGGTGGTTGTACTTCCTCGTCCTGACGAGGGGGTGTTACCTCTTTCTCTACTCGGGGGTTGCGACGGGTTCTTCTCTTTGGCGGCAATTCCTAAGTCATTGCACAATATTCATTGCCTTAGTTCCTTCATAAAATTGTCATGTTCATAGCTTGGAACAATTTTCCTAAGTATCAATTATTTCCTTCATTTTGGGGGAGAATTATCGATCAGGTATACTTCATTTTTGGGGGAAAATTCCTAAGTATCGAATATTGTTTCTTTCATTTGGGGAAGGTTGCCAAATAAGCATACTTGGTTTGGGGAAAACTTCCCAACTAGCTATGTTTGTCCATTTTGTGAAATCGGGGAAATTTTTTCCTACGTTTCATAAATCTATCAATGTTATATTTATTGTACTTCCCTTACTATCATTTTCTTATGTCGAATGTGGCGCTCAGATTGAATGTTTCAGTTTGAGTCAATCGAAGTAGATTAATCCGGCCCCCGTACAGCGGACTCCGAAGAGTCTGTCAGTTGGGATTCTTAGCTGTCAGTGAGACATGCAACCGTCTTAATCTTACTTCAAAGGATTCATTCCTTCGATTTCGCTCTGATACCAACTGTAACGCCCGCCCCTTTTTCACCCGCTTTCCCAAAATCAGAGTCTATTTTTTTTTTTTTTTTGAAATAGAAGAGTGAGAGAGAGCGCGGACGCTACGACGCGAGTTAAGTCCGAGCTTCTAAAGCCCGACCCTTAACTGGCTAACCCCACACGTGCGCGGAGCTAAGTCCACGAGAACGGTTCACGCGTAGGAAGTAAACTCGCGGATTATAATTATTGCGGAACATGATAATAGAGTCTATCCTACCGGCTTTTAGATAGAAGGGAAGATACAACATTGAATTACCAAAATGCCCCTATGTTCATATTTATATCACAAAATGTAATCGTCCATAAGTAACGTCCAAACCATCGCAAGAAATGTAAACTTATACAACCCGACAAGCTAAGTTACTTTAAAATTACATCTCCAAAATGTAAACGTAAATAAACTAAGACTGCGCTGCCCAAGCTCCTAAGCTTGGCTCCTGTCATGTCCACCGCTTCCGCCATCCCCTGCGTCATCAGCTAGGGTAGAAGTAGGGTGTTAGTCAACGCGCCCAGTAGGACTCCGAGTAGGGCTAGCACATGGATTAGTGATAATACACATACCGATAAAATAACATATAACAGAATAAGCATGTGATGAATGCTATGCCATGGGTGCCTATGTCATGTGTCCCACCCATCATCCGTATGATCATACAATATATTGTCCCCATGTTTGCTTCTCGGTCGCACCGACGGAGCATGGACTCCGGTTATAACCCTCAGGCTATCCCCATGTCTGATTCTCGGTCGCCCCGACGGAGCATGGACTCCGGCTATGGCCCCTCAACTATCCCCATGTTTGCTTCTCGGTCTCCCCGACGGAGCATGGACTGCTGTTTGTTTATTTTTTTTCCGCCCATGCCATGCATGAGATGTAGTGCATTATGCTATGTAGTATTTAGATAAACCATAATTTTGATATACCACACATAGCCATATAATGCATATGTTAAAATATAATCCATATGATTCATAACTTAAAACTCATCATAAGATAAATCATAATCATAAATCCATCATAAGACAAATCAAAATAATCTAAAATACTGTCACATATCCATTGCTTACAAAAAGGTAGGAATCCTACCGAATACCGTGTAGCATTCCGTTACGTTTTCCGTTCGATAGTCCAGTCGCTGATCGCGTACCGTTTACGACGTCCCGATACCTTATTACATTTACCGAATTAGTCCATACGTTATCCATGATTAAATTCCTATCTGATCATAACCCTAGATCCATTCAATGATCCTTTACAAGTTTATTAAAAATCGGTCCTTAACTTAGCCCATTATCCATTTGGTTAAAACACATACATAAATCCGATTTTGGCCATTTCAAATATTACATTGAGCGAGCCTAAAACGCAGCATCTATACGTTTCAATTAATCATTCATAATGCATTCGATTCTATGTCTAATCCACATAGGGTTCTGCCATGTACCACGGCCGAACCCATGGTTCTTCAAAGTGGCTATAAATTACGGTTTTGCCACTCCTCTTCCATGTACATTTTGAATTCGTATTTGACCCATAAACTTGGGCCCATTTATAATTCCATAACATATCCAAAATCAGCCACCTATTGTTTGATTTTGAAAAATAATTTAACCCCATATGTCCTTTCACATTTTGGCCCTAAAGGTGGCCCACAAAGGGATCATGGGTTCGGCCATACACCATGGCTGAACCCATGGTACCCTATCTTCATTTTCTTGGGTCCATTTTACTCCCTTTAATCCAATCTCCAATGAAATTAAAACATCCATTTAAGTCCCCATTTTTCATCTCATTTTAAATCATCACTTACATACTCATAAATCCATTTAAATTTGTCATCTCTTTCCATCATTTTCCATTCTTTTTACCTTCATTAAAAATCACTAACCTTCATTCATTTTGGCCCTCTAAAAACAAACTCCTAAGCATTGATACAGACATTAACCTTAGACTAAAATTTATCCAAAATTGGGTCATGGGTTCGGCCATACACCATGGCCGAACCCATGAAGTTTCTTTCTCCATTTTTCTTGGTTTCATTTACCCATTTTGACATACTTCCAATGAAGATTAAATCATCCATCTGAATCCTCATTTCCATCAAAAAAAAAATACTATATACTATACTTACCAATCTATTTCAAATTTCCATTCCTCTATATTATTTTCCATGCCTAGAAATCCCAAACCATTACCATAGGGTTCGGCCATACACCATGGCCAAACCCATGGTTCATGGCCCACCTTTCTTAGAGCTATTTAAGACCAAAGTTCTATGAACATTTGTCCATGATTTTCCTTTGTTAAAAATTCCATTTAAAATCAATAATATCATTCATTTGGTCCATTTAAAACTTATGTCATACACTTTGGAAATCCATTTGCAACTATTATTTACTCCATTACTTTCTATCCTTTTTCATCCATTAAAATTAATATCTATCACCAACTTTAAGATCTTCATAAAAACCATTAATCATTTTGTTTGTACTTAAAAACCCTAAACCATTTTTCCTACTTACAAAACCCTAATTAATTGCATACATCTTCTAATCACCCACCATTGACCATGGGGTTCGGCCATGCTACATGGCCGAACCCTATGGCCCATTAATCCATTAAAATCCCATTTTCCTATGCTTAATAAAGACTTAAAAATTCCATTTTTTTCCATTTCATCTTTTTCTTAATCCATTCCTCCATTTTTATCCATTTCTTATCCTACCTTTTGATGGATCTTAGATCCATGGCCCACAACGTTTTTGGCCACATTTGGTCTAAGGAATGGATTCCATATCCTAAAAAATAAAATCTTGTTTTAAGAAATCTTACCACCCGACGACTCCTCCGGTCCTTCTTTGCTTTTGGGCTTTCCTTAGCCTTCTCTTCTCTTCCTCTCCTTGATGGACGGTCAAGATGAGCTTGATCAATGGTGAGATATGCTTGGATCGGCTATGTAGATGGGGTTAGATTGAGAGAGGGAGAGGGGAAGGTGATGGAAAACAAGATCTTAGCCTTTGATCTTGAGGGGATGGACCAAGGCTTGCTCTCTCCTTCTCTTTTTTTTCTCTCTTCTTCTTCTAAGTTTTCTTCTCTTTTCCTTTGCAAGGTAGGGGACGGTTTTTGTGTGTGAGGAGGGCTAGAGTGAAATGGGTTAGTTTGAAATGAGATGGAGGTGGTTGGAGTGGCCTTCACTCAACATTAACTTCCCCACCCACCAAGCATGGGCTAGCTTGACTTTGGTGGTGGTGGTTGAGACCCAACCACCAAGTATGGCTCCCATGTCCTCTTTGACTTGTTTATATTGACCCTAATTAATCAACCTAATTAATTAAGTTAAGTCCTCAGTTAGGTTAATTAATTTCCATCCAATTTAATTCCATTAAATTATCTATCTAATAAATCCACCCATGGTTGACCAAGTCAACCATGGTGGACGGCCCCCACCTATACCTACCCCACCCGCCACCTCACTTGATGAGGTGGAGGTGGGCCCCACTTGGCCATGTTATTTTAATTCCATTGATTTTAACTTGGATAATTTTACAATAATTTTAATCAATTTAATTTACCTTAATCCACCTTAGTCTTCTTAAATTTAACCATGGTTGACCAAGTCAACCATGATGGTTGGTCCCACTTTTTTCCTTGGTCCACACGTCACCTCAATTGGTGAGGTGGAGGTGGGCCCCATTTGGTCATACCATTTCATTTCATTACTAACTTAGGGGTTTTAATTCCAAATCACCCTTTTTAAATTAATTGGCCCACCATTGGGCCCACGGCCCAACCAATTATTTTCTACCCCTTTACCTTAGGGTTTGGACCAATTTTTGATCCATTGGTCCCGCATGGTGATCGGGCCCACTTTGACTCAAATTGACTATCTTTGACCCAATTACTTCTCATTGACCCATTGAATGGATTTCATCCAATTTGTGGCCCAATTGGGCCATTGTGGACCCTTGTCCCAAAGTTGATCCATTTGGCATTTTCATCACATCAAATTCCAAATTAAAATAATTAAATGTCCGATATATACTGCTTCGAAAATTCGGGCTATTACAGCTTGAGGATCTCCTTCAAGAAAAACCATGACTAAGAAGACGGTAGCTCTGACACATCCTAAGCACTCTATAGAGTGAGGTGAATCTAGTAGTACCAAAAGATGGACTATAATAACCAAAAGGACAACCTTTCGGTCTTGCCTGGGTCAAGCTTTGAAAATCCTGTGTATATTCATTCAGGAACAACAAGAAACCCAACCTGAGGTAGGAGAAGAACCCATAGTTGACAAAGGTTGTCATCTTTGAAGAACGATGAGAGGAAAGGAGAGAAGAATTAGATGAGGAGCATGGTCGTAGAACCAGAAACAAAGATCTTGTTGACAATGAAGAGGAAAGCAACGACTCTGATGAAATTTGGAGTGATTCTGTTGAAGAAAAAGAGTATGAGCACCCTTCTCTAGATAATCTGGGCAGAAATGTATTCCAACTAGAAAGGAGACTGGACTATCTTAAAAATAGTTTAGAAAGTATCCAGTTGACTATCCGGGATCTAGCTGCTGCTACCTCCTTTTCTGACCGAGTTCCAGATTCTCCATCCCCTCCTCCTTCTGCACCCCCTCAAGATGGCTCTGCTTAGGATAGTTCTTTGTTGTTTAGAAAAACTATACTTTTGGTATTTTGATTAAGCATCCATAATGCCTCCCTAACAAACACCATATGTACTCAATGCACATTTTGTTATCAATGCAATGATATGGTTTGGTTTAATGTGATGTGTGTATTGTTGTGTATAAATGCCATATATCTCTTGTGTGTGATGTACTAACATGCAGGTTTGAATTAGTTGGTTTTGTATTGACATGTTAGGGAGATAACGGTTCGAACTGTGATGCTATACATATCCTTGGAGTATGGGGGAGCACAAAATATATGCTGATTAGCTATTGTCACTGACTCCATCTCCTCCTTCTCCTGCACCCCCTCAAGATGGCTCTGCTTAGGATAGTTATCTCTTGTTTAGAAAAACTATACTTTTGGTATTTTGATTAAGCATCCATAATGCCTCCCTAACAAACATCATATGTACTCAATGCACATTTTGTTATCAATGCAATGATATGGTTTGATTTAATGTGATGTGTGTATTGTTGTGTATAAATGTCATATATCTCTTTTGTATGATGTACTAACATGCATGTTTGAATGAGTTGCTTTGTATTGGCATATTAGGGAGATAAGGGTTCGAGCTGTAATACTATACATATCCTTGGAGTATAGGGGAGCACAAAATATTTGCTAATTAGCTGCTATCACTGATCATGACAGCTTGTGGAGAAAGGAAAATGCAAACTTCAAAGCTTGAAGAAAGATCAACTTAGGGGCAGCTAAGTTTGTGGGGGAATAGAGAAGAAAAAGCTAAGAAAAATAGCTTGGTGTACGGGGGAGAAAACTCGAATAAGCTAGGGACATTAGCTTAACCCTTGAAGCAATATGCTGGAATCAACTCGTGCAAAGGCATACAAACCTTGTTGCACAAAAGGAGTGCACTAATCCATGGGGTGAACCATGTGTGAGTTCGATGGTGCTTGATTTCAAGAAGCATGAGGGAGTGCTTGATCTTGATGCTTGCCTACTAACCCTTTGTCAATTGCAAGATGAAATGGGGGAGAAAATAGTAGAAGCCTTAAGATCCAACTCAAGGAGATCCAATTAGCAATCCATTGAAGATTGGGGGGAGAAAATCTTATTTAGTCCATGGATATTTATGGTTTGGAATAACCCATCTAATGATTGTCTAGTGTTGCTTGCTTTTTGTGATTAAACAGGAAAATAAAAATGAAGCAAGCTGAGCAAGAATATGAAGATCATAGTCTTGTTAATCCATTTGAATATACATCTAATTGATGTAATGTTTTGTATTCAAATGTGTTGTAATAAAGGGTAGGTTTGTAATTGGGTTAGCTTTTAGGTTTTGTCATGTAATTGACAAAGGGGAAGATTGTTAGTGCCCCGGCTGGACCGAGTCCCTCTCTGTCAATTACATGACTCGGGTAGAAGCACTTGCCAAGAAGCTTGAAGACTCAAGATGATTAAGGAAGAAGATCATGCTCCACCAAGCTTAGAGCTCATCATCATGGCAATCACAAGAACATGTATATGATCATAGATGACCCTAGGTGGAACCCACACATGAGAGAGGACAACTAGGATTAGTTACATATGTTGCTAATAAACATAAAATGCCTAAAGAGGAAGTTGAACATTGAATTGGAAGTGAACTTGGGAACATGAATTACGTTCACTGTCAGCATGACCAATCTATCTCACCGACCCCTCGGTGTAGTCAGGATTGACCCATCATGGTCAAAGACTGGTTGGCCAGATTGACATTGGTTCTGGAACTTCGAACTGTCATACTGGAAATGCCTCTGACCGAGAGTCTCCTATACATCGATCCCTCGGTGATGAACACGACCCCTCATGGTCAACGACTCGTCGGTATAAATCTTATAAGTTCTGGACTGGGATATTATAATAGCTCTCGATAAAATAAACACCTCAGTATATCACGACCGATCGAGAGTAACAGGACCGACCCCTCAACAAAGGGCGACAGGTTGTTCTGGTTAATAGGTTTCATAAGTGGAAACTATTGTCAAGCATGCTTTGTCTCAGAACGAGCCTCTCGTATGGAGCGACCATTGGTGCCATAACTGTTGACCCAACGGCGACACCGACATGTTGACCGGGAAGTAATTATGCCTTTCGGGGTGCATTTAATTCGTAACGGCCGGGTGATTGAATGGTAATAAATATGAACACCTACCCATCGATGCCACCGACCTGTCAGTCCTGGACAGTCAATATGATCGTTAAAAACTCATCTATAAATATGAGTGTTGGGTGATGTTGTGCTTTAAATTTAACTCGCAAGCGCACGAACCAGTTAATAATGTAGTGAATGAGTGTGAGGTCGAACCCAAGGAAAATCAACAAAATATATGTATGGAAACAAACTTGGTACCATTTAAATAATGTGATCTAAGAAAACAACATTTAGCGATTTAACCAAAGCATTTTAGATTTTCTAAAACATGGAGTTATAATCTTAATTTAGCGAAATTCTAGATTTAGATAACCAATATTTAACAAATTAGCTAACTTTGGAAGTAAACAAAATATAAGATCTATTTTTATCATACAAACCATTGATTTATAAATTTGATTAAAATGGTGGAGTGAATTTAAATAACCTCAATGTAATTTAAAATGTAAAGTTAAGAAACAAATAAAATATTTCTAACCTAGTTCCATCATTTCAAGGATTTTTTTGAATAAATAAAAGAATAAAATAAAAACAATAATAATGAATTATTTACATAGTTTGCAATGGAATTGAGACAAGTATCTAAGGCGGCATGTTATCCCATTTAAAAATAAAATCATGGCCTAGACTATAAAATCCTCTAAAATTATTAAATATAAATTCAAGTTTGGCATTTATTAAAATTCTGATTAGAAAAATTACGATGTCCATTAAATTAGAATTTTTCAATTCAAGCCTTAGGCTTGAGCGGGATTTACACTTACATTTTCCAAACTAAAATAAACTACTCTTAAAAAGAACCTTAGACTGGAAAAGTCGAGTCCCACCGATCCTAACATTGGTTCTACTTTTCTTTGAAAATTTATTAAAATAACTTCTTTCATAACATTAATAAGACAAATTAAAATAAAATTAAAACTATCATCATAGCATATCAAATAATTGGAAGACCATACATCTAATAAAGCTACCATGAATTTCATTTAAAAATTAGAATATAAGAAAATATAATTCTTTGGAACTCATTACATAAAAATAAATAAATGACTTACAAGAAATCAAATATTTTTCTCAGTCCTTTAGCCGTCCAAATTCAACCCCTTCAATGCCTTGCTCGGCTCAAATTTCTTTATTGAAGAAGTGCTCAATTTATAAGACAAGAGGTGAGAAAATAAAGCAACCAATGATCCCAACCGATTCTCTCCTTGACAATTTCATTCTATTCTGTGTGTTGGGTCGATTGATTTTCAGCCAGCCAATGCCGTGTGGGCCCTCCTCCTTAGCTCTATTTATCTCTGTTAGAATCAGCTAACATAGCCAACTCATTCTTTCTCTTTTCAAGCTGGTAGATCTTTTTTTTTCTTCCTTTCTATTTTTTCTTCCTTCTTTTCTTCTGGCCCAAATCAGCCAGCGCCTTCTTCCTTATCTCTCAACCTGCCATGTCCTGCTATGTTGCCGAGTCTCATGTAGCCTCTTCTAAAATTCAACAGATATGTTTGGTATGGTGGGGGATTACCTTATTTTCTCAGTCCTTTCCATACTTTGTATTTGCTTGGGAAGCAGGAACCGATTCTTTCTCTTCAATCAGCCTGGTCCTCCTCTGATCTTATCTTGATTTTTTTTGCTCAATGGACCGAAATCAGCGAAGGATTTCTCTGCTGAGTCACATAGATTTCGCCGAATCTATCTTTTTCTTCTTTATTATCTTCGCTTGGAGTAGTGGGAGATAAACAAGGATCGGCCAACTTTTCTATTGATTCTATTTTTATTCTACCCTCCATTCAAATCTTTCTACATCGTTGGACCATGTGATTTTACTCTAATCTACATGAATAGTAGCTATCTTGTTTCATTCGTTGGATGGGTTCCCATTTGTTCAATGCTTACTCATTCAACAACTCTATTCTTCTCCACTCACCGCCTACCACCTCTGCACTATACTTCTTTGCTCATTTTCTGTCCAGTTGTTGTTAACTCTGCTGTTAACATTAATTGCTACCTGAAGATGTTGCCTCTCTCAATGAAAATCAGCCAGGCATTTCTTTTCTTCTTAATCAGTTTCACAATAATTGTTGCCTCCTTGCTGTAACTTCTTTTTTTTTTTTCTTAGAAATCTGAGTGCTCCCATTGCTAATACCTTGCTATAGTTGCTAAAGTTAAACTTTGTACACAACCTCCTATCTCCGGCTGATTACGTGCTGTTGTATTCTCTCTTCGACACTGTAACACTCCGTCATTTTCACTCTAATAATCAGAGTTTACTTTTTTTTTTAAATAATAATAAACAAGTGATCACGACGCGAGTTAAGTTCGGACTTCTAACGTCTGACCCTTAACTGGCCAAACCCATGTGCGTATGAACTAAATCCATAAGAACTGATCCACACATGGTACAATGAACTTGCGGAATTTACTTAGTCTAACTGATGGTTATAATAGATCCTAAGACTACTCCATTTTCCATTTCTAGATAACAAATCATATAAACATTATCTCCAAAATTACTAGCATAGCCTTAAACTAAACAATCATACCAAACCATCCAAACCATAATTAACTACATTATTACATGCCAATAACATCTATCTATCAAATTACATTGTCCAAATAACTTAAATAAAAAGTCCATAATTCAAAGTCCATTCAAAGCCCAAGAGCCTATGCTTGGTTTCCATCACGATCCTCGTTCTTCCCCTTTCCTGCGTCATCCACTAAGGATAGAGATAGGGCGTTAGATCAACGCGCCCAGTAGTGTTTCCGATTAAGGATACCACAAGGTTAGTAAAACAACATGCAAATAATATAATAATACATGTTCATCAAACCTCATAGATAGCAATGATATGTATGTTATGCTCATATAATGAGTCCCACCCATCACAATTATACATAGCCTCCTCTTGACGGGATTCTCATCGTCAAGGTATCCCACAGTGGTCTTTCAGATGCCCGGACGGAGTGTGGCCTCCGGATTCCTCTTGATGGGATTCTCATCATCAAGGTACCCCACAATGGTCTTTCGGACGCCCCGACGGAGTGTGGCTCCGATTTCCATAATCACCACCCCATGCCATGCATGAGATGTCCATGATGTCATGCCATTTGTAAATACATGTTACCATACAAAACTACTTTGAAACATGATAACTTAGCACATCACTCATCAAAATTAAGATAAAACATCACATATATGTGTGGTTACAAAAAGGTAGGAAACCAACACAATGTTCACTTAGGTTGACCATTCTTTTAAACCGTCACCCGTTCACAACTTGTACACCGTTCAAGCAAGTCCCGTGGCCCTATTTATATAACAGCAAATCAAACATTTAACCATATGATTCCAACTTTGTCTAAGTCCCAAAAAACCACTTTGTGGGGTTCGGCCATACCCCATGGCCGAACCTCACCCATTTAAACTTTGGTCTCTCTTTTATTTATCCAAATAACTTAATCCTCCAAATGTACCTTGGTAGGGTTCGGCCATACAACATGGCCGAACCTTACCACTTTGGGATTAGCCCATATTTCAAATCCTTTGGTCATTTCATCTTTGATCATTTCATCCATATTTACCATAATGCCACTATACTAACCCTTGTTTAATTTTCCTTAAAAACCAATAACCATAACTAATCCACCTTGGTGGGTTCGGCCATACAACATGGCCGAACCTCACCACTTGGTTTGGTCCTTTAAATCATGCTTACATACATCTTCAATCACATTATTAACTACACACTAAGGCCACCAATGACCATTAGTGGGGTTCGGCCATACTTCATGGCCGAACCTCACCAAACTGGTTTTTGTTCCTCTTTCCATCATCCATGATGGCTGATTAGTTACTTATACTAAGTCCATAGATTAACATATATAATTCTTAAATCAAAGCATATAATTATTACATAATTTCCATCATAAACTTAATCCGATTATCCATCAAAACAGTCCATGGGGTTCGGCCCTATACTTAGCCGAACCCTATGGTTTCCTTGATGTAAACCCTCCAATATTTGTCCATGGTTTTGATCCGCAAATTAGCCATAACATTAACATGGTTCAGCCATGCCATAGCTGCTCCAAAACAATAAACTTATCTCTATTTTAAATCCTTTAAAAGCTTCATTACATAATATGGATTTTATCTCTCAAGCACCCTAAAGATTCACCAAATATTTTCATGGGGTTCGGCCATCCCAAGTGGCCGAACCCTATGGTCCATGTTTTGCCATTTTTAGACAGCATAATCCTTGATCTAAACTTTTGGTAAATTTGGCCATGTAATGGCCGGATCATAATCCTTAATCCATTTTATTCGACAAAGGTTATGATGCACTTACCAATACCGCAACTCCTTTGGTTCTTTGACTCCTTCCTTGGTCCTTTACTTCCTTAGCCTCTCCTTCTTTCTTGTTCTCTTGACTGAGATTAACCTTGCTGCAACCTCCTTGGAATACTTCAGCCAAGGTATAGATTTGAGAGAGAGAGAGAGAGAGAGAACTTTGGTCTTGGATGAGAGTGATAAGCCTTGGTGCCAAACTCCTTTGCTGAATTTTGTCTTGGTGAAAGAATCAACCAAGGACTGATTGGTATGAGATAAAATCAGCCAATACTCTTTGTCTTGTGAGATGAAAACCGTCCAACGAAGAGAGAGAGAGAGAGAGTAAAAATGAAGCTCCTTTGGCTAATGAAATTCAGCCTAAGGAACCACTTGTAACTCCCCTCCCATTTACTTCCATAACTCATTTCATTTGGGGGTTTCATCCTTGAGATGAAACCCTCCAACGGTTATTGGCTTTTGATTTTCCATCTAAGATGGTACTCTCCATGTTTCCATCATGTGAGGTAATTTGAATTTGAGACCTTAGTGTAACCCCCACTCCTTAATACCTCCCTTGGGGGAATCATCTTTGAGATGAAACTCTCAAGGTTCCCAACGGCTTCCCAAGACCATCTTGTTGTATGCATTCCTCTTTCATTATCCCTCTTTCATTACCATTGCATGTGAGAGTTTCATTTTGAAATGAAACTCTCATAAGCCCCAACGGCTAGCCTTTGATTGACTTTGAGTAACTTCAATTGCTTATTTATCTTCCATCCTTTACCCATGTGGGAGTTTCATCCTTGAGATGAAACTCCTACATGCCAACGGTTTTTATGTCTTAATATTTTACCCAACCATCCCTCTCATTGGCTGCCCATTTGAAGTCCCAAGCATGGCATAAAACCCCCATGCAATTCCAACGTGTAATAGGTTGAATTTGAACTCCTCACATTTGTAACTCCCAAACCGCCACCCCATTCATTATGTAGGAGTTACATGCATGGTAAAGCCTTTCCATGCAGCCAACGTTTTCTTGGTTTAGAATTCGAATTTAAAACACTCCACTCTCATTCACACACTTCACTCATTTATAGTAATTTAACTCTCTCAACTCAACCCATTTAACTCATCAATTTAATGTAACTCAACTCATAAATTCAACTCAACTAAACTCCATCATTTATTTCAACTCAAACCAACTCAAATATTTAATGAAACTTAAACCAATTAAGCTTTGAGCTCCCAATGATCAATCATGTCCACAACGACCCATTGGGTCCCAATTGGGTCCTTTGACCCATTTAACCTCTTTGACCCAAATAAATGTACCTCACCCATTTAACTTAATTTAAACCTTATACAAGTACATTGAGTCTTACTTGAGCAACGGGTCCCACCATTTTTCTCATCTATGATCATAACTCTTGAATTCATAAATCCAATGGCATTTTCGTAAATATTGATATATTGAAAAATCTAGGGTATTACAGACAACTTTTCAGATTTTCTCAATGGGTTGCAAACAGGTGCTGCTTTGCATTTCAGTTTCATGACCCACTTTCTCTTGGCCATCTATAAATCCAATTGACCTTGTATCAAGTAAACTCTCCATTCCATCTCTTGTATGCTTCCATGTATTTTTTAAGCACAATTCCCCATTAGCTTTTGTAGCTATCTTATTTTAATACAGTGAAGTGTTGGCTGTTTTATACATGAATATGGACAAAGGTTTTGGGGAAACTTACAGTCGTAGCCAATTTTTCAATGATACATGGATCAACCACACATGTGGATCAAGTGGGATTGAACTCAAAGTTGGCCATGGGCTTTTTCATGTGGGCTTCATAACTCTTGGAACTGTTTCATTTCTTGAACTTTTATTGAGCTTCAATCATTGACTTTTTTATGGGCATTGTCTTGTGAAACTTGGGCTTGAGATTTCCAAATTTGACATTGTAGCCCACTTTTTGCAATTTTCTTCAATTTTCATTCCAATTTCTTCTATTCTCAAGAATATAGTGTAAAACTCAAAAATAACATTAAACATATCTAATATTTATAAAATAAAGACTAACTAATCCAATACTAAAGGGTAAAATGGTAATTTTACGATGTTCATCAGGTGATCGTTTTACTATCTTCTTTGAGCTTAAGAGAGTTAAATACTCTAAGGAACAATCAACACTCTTGAGAAAAAGATCATAAACAACCAATCTTTGGATTGTGTTTGCAAGTGAGAAAGAGAGGAGGAGAGAAAGATCATAAACAACCAATCTTCGGATTGGGTTTGTGAGTGAGAGAGTTATAAACTAAGAAAGCTTTGGTTAATCCAAGTTTCCTTGTCGCCCACAAGATTGTGATTGCTACACGACGACTGCAAGAAGGAGTGTCGACATAACTTGGGTGGGATCTTCAAAAAGCACACATCAGTGAGAAAAAGTTTTAAGGTAAGTGATTCTTGGTTTTAATTTTCCTTTTTAAAAACCTGTAACTCGAAAGTGGATTAAGGAGAGGTACGCTGGAACCACTATAAAAAAAAGTCTAGAGCGTCGTCTCTGGCACAGAGGTGGGTGGAATTCCCAGTGAATTGAGTGAGGTGGAATTCCTACTCTAATTGTAAGGGTGTAAATCCCCACATAATGAACTTGGGGATAACTCAAGGTTGAGCGAGTCCTAACAGTGGATGTAGTTTGGCGAACCGAACCAATATATATCTTGTGTTCATATGTTTGTGATGTTAGAGTCATCTTCTTGTGTTGATTGTTAATCGCATTTGCCAAAACACACACTCGTGATTGTTGTATTCGCTGCATTTAAACTAATCAATCAAGTAAAATAAAAAAGGACCAACGATATTTGGATTGACCTATTAACCCCCCGCCCCCCCTCTAGGGTCAATCAGGTTGTTTTAGCACCCGTTTAAAGGGTACTTTCACCAACGATGAAGAGCCTCTTGGTATCTAGTAATGCAACTTCCCTATGATGGCATGTGGCCCAAAGGCAAAGCATCCAGTAACCCAATTCCATTATATAAACTAGTACCATTGTATGCCACCTCCATCCTTACATGCAAACCTACTATATACAGCTACATTCTATTGACCTAGATGTCATTTGATCTTCATGAGATACACATGCCAAACCTCTATTCCTGTGGCTGATTTCTAGCTAAATTCGACTGCATTTTCCATGATCTATAAGATCTCTACTGTGGATGTAAGCAATCCCAAGCAAACAGTTCTAATTTGGAAAACTGCTAATAGCAGTTACCATGTATTGTCCACTCATCCTTTCCTAGATTTTAATCCACCGAAAATCAAGGACTGAATCGAGCCACTGTCTCAAGAATCTCCACTTTGGCGAGAATTCACCAAACTTCGGAGACGAACAACTAACCTCCACTATATCTAACACACAGGCCTCTGTAAGATCCCTTATGTTCGTTGTTGAGAGAATCCTTTCCTAGCTTTCCTTAACCCACTTATATCCATTTCTTAACTATCTCTTCACAGAAAAAGACCAGTCATTCTTGAACTCAAACTTAGCACCGACCCATTGAATCAAAACTCTAATTCAACCAAACATCTCAGCCAACTTCAACTTGTGGTGCTGTGTATTCCCTCTCTATTCTCACGAGAACAGTGCTCTGCATTTGTACGTCAACACCTTTTGTTCCCTGCAGTAACAAATACACATTGACGTGGATTCTCACTCACTTTTATAGCTCCAAAAGGTCAAGGACCACCAAAGGTAGGAACAGGTTAAGTTCCGCCATTGGAGACTATACCTTGGCTTCTCTACTTCCCTCTCTCCTCTTTGCAGTGGTCTTTCACGCTATTGTATGTCCTCTACATACAGTATTGTTTGCTGTAAGCACACACAAATCAGCCCTCTTTGAGAGTGTACCAGATCTTTACTCCTCTGCCTATCTGACTCTTTTCATGACAAATCTGGCTTCTTTGTGTTCAGCCCCAACCAACAATGCCTCTTTCGAGGTTCGTGTGTGTCATACGTTCACACAGCATTGTTGGTTGTTTGTAGGATGTAAAGTTATTACCTGGTGTATACACTATACACGTTGGCAGTTTCCTCTCCTCTATTTGTTCTCAATGAATGAGAACAGGTTGTTCTCAGCTGCCTTTTTGCAGACGTTCCTTGCTAGAGACTCTCTTTATGAACAAGGTCTATATCTTGTTGATTATATACCTCTCTGTTGTGTATAATGTGCAGTCCACCCTCTCGATCTGCAACTCAGTTCGAATCTCTTCTTCTTGTGCAGAGCTCCACTTGCTTCCGAGATCTGCTCTCAGAACTTCTCTCTTCCCGTCGAGTTGTCCTCCATACAAAGTAAGATCTGCAACTACTCGCCATTTTCCGTTGCTCTATTTTCCGTTCACCCATTATTCCCCGATCTCAACCTGACTCTGATACCACTTATTAGGATTATTAACAGAAAATAAACACAATAACAAACGGAATAATAAACACAGCACAACACAATATTTTATGTGGTTCGGCTGTAATACTTCATCATAATACCTAGAGTTTATTAATTCAAAATCAATCATAAAATCATTCATCATTAAACTTAATGTTTGACAAACCCAAACAACATAACCACAGGATCTGGATGGATTAATGCTTGAAACACAGATTAATCTTAATGCGAAAATCATAAAAATCATAATAATAAGACATAACCGGATCCATTTTTGAAAGGGGGAGATCTGATCTTCCCTTTGATGTCTTGTGTCTTCCTAAAGTCTAAAAACAAGAGAACATACACCCAGGAGTTTCTACCTCTTGCCTCCTTAATGCCATCTCTCAAATTCATGAATAGTGCTTTAAGTCTTAAGTTGATGGATAATTATGGAGAAAAACTCTTTTATAGGCAGATAGAGGACCCTAAGGCAATTAAAACTTTACTTTTCCTACTTCCCATCAAAATAACAAACTAACTCCCTTTAGAACTCTCCTAAAATAGACCTTCCTTATTCAAATACAATTTCCCTGATTTAAGATCCTCTATGTAGAGCCCCAAATTTTAATGTGGGTCATATTTAGTTTTACATTCTCCCACTTGACCACATTTACACTTCATGGGATTTAAAACAGGTATTCATAAGGTGTACACATAAACTGTATTTAGCAGCATAATGCGGTCATCATCATAATGCTAATACTAAATAAACCACTAATGCGAACAATGGCGGTTGCACATCATCTTATCCCGACATAATTCCTTCCATCACTACAACACAAGTGACATACCTAGCATAACCCTTAAGTGAGAGATTTTCATAATGATCCACATAAGTATCATAACATAATGATTATTCCTGTTAGTGATAAAAAAAATACACATAATGTATATACATACTCATAATAAACAGGAACAATAATCAGAAACGCATACATGAGTACTCAAATGTCAAATAGTGCACATTTATTTATAATGTAGTCCAAAATTCATAATTACATCATAATAGATTACGTTCAAGACTCATTCTATTGGCATGTTCCTTAAATGTCTTTATAGGTAATCCTTCGTCAACGGATCTGCTATCATAAGTAAAGTAATTATGTGCTGAAAAGACAACTTCCGTTTCTGAACTTCTTATTTCATGAAAAGTACTTCAATTCCATGTGTTTCAATCCATTCTAATAATTGTCGTTCTTAGAGAAGAATACTGCTGCAGAATTATCACAGTAAATTCTTAGCGACTTGGCAATGTTGTCGACAATTCCATGTCCTGAGATAATGTTCTGCAGCCACATTCTTTGAAGAATGGCTTCATAGCACGCCACAAATTCTACTTCCATGGTTGACGTTGTAATGATAGTCTGTTTGGCACTTTTCCAGGATATTGCTCCGCCATCCATAAGGAACAACTAGCCAAACGTTGACTTTCATCTATCAACGCAATCACCAAAATCCGAATATGAGAAGTCAATGACCTCGAGATTATCAGACCTCTTAAACGTGAGCATAAATTCTTTAATACCATGTAGATACCTCATTAATTTCTTTGAAGCTTTCCAAGATTGCTTTGTTATCTGCCCATCATACTGATAGCAAAACTAACGTTGGGTCTGGTGCAGGTCTGAGCATATATCAGGCTACCTATAGCTGAGGCATAAAATTTTCTCTCCATTTGTTTCTTTTCAAGTTCATTCTGCAGACATTGCATTAAGTTAAATTTAATTCCCTTTTTAATAAGGGCATCTTGATAGGAAAAATTTTTCATACGAATCTCTCCAAGATTCTTTCTATATAGCCTTTCTAAGACAACCTTAACATAACAAGTCTTCTGTCATGGAATATTTCTATTCCAATCACGTAGGCTTCCTCTCCGATATCTTTCATTTCAAAATTATTGGAGAGAAACTTTTTGATTTCGAAAATCATACCAAGATCATTAGTGGCAAACAAAATTTCATCAACATATAATATCAAGAGGATAAACTTACTCCCACTGACCTTCAGGTATATACACCGATCAACTGTGTTTTCCTTAAAACTGAATGAGATAATGGTATCATTGAACTTAAGGTACCATTGCCTGGAGGCTTGCTTAAGGCCATAAATTGATTTCTTTAATTTACATACCATTTGTTCCTTGCCCTCTACGGAGAATTCTTTAGGTTGTTCCATATATACATCCTCATCTAAACTACCATTCAAAAATGCATTTTTAACATCTATTTGGTATAACTCCAAATCATAATTAGCCACCAAAGCCATAATAATTCTAAAAGAGTATTTCCTGGATACAGGAGAAAATGTCTTTTTATAATTAATGCCATCTTTCTAAGTAAACCCTTTGGCCACAAGTCTGGCTTTATATCGTTCAATATTGCCGTTAGAGTCTCGTTTGGTCTTAAAGACTCACTTATATCCAACTTTCTTGTATCCATGAGGCAATTCTACTAGATCACAGACTTCATTCTCGGCCATGGACTTTAGTTCGTCTTTCATGACATCTGACCACTTGCTTGAATCATCATATTCTATGGCTTCTTCATAAGTGACCGAATTCTTAATAGCCCCTAAATCATAATCTGATTCCTATAGATACACCACATAGTCATCCGAAATAACAGGTTTTCTTTGTCTTTCAGACATTCTTAATACTATTTCTTACAGTTGTTCCCCAACCGGTTCCTTATTGGTGATGGTTTCATCATGGAGTGGTTCATCATTAAGGTGTCGTTCACCTTGTTGTTCAATGACATTAGGGACAACAACTTTTGAAGTTACGGGTATAGGGACTTGTACCATTACTTCTAGCACACTGACGTTTCTCATTATGTCACTCCCACTAACCTCACCATTCTTAATAAATCTTACATTACCGGTCTCGGTCCCTACGATTCTCATTCTATGGTTTGGGCAATAGAACTTGTACCCTTTGGACTTCTCAGGGTAACCTATGAAGTAACTACTTATTGTCCGTTCATCAAGTTTTCTTTCTTATGGGTTATAAATTCTTTCTTCTGCAGGACAAACCCATACATGCAGGTGTCTAAAATTGGGTTTCCTTCCCGTCCACAGTTCAAAAGAAGTCTTAGGAACTGACTAACTAGGAAACCAATTAAGCAAGTACATTGCGGTTCTTAAAGCATACATCCACAATATAATACGCTAAATGCTATCACATAACATGCTCCTAACCATGTCCATAAGTGTGCAGTTACGCCTTTTAGCGACACCATTCTGCCGAGGCGTACCAAGCATCGTGTATTGTGCAATTATACCGCAACTTTCTAATAGTCCAGCAAAAGTCCCTAGGTGTTGACCCGTTTCATCATACCTTCCATAATATTCACCACCTCTATCTAACCCTATGATTTTCACCTTTTTATATACTTGCCTTTCAACTTCAGTGATAAATATCTCTACGGTGTTAACTGCTTGAGATTTATCATGCAACATATAAACGTAACCATAATGCAAAAAATCGTCAATAAAGGTGATCAAATAGGTCTCTCCACCAAAAGATTGAACATCAAATGTGCCACAAATATCAG
This sequence comes from Chimonanthus salicifolius, assembly GCA_013350335.1. Taxonomy (NCBI): domain Eukaryota; kingdom Viridiplantae; phylum Streptophyta; class Magnoliopsida; order Laurales; family Calycanthaceae; genus Chimonanthus; species Chimonanthus salicifolius. The sequence goes on from CM023539.1 coordinate 18,349,310, forward strand.
TATGGATCAACTCAAGTAGCCCTTTAGATCTAGTGACTTGTTGATGTACAAATTTTACATTTATAAATCTCACAAGCGTAAAAATCATTTATAATATATAGTTATGAGTGCGAGGTCGATCCTATAGGGAACAAATATGTGCGTGTTTGTTTGTTTAAAGAATTTAGATCTTAAATTAATCTAGTCTCAAGAAATCAATCCTACTCTCATGAATGTAATTCCAAGTTAACAAATCTTAATTTTAATAAATAGATCCAAAGATTAAAACACTAATTAAATATAACTACGAGACTGGATTAATGTAGAGGTTATAAACAATCTCACACACAATATTAAGATAACTAAATTAACAATCCAATTAGATTAAGTCTCAATCTAGTTAACACATATGTTAGAGAGGTGGTTTAAATACAAGATAATTAAAATACACGACACAAGAAATAAATTGAAAACAATTAGAACAATTTAAATACAACATACAAGCAAAACAAATTGAAAAACAGAATCAAACAAACATTGAAAATAAATTAACAGTAAAAGTAAATGACATAATGTAAAAGTGCATACGTGAAAAAATGGTTATTGGAATAGATCTTTCATCACGCAAAATAAATAAATAATAACAAAACCCAGGACTGAAGTTCAAGTAAAAGTCTGTTATTCAATTCATGCTCATCCTTAAAATCGAGACTTTTAAACTTCAATTTATGAAATCGGACCTTAGTAACTTAGATTCATCACTTACAACCTAATTTCTAACTATTTCATGTCCAATTTAATAACATAAAATTCATAAACTCAAGATCAATTCAAAAAAATCATTAATGAATTCCGAAAATTAGATGTTTTAGGACCCTAAAGGAACGTTTTACTTTTATTTAATGAAAGAATTAATACAGGCATTCAGAAATTTAGTACAAGAAAGACAAAATGGTGAAGAAAATTTACAACTCTCACTTGCAAAATTCAATAGGGGCTCCTGTCTTCTTGTCTCTCTGTCTTTTCTCTCCAGCCTTGGCCCTCTTGTACTCCAGATCAAATTCGAGTATGGTTATGGGTTATTGGGGTATTTATAGGACTCATGGACTGGATGGAGGGTGGAGATTAAATCTGATTAAATTTGGTGAATGGATGGCATGGATTGGATCTAACTTACGGTGAATGGATGGGATTAAAGATAGAAAATGTAGGGTTGCTATAGGGTGTACACGAATTTTGGGATAGTGGCTTTGTGGCTAAGTAGAGAATGAGAGAAATGAGGGGTTTTAAAGAGGAAATAGGACATGGTCGAATTTGGCTATGTAGATTAGGATTTTGGGTTGTGCAATGCATGATTATGGATGGCTAAGATTGAAAGCTAGGATGGATGGATGGATGAGATGTAACGAGTGACATGGCTTTAATAAAATTGGAATGAGATAAAGAGGATATGGAGAAATCGTGTGTGACATGGAGTGGAGGTGGAAAAATCGTGTATGGCTCTATTTGGATTGGATTGGAAGACAGATAGGATCTAGGTGAGGTGTACATGAGGTGGATGGATTGGAGAGGAATTCTAGGAGGATCCATGCGCATGGAGGATTCTAGATTGGGATTTTCGTGTGATGCATAGGAGATATGCGCATGGGGTGCTAAAATGTAGGGTTGTGCACTAGATCTATGGTTTATGAATGAATGGCTTTGATTGGTTGTCCTAAATCTAATGGCTTTAATGAATGATGGATGATCTATATGGATGGATGATATGATGATGCATGGATGATCAGAATCCTAAGGTTATTCTAGACGATGAATGGATTGGATGACCTAGATCTGAACATGATGTATGTATGGTTTGGATTTGATAGGTGGCTCTAGAGTTTCCTATGTTTTATGATATGAAATGAATGATGTGAATGCGATGCATAAGATGAATGGTCTGGATTACATGATTTGGCTAATGGATGGTGTGGATGAGTGAATGAAAATGAATGGTGCATGGAGAGGATGGGTTAACTTTTGGATATGAGTGTATGCGGATTTGGGCTTACAAAACTCGAATATGAGTCACGGAGCATTGGATCTTGAATTGGACTTGGACTTCTTGGATTGGAGTATGGACTTGGCCTGATGGACTTGGATTCACATTGGCCTGGCCCATCTTGGGGAATTCACATGGAGCGCTTGGCCTGGCCCAGTGTCTACCATTTGAAACAATGCTTGGCCTATTTGCAATGGATCTCAGGCCCATGGATCTTGATTTCAAACTCTTGGCCTTCTTAATTGTGGACTTCTCTTTTCTTGGAACTAAGTAATTAATCACTCACTTAAAATATTGAATTATTCCACACTCTCATAAACAGATCCAGATTAATCAATTTACATTGAAAATCCTAAAAGTGGTACGTATCAAATTCCAAATCTTCCATTTTAAGATCACTTCCGGCAATTATCCACTGATTTATGAGTTTTTCCTATATTTCCCAAATTTATCTACAAACTTAGAAAATTATATTAAATGCATCTTATACTTACAAAATAAATACTAACTAATCCAATATTGAAGGGAAAAAATGTAATTTTTCTGGACTCAACAAATTCCCCCAAATTTAGATTTTATTAGTCCTCGAGCAAAACTACCTAAAAAATCTAAAAACAAATTTCCTAATATAATCCTAATCTAAATTACACCACGTTCCCTAGTTCTCTCGATTGCATTTAGCGTATGCAACAAGCCTTTAAACCCTTAGGCTAATGTACGAATTGTAGTCTCGTGAGGGCTTGCTGTTGTGCAAATTTTAAATTTATAACTCGCAAGTGCGCGAACCATTAGATAGTATAGTGATTGAGTTCGAGGTCGAACCTATCGGAACTTATGAAAATATATCCATAAAAATACATACCACTGAATTATATATTTTAAGAAATTTAGAAAACATGGAAATAAATCATGAATATGGAATTAATTATCTAATCTAAGAATTTAATTTTAATTTAGAAACATTCTAAAAATAGCAAACATGGTCTAAACTTAGAAATCACATCTAAAAATAGAATTTAACAATTAAAGAGATATAATTTTAATTAAGATGATGGATTTGATCTAAAAATTGTAAATAATCTTTGCTTAACTTAGAACACAAAACTAAGATGCAATTAATTAATCAACCAGCGTAGTTCCACAATTTTCAAGAATTTTGAATTTTAAAATAAAATTACCTTTGTACATATTTACAACTGGTTCAAGTAAATCAAGGAGGCATTATTTTCCATATTTTCAAAATAAAACAAAGGCCTATAATATTGGAGCTCACGTAAATCACCAATCATGCACTCAAATTTTTCATTCATAATTGTTCTAATAATTAAATCTATGAATTTTATTAAATTGAAAATCTCAAATTAAACCTTAGAATGAATAGAATTTAAAATTTTTCTCAAAATCTAAAATATTTCATCTCACTCTTAAAATAAGAGTCTTAGATCGAAGAAGGAAGTCTATTCAATCTAAATTTTCATCACATTTAATTTGAAACATTTATAATAAATCCACACATAGACTTAATTAAAGAATAAAAATACAATAAAATAATCACCATACATCAATTGAATAATTGGAAAACCATAGACTAAATATTTCATCACACCTTTATCTTATTATTAAAATATGAAATTAGAATTGCAAAACAAAGGATTTTGGTATTAAGAGAACTCAATAATACAATGGAAAATTAAAAACCACCAACCTCAAACCCTTGTGGAAATCAAAATTGCCAAAGTTTCTCTCTTCTCTTCTTTCCCTCCTCTCCTATGCACAACCCTTCAATTTATTTGGCCAAGTTCAATTTCCTCAATGGGAGAGTGAATATTTATAAATGAAAGAAGGTGGAATGAATGGCTTGGATTTAAAGATTTAAATAAAGCAAAGGACACTTGGAGGGCTGATATGGTTTGTGCTAAACATGGAATGGCTTAAAAGAGGCAAGGAGGTGGAAAAAATACTAAAATTCGTGCAAGGAAAGTGTGTGCAAAATCCCATTTTTTACACATGTACCACCTTCCAGCTCCGTTTTGACCTAGTTAACGTCCTAATCATAAAATTTTGGAGACTACAAAGTTGTAGCCCTAAGTGTCTTATTTCTAACCTGAAAAGAATCAAAGCAATCGTATTTAGGAGTAAAACGTTAATGTCAAAATACGGAAGTTGTGTCAAACCTTCCTTCTTTTCTACACTTCTTATTTTGTTTCTTTTTCCTTAATCCATTTCGCAAATTCGAAAATCCTCTGATAATGACTTGTAAATTTTGAATTTCCTCATGTGTATCTTGAGATGATGAAAATAGACTTCACATATGTGGATTTCTACATGGGCTTTTCTTAATGTGCTTAATAATTGGGCTTTTCGAAGTATGGAAAATCTAATAAATAATTTTACCACTTAGATTCAATTCTAAAAATTACTAAATTTGTCCAAACTCTTATAAATGGATTTGAATTAATTATTTTACAGTAAAATCCAAAATTGTGGTAAAATAATCATTAAAAATTCCAACTTTCCAAAAATATCAACTTCTGCCCATAAATTGCAAAATTCACCATTTGAATTCTCATATCTTGTATTTCCCTATAAATCCTGCAAAACTTCTAAAATCACATTAAACATATTCTAAAATACACAAAATAAGGGCTAACTAGTCCAAATACAAGGGCAAAATAGTGCTCATCACTTACAGTGATGTTACCCACAAACATCCTAATTATCTAGTCTTAGTTTCAGTTTCGGCTAAAACATGTCCATAAAAATCTAGACATCATATGATTCCAAAATTTATTTTACAAAATTTATATCTGGAGTGTAGTGTGTGTTTAGCCAATATTAAATGAATCTTTTTTTTTTTCCAAATAGACACAAGTTTCGTAACCACCAGTGGAAAATGCGCTTTGACTTCAAACCTCACTAGATATCTCTCAGAAAAAATAACGCTCAAAGGTTTGGGTTATTTTCTCTGAAAGGTATATGTGAACGGAGTTTATGTATTCAAAATTAAAACATCTCACATATGTATTAGAAAGATAACACATATCAAAGAAAATAATTCGGTCTCATGAATGGATATCACTTTCCTGAGAACGTTAAGTTATACACCACCATTTTCCTTCATTTATTCTCCACATGAAATACCCTATTAGACTTAAGATCAATCGGACTTCCTATAGGAGGAAACGCGGCTTGGGATAGTGTCAAATCAAAGAAGGATAAAAGAATCTAAAAATAAATATTTTGAATAGAAAAGTTAGAGGCCTTCAAGATGCAAGACATGATATTTCTTCCTCTGTATATATTTTTCTTTGAAGCACTTTTCAAAATATTTTTTTTCTTTTATATTCTTTTGTTTTTCACATCCTTCTTTTAATGTCTAGATGTTCCCTTTCTTTTTATTTTCCCATTTTTTTTATAGTACCATCCTAATATTTGTCATCTCTAACCTTTTCTAAGCTATCAGAATAGGTCACAGATATTTCAATGAGGCTCAGACTCTATAGCCAGAGTTGGGTACAGTAAACATGGCTAAACAATAAAACATGCTAATTTTAATAAGGCTCAATTGGGAACTATTAGGATAAATGACCATAAATAGGTAGGCATGAAGGCTTAAACGATCCAAAAATGGCCTAAATCCTATCCTAAGTTTCATAAAGATTTCCTTGTTTTATATAAATTCCAAAAAATGTCAAATGTACTAACTCAAATTTGATGGCGTTCTAAGTAATTTGACCAAAATTGAAGAATAATGCAATCCAGAATGACTTAAGGCGCTTAAGAAAGGAAAATGGATTAACTTATAACCCTTAGAAAAATTGAAAGGCTCTAAAGCTCACTGGGTTAAGTCTCCACTCGTATTCCTCTGTTGATTACTAAACTTGTGAAATATTTTTCAATTTCCAACTAATATTAACATGGCTGTTTAAAATTGTTCCGAATATAATTCTTATAAAAAATCTTATTGAAATAGTGTGATATAATTTTTTTTATTTACCCATTAATGTTGAAAAATCACTTAAACTCAACAAATCTCCTTTTTTTTCTCACAAGGGGAAGTCTCAGCCTTCACTTACATTTCCCTTTATTGAATTTTTTTTTATTAGACTCAAAAACATTAAAATAAAACACGACTCTTTTTTTTTTTTTTTTGTCAAGGGCAGTCTCAGTTTTTGTTTGTAGAGTTACTCTTCCCTCAACTTTTTTCCTTTTATTGGACACAAAAACTTTTATTGGACTCAATCAGTGCAACTCCTTGATACCCCCAAACTTAAATTAGACATTGTCCTCAATGTTCTGTAATCTATAGTGATCAAGTGCAAATCAGAAATTTTTTGGAGCAGTATAAATTAGGGTTCAGATGTATTTAGAGGGTCCACTCACAGCAGACCTAAAACAAAAATTTAAACTAGACTAACTAGCTAAAATCCTAGACTGATTCTAGACGGACTAAAAAATTAGAGACTGACTGACTCTAAAAGAAACCTATAGAAAATGCGAACTCAATTATATTTTTACAAATGACACATCCTTAACCTTCTTGAGTGAGTTCCATTCAATTCGGCAGATGGTGATAGTGACTATGGTCCAATAAGTTTACAGTGTCCTGGGCCAAGTATCTCTTTTCCCAAACATTATCACCCACTGGTATGATGAAAGCCCGTGGATCATTCAAATCAAGCAGGATACAGTCCAATGCGGGTTGTCCCTCAATGTTGGGTTTTTCATCATTGCTAGGCTCTTCCTTGATTTTAGGCTCTTCTTTAATCTCAGTTTTTACTTTGATGCTCGAATTATCACATACCCTAGTTAGACTCTCCTCACCTTGGTTGAAACTCTCGGGATTTAACGAAGATGCTAGTGTTGTAACTGACATAACCTCAAAGACCCTACTGTTATGCAAAATGGATTGATGACTATCGTGGGATTCACCAATTGGGGACGTAAATCTAACTAATCGCTTAGTCAAATCACACCTCCAAGTATTCATTGTTACTGAAACAAGACCACACAAGACAAAACAAAATTCAAATAAATTAAATGACTTAAAACTAAAATAAAAAACCTAAACTAGCCTAAGAATCTAGACAGCTCCTAATCTTTTCTCAAAAAATTCTATATCTCTAATTAAGAGTTTAACCACAATCATGGCCAGGTAAGTTTCCATGTAAGTGGAGGATCACTTGACAATCTGCTTATGTTCCACTTTTCCTTAGGATATTTACGCTTTGGTGACAGAACTAATCTTAGACACCATGATTGAAGAAAAACAAATATTGATTATCTAAAATTAATTGAATTGAAGAATGTCCTAATGAGCATTAAAGACCATAAAGACTATCCTATGGTTCCGAAATTGATTTTAATTTAAATACATGAACCAATTTTTTTACTACTCTTTTTTTTTTTTGAATGAAAACCTAAATCTAACAATGTAAGATACACAAGCAAATATGCAGAAAATTATGCAAACAATCTAACCCAGATGCATGATCAAAGTAATTTTTTTTTAAATGCAGAATAAATGCAAGCACCTTATTAAAAGCTATATGAATGCATGCGAAAGATAAAAATTAAAAGAAGGTAGTTAGGCACTTAACTTAGCCTATGCTCATATTTTCCAGCAATCTCAACTCGCGATTTTTAAAGCACCTGAAAAATAAAACACATGAACCTAGGTAAAGATTCTAACTCAAGAATGCATGAATTACCTAAATGCAAAGTCCTAAACTACAACTAGAAAGAGATTAAAATAATTGAATCTAATTAAGTTTCCTAATTGGTCTGAGATTATAATAAATTTCTAGATTAATACCATTACTTAATAAATATTTAAGTGATGATCTAAAATTAGAAACTTTCCAGAAATAGATATTTTCCAAAATTAGTCATTTCCAAAATCATGCAATTTCAAAAAATAGAATGTTTCCAAAATTAGATAATTTTAAAACTTTCCATAGACAAAAATTTTAAAACCTTCTAAAAATAGATGTATTTCCAAAATTAAAATATTGTTAAAATAGATTATATTTAAGAGATTAGAAAGAGGCTAAAAGGAGAAACTAATTGAATTTATCGAATTTCCAAAAATATAAATTTTCTACAAAAATAGATACTTCTAAATTCAATGAGTGTCTAAATTTAGCAAAATTTCCAAGATTAGAAAATTTTAAGATCTCTCATATTTTAAAACAAAATTTTAATTTTAGGTAACATTCCACAATTAGAATTCCTAAAAAATAGAACTTTTCAATTTTAAAAAGCTGCCTAAATTAAAAGATTCCAAAAATAAAAGTATTTTATAAAACCATAATATATATATATATATATATATATATATATATATATATATATATATATATATATATATATGTATAGTGTGTATGTGTGTGTGAACTCAAATATATGACTTTGGAAATTTATGTTTTTATTGAATTTATATCTCAAATTAATCTAATCTCAAGAAATCAATCCTATTCTCATGAATGTAATTACAAGTTAACAAATCTTAGTTTTAATAAATAAATCCAAAGATTAAAACACTAATTAAATATGGCTGGCCATATAGACACCACATTTTTCTGCTAGGAAACACCTCTTTTTGTTGTTAGGTGTAAAATTACCAATTTACCCTTCCGTGTTTTCATAGTTCGATTGGCCCTCCCGTTCATTGTCGTCCGATCGAACGATTCCTTGTAAAATGGAATTGTCCGATCGAAGTCTGTGGAGGGAATGTTCGATTGGACGATTCCAGGAATGGTCCTAACAAATGCTGTGGAGATGGATTTTCGAAAAAGGTCGTTTCTCGACCGATTTTTACAAACAAGGTATCAAAATTCATCTACTCTAAATTTTATGAACTCCGAGACTGATTTTAAGTGAAAATGGTATAGTTTTGGACTTCAAAATCGTACCCAAAGAATTAAGAAAAAATGACATTCCTTCTTAATTATTTGGGTATGATTTCTTAAGCCCAAAACTATACCCTTTTCATTTAAAATCAGTCCCGGAGCTCATAAAATTTAGAGTAGATGAATTTTGATACATTGTTTATAGAAATAAGTTGAGAAACCGCCTCGTTTGAAGACTCGAGCAAAACTCTTGAAGGTTACAGTTGGCAGGGAGGTCGTTTTTCGACCCATTTTTACAAACAAGGCATCAAAATTCATTTACTTTGAATTTTATGAACTCTCAGACTAATTTTAAGTGAAAATGGTATAGTTTTGGACTTCAAAAATAGTACCCAAAGAATTAAGAGGGAAGGCCATTTTTTCTTAATTCTTTGGGTACCTTTTTTTAAGCCAAAACTATACCTTTTTCACTTAAAATCAGTCCCGGAGTTTATAAAATTCAAAGTAGATGAATTTTGATACATTGTTTATAAAAATCGATCGAGAAATGGTCTCCCTGCAAACCGTAACCTTTGTGTGTTTGGCTCGGGTTTTCAAACAAGGCAGTTTCTCAATCTATTTCTATAAACAAGATATCAAAATTTGTCTACTCTGAATTTTATAAACTCCGGTACTAATTTTAAGTGAAAAGGGTATAGTTTTGGTTTAAAAGATCGTACCCAAAGAATTTAGAGGGAATGTCATTTTTCCTTAATTCTTACAGTTTTTGAAGTCCAAAATTAATCCTTTTCACTTAAAATCAGTCTCGGAGTTCATATAATTCAGATTAGATGAATTTTGATACCTTGTTTATAAAAATCGGATGAGGAACGACCACTTTTGAAAACCCCTCTCCACAACATTCGTTTAGCAGATTTCTAGAATCGTCCGATCGAACGTTACCTCTACAGCGTTCGATCGGACGATTCGTACTATCAAAACACAAAAGGATAAATTGGTAATTTCACACCTAAAAACGAAAAGAGGTGTCTCCTGGCAGAAAAATGTGGTGTCTCTATGGCCAACCTTAAATATAATTAAGAGAATGGATTAATGTGGAGTTTATAAACAATCTCAAACACAATATTAAGATAACTAAATTATCAATCCAATTAGATTAAGTCTCAATCTCGTTAACATATATGTTAGAGAGGTGGTTTAAATACATGATAATTAAAATACATGACACAAGAATTAAATTGAAAACACTTAGAACAATTAAAATACAACATACAAGCAAAAGAAATTGAAAAAAAAATAAACAGATATTGAAAATACATTGACAAAAAAAGTAAATGACATAATGTAAAAGTGCATAAGTGAAAGGGTGGTTATTGGAATAGATCCTTCATCACGCAAAATAAATAAATAATAGCAAAATCTAAGCTGAAATTCAAGTAAAAGTCTGTCATTCAATTCATACTCATCCTCAAAATCAAGACTTATAAACTTCAATTTAAGAAATCAGGCCTTATTAACTTTGATTCAACACTTATAACTTAAGTTTTAACTATTTCACGTCCAATTTAATAAAACATAATTCATAAACTCAAAATCAATTTAAAAAATCATTAATGAATTTCGAAAATTGGATGTTTCAGGATCTTGAAGGAACATTTCACTATTATTTAATGAAAGAATTAATACAAGCATTCATAAATTGAGTACAAGAAAGACAAAATGGCGAAGAAAATTTACAACTCTCACTTGGAAAATTCGAGTGGGACTCATGTTTTCTTGTACCTCTGTCTTTTCTCTCCAGCCTTGGTCCTCTTGTGCTCTAGATCAAATTCGAGTATGGCTATGGGTCATGGGGGTATTTATAGGAATCAGGGGCTGGAAAGATGGTGGAGATTAAATCTGGTTTAAGTTGGTAAATGGATGGCATGGATTGGATCTAACTTATAGTGAATGGATGGGATTAAAGATAGAAAATCTAGGGTTGCTATATGGTGTACACGAATTTTGGGATAGTGGCTTGGTGGCTAAGCAGAGGATGAGAGAAAAGAGGGGTTTTAGAGAGGAACTAGGACATGGTCGACCTTGGCTATGTAGATTAGGGATTTGGGTTGTGCAATGCATGATGATGGATGGCTAAGATTGAAAGCTAGGATGGATGGATGGATGAGATGCAATGAGTGACATGGCTTTAATAAAATTGGAATGAGATAAAGGAGGATATGGAGAAATCGTGACTGACATGGAGTGGAGGGTGGAAAAATCGTGTATGACTCTATTTGGATTGGATTAGGAGACAAGATAGGATCTAGGTGAGGTGTCCATGAGGTGGATTGATTGGAGAGGAATTCTAGGAGGATCCATGCACATGGAGGATTCTAGATTGGGATTTTCGTGTGATGCATAGGAGATATGCGCATGGGGTGCTAAAATGTCGGGTTGTGAACTAGATCGAGGGTATATTAATGAATGTCTCTGATTGGTTGTCCTAAATCTAATGTCTTTAATGATTGATGGATGATCTAAATGGATGGATGATAAGATGAGGACGATCATAATCCTAAGGTTAATCTATATGATGGATGGATTGGATGACCTAGATCTTAACATGATGCATGTGTGGATTGGATTTGATAGGTGGCTCTAGGGGATAAACTTACTGCCACTGATACACCGATCAACGGTGTTTTCCTTAAAGTCGAATGAGGTAGTGGTATCATTGAACTTAAGGTACCATTGCTTAGAGGCTTGCTTAAGGCCATAAATTGATTTGTTTAATTTACATACCATTTGTTCCTTGCCCTCTACGGAGAATTCTTTAGGTTGTTCCATATATCATCCTCATCTAAACTACCATTCAAAAATGCATTTTTAACATCTATTTGGTGTAACTCCAAATCATAATTAGCCACCAAAGCCATAATGATTCTAAAAAAGTATTTCCTGTGTAATGCCCCGCCTTTTTTCACTCGCTTTTTCACGTAATCAGTGTATTTTTTTTTTAACAGAGTAGAGTGATAGAGTGCGGGACGTCACGACGCGGGTTAAGTCCGACCCTCAACTGGCCAACCCTATGTGTGTATGGACTCAGTCCAATAAAATGGTTCACACATAGCAATACCGACTTGCGGAAATAAAATCATGCCACTGCAGAATCATAACCATCAAAATGCGGAATTATATTAGAGCCACGTTCTAATCCATTCAGATAGCAAAGTACGTCATAATCATCAAACCAAAACAGTCAACCATCTAAGTTATTACATTCGAAATCCAAATCCTCAAATACAAGTTCATGAGTAATTTTATTCAAAGCGTATAAAATAAATCTTCCAAGCTCCTATGCCTAGCCCGTCTTACGTTCCTCGTTCCCCTGATTACCTGTATCATTCACTAAAGGGTAGAAGTAGGGCGTTAGTACAACGCGCCCAGTAGGTATTCCAGTTACGGCTAACACATGGTTAGTACAAAACATATATTATAACATAATATATAAAACCAGGTAAAATCCATGCCATGCAATGATGACAGATATGCAATGAGTCCCACCCATCACATGTACATAAAGTACCCACCACATAGGTCTTCCAGACGCCCCGGCGGAGTATGGACCCTCCGGAAATCTTTTTGATGGAAATCACATCAAGGTGTTGCACATAGGTTTTTCGGTCGCCCCGACGGAGTGTGACCCCTCCAGTTATAAATCCTCCACCCCATGCCATGCATGAGATGCCAATGAAACACATGCTATTTTATAACATAAACATAGCATTGAAAATCATCATTTGAAACCACATACAACACATGCTCATTATATAAATAAACTTAGCATGTAAAAACATCATTTGAAACATAATTGGCCCATGCTATTTTAAACACTTAAATATAGCATATGAATTTCAATATAATAAAACATATCCTTGGAAACATATTTTCATCAAACATTATATAAAAACAAAGTGCATAACCCATGGTTTCAAAGAGGTGGAATCCTACCAAAAACCGTTAAGTGTCCTTGCGTTTCCGTCCAAGATTCGATCACCGATCGCGCACCACTTGCGAGATCTTGTTACCTTATAATATAATGATAAATTAACAACAAGTCTCACCTAATTACAAGGTTCTAAGTCTATAAACAAAACCCCATGGGGTTCGGCCATGCACCATGGCCGAAACCCGTGGTCTATCATTTTTTGTCCATAATTACGATAATGCCATTGAGCCTAAACATAGACTTCTTTCTTAGTCATATCTCAAGTAATCATTCATACTTCCAAAGCACATATTCCCATAAAAATAATTCATGGGGTTCGGCCATACCCCAGGGCCGAACCCAATGTCCCATATCCTCTCATATTTACAAAAATGCCATTGGTTTCCTCATTCCTTTAAATCTTCCATAATTAGACCTTATAAATTTCCTTAACCAAATAAGTCCATCAAACACAACTCATGGGGTTCGGCCATACATCCTGGCCGAACCCATGGTTCTCCATTTTGGTGTTTAATTATGTTTTTGCCATTCCTTTCTCCATCAATTCATAACATACATTGTATCCTTTATTTTTTATTTTAAAACTACACATAACATCACTCATAACATAGGTTCATAATCTGATTCATAAATCAGCCCTTAACCTTGAATTAAAGATGCCATTAATCCCTTAATTTGGACCATGGGGTTCCGCCATACACCATGGCGAACCCTATGGTGTATAATTTCCAACTATGACATTAAATTCATATCATCCATCTCCTTTGATTCAATTATACATGAGCCTAAACCATATATTTAATTCTATAATTAAATAGGTTTTCAAAAACTAAACCTTAGTGGGGTTCCGCCATACACCATGGCCGAACCTCACTCATGGCATCCAATCCATTTATTTAATCCAAGTTCCATAATCAAACCCCACTTTCCATTCTTGGATAGTTTCCATAAATAATCTTCATGGTCAATAAGTAGATATTTTCTAATTTTAATAACAACTTCCAAGAATAAAAACTTTCTTAATATTCAATCCTCCTTTCCATAATTGGAAACACTTTCTAAAAATAGATTGTCTCCAAAATAACCACATTCCTTCCATTTTTAGATTGCTTTTCAAATTTAGCAATCCTTACCATACTTAGATGTTTTCTAGTTTTAACAATACTAACCATATTTGGAACCTTTCCATATTTGGATTTCTCTCCAAATTTAGCAACCATTTCCATCTAACATTCCAAACTTAACCCATGGGGTTCGGCCATACACCATGGCCGAACCCTATGGTTCATGATTTTGGCCATTGGTTTAGATCCAATCAAAACCGATCATCAATCCATAAAATGTTTGGTGGGGTTCGGCCATACACCATGGCCGAGCCTCACCTCTTCCTTTCATTACTTTAGATCCAATAACTTAGCCATCTAGAAATCATGGTTCGGCCATACAAAGGCCGTCCCACATCTCTATCCAATTCTCCCTTTAAAATTATCCAAATCTTCCATGGATATCCGTCATTCAAATTTGTAAATCTAAACCATAAATCCCCATGGTTTTTATCATGAAATCACCATGTCTTTCCATGTTCCAAAATTTAAGAACATAAACCCAATTCATAAATCAAATCTCTCCATGGTTTTCAATCTTAAAATCAACAATTAAATAAAATCTTTCCATGGGGTTCGGCCATGCACTATGGCCGAACCCTATGGTTCTTTCTCTCAATTTAACCCATGCACTATGGCCGAACCCTATGGTTCTTTTGTTTCAAAACATAAAATTATAAATCAAGATACTAACCTTTTCCCCTTTAGTTTCTTGTTCTTCCAATTTTCCTTTCTTTTCCCTTTGTTTTTCTCCAAACAAGAACTCCTTCTTGTTGCTGCCCTTTCTTCTCTTACTTTTGGCGTGGAAGAGAATGATGAATTGAGAGAGGGAGAAAGAGGAATAAACTCAACAATAAAAGATGTCCAAAACCGTGTACCTCTTGATCTCTCCTTTTATAGCCTTTCGTAATCCAATATTAGAATGTTCTTAAGATAAGCAACCCTTAGCCGTGCGCCCCTTGTGTTTCCCGTTTTTTTTTTACACGTATACTATATTGTAGCTCAGTTTCGACCATGTTAACTTCCGAATCAGAAAAAGTGGTAAAGTACAAAGTTATAGCCATTGAAGTCTTCTTTCCAACACAAAAAAAATCAAAGCAATCGAATATCGGAGTGAAAAGTTATAACCACAACACTGGACATATGTCAAACCTTCCTTATTTAACCATGGCCGACTTTCCCTCTTTAATTAGCCATAGCCGACTTTCCCTTGTCTTATTTAGCCATGGCCGACCTCTCCTTCTTAATTTAAAACCTTCCCTTTAACTCTAATTAGTATGTACTATGCGCATAACCTTAATCATAATCCAAATAATCTTTTAATTTAATTTAAGACAATCTACCTTCCCTTTTAGAATATCCTATGTGCATAATATGGATATTATTATCCAAAATTTGGCCATGCTTAATCTTTTATTTATTTCATAGATATTTCATCCCTTTTTAAATATCTAGCATATCATTGTGGATTTAAAATCCCACATATCTCTCATGCGCAAAATCTATAGGTTTCACATTCAAAATTCGGCCATAAAAATCTTTTGTTTAAAATTAGATATAATTCATCACTAAATTAATTCAACCCATTTGTATTTAATAAAACCAATTCCAACATTGGTTGGGTCCTAATTGGATCATGGCCCAATTCTTGATCCAAATAAGGTCCAATTCTAAAATCCACCATTTAAAAGAATAATTGTCATATAAAATAATAGTCTGAAAATCCGAGGTGTTACATCCTGGATACGGGAGAAAATGTCTCTTTATAATCAATGCCATCTTTCTAAGTAAACACTTTGGCCACAAGTCTGGCTTTATATCCTTCAATATTGCCATTAGAGTCTCGTTTGGTCTTAAAGACTCACTTATATGCAATTTTCTTGTATCTATGAGGCAATTCTAGTAGATCACAGACTTCATTCTGGGCCATGGACTTTAGTTCGTCTTTCATGGCATCTGACCACTTGCTAGAATCATCATATTCTATGGCTTCTTCATAATTGATCGAATTCTTAATATCCCCTAAATCATAATTTGATTCTTATAGATGCACCACATAGTCATCCAAAATAACAAATTTTCTTTGTCTTTCAGACCTTCTTAATACTATTTCTTACAGTTGTTCCCCAACCGGTTCCTTATTGGTGATGGTTTCATCATGGAGTGATTCGTCATTAAGGTGTTGTTCACCATGTTGTTCAATGACATTAGGGACAACAACTTTTGAAGTTACGGGTATAGGGACTTGTACCATTGCTTCTTGCACACTGACGTTTCTCATTATGTCACTCCCACTAACCTCACCATTCTCAATAAATCTTGCATTACCGGTCTCGATCTCTAAGATTCTCATTCTATGGTTTGGGCAATAGTACTTGTACCCTTTAGACTTCTCAAGGTAACCTATGAAGTAACCACTTCATGTCCGTTCATCAAGTTTTCTTTCTTGTGGGTTATAAATTCTTTCTTCTACAAGACAAACCCATGCATGCAGGTGTCTACAATTGGGTTTCCTTCCCGTCCACATTTCAAAAGGAGTCTTAGGAACTGACTAACTAGGTACCCGATTAAGCAAGTACATTGCGGTTCTTAATGCATACATCCACAATATAATAGGCTAAGTACTATCACATAATATGCTCCTAACCATGTCCATAAATGTGCCGTTACGCCTTTTAGCGACACCGTTCTACTAAGGCGTACCAAGCATCATGTATTGTGCAATTATAACGCAACTTTCTAATAGTCCAACAAAAGTCCCCGGGTGTTAACTCGTTTCATCATACCTTCCATAATATTCACCACCTCTATCTGACCTTATGACTTTCACCTTTTTATATACTTGCCTTTCAACTTCAGTGATAAATATCTCTACGGTGTTAACTGCTTGAGATTTATCATGCAACATATAAATGTAACCATAATGCGAAAAATCATCAATAAAGGTGATCAAATAGGTCTCTCCACCAAAAGATTGAACGTCAAATGTGCCACAAATATCAGTATGGATCAACTCAAGTAGCCCTTTAGATTTTGTGACTTGTTGATGTACAAATTTTACATTTATAAATCTTGCAAGCACAAAAACCATTCATAATATAGCGTTATGAGTGCGAGGTCGATCCCATAGAGAACAAATATGTGTGTGTTTGTTTGTTTAAAGAATTTAGATCGTAAACTAATCTAGTCTCAAGAAATCAATCCTATTCTCATGAATGTAATTCCAAGTTAACAAATCTTAGTTTTCATAAATAGATCAAAAGATTAAAAAACTAATTAAATATAATTATGAGGCTGGATTAATGTAGAGGTTATAAACAATCTCACACACAATATTAAGATAACTAATTTAACAATCCAATTAGATTAAGTCTCAATCTAGTTAACACATATGTTAGAGAGGTAGTTTAAATACAAGATAATTAAAATACATGACACAAGAAATAAATTGAAAACAATTAGAACAATTAAAATACAACATACAAGCAAAAGAAATTGAAAAACAAAATCAAACAAACATTGAAAATAAATTAACAGTAAAAGTAAATGACATAATGTAAAAGTGCATAAGTGAAAAAATGGTTATTGGAATAGATCTTTCATCATGCAAAATAAATAAATATTAACAAAACCCAGGACTGAAGTTCACGTAAAAGTCTGCCATTCAATTCATGCTCATCCTTAAAATCAAGACTTTTAAACTTCAATTTACGAAATCGGGCCTTAATAACTTAGATTCAGCACTTACAACCTAATTTCTAACTATTTCACGTCCAATTTAATAACACAAAATTCATAAACTCAAGATATATTCAAAACAATCATTAATGAATTCCAAAAATTGGATGTTTTAGGACCCTAAAGGAACGTTTCACTTTTATTTAATGAAAGAATTAATACAGGCATTCAGAAATTTAGTACAAGAAAGACAAAATGGTGAAGAAAATTTACAACTCTCACTTGTAAAATTCAATAGGGGTTCCTGTCTTCTTGTCTTTCTGTCTTTTCTCTCCAGCCTCGGCCCTCTTGTACTCCAGATCAAATTTGAGTACGGTTATGGGTTATTAGGGTATTTATAGGACTCATGGACTGGATGGAGGGTGGAGATTAAATCTAGTTTAATTTGGTGAATGGATGGCATGGATTGGATCTAACTTACGGTGAATGGATGGGATTAAAGATAGAAAATCTAGGGTTGCTATAGGGTATACATGAATTTTGGGATAGTGGCTTGGTGGCTAAGCAGAGGATGAGAGAAAAGAGGGGTTTTAGAGAGGAACTAGGACATGGTCAACTTTGGCTATGTAGATTAGGGTTTTGGGTTGTGCAATGCATGATTATGGATGGCTAAGATTGAAAGCTAGGATGGATGGATGGATGAGATGTAATCAGTGATATGGCTTTAATAAAATTGGAATGAGATAAAGGAGGATATGGAGAAATCGTGTGTGACATGGAGTGGAGGTGGAAAAATCGTGTATGACTCTATTTGGATTGGATTGGGAGACAGATAGGATCTAGGTGAGGTGTACATGAGGTGGATGGATTGGAGAGGAATTCTAGGAGGATCCATGCGCATGGAGGATTCTAGATTGGGATTTTTACAACGCCCCGCCCTTTTTCACTCGCTTTGCTTTCCGAAAATCAGAGTCTATTTTTTTTTTTTAAACTTAGAGTGAGCAAGAGCGGGACGTCACGAGGCGAGCTAAGTCCAAACTTCTAAAGTCCGACCCTTAACTGGCCAACTTTATGTGTGCATGGGCTGAGTCCATGAAAACGGTTCACACATAACAATATCAACATGCGGAATAACATCATAACTGTGGAATTATAATAGAACCCAGTTCTATTCCATTTCAGATTGCAAAGTATGTCAAGTCCTTATTCATAATTAAAGTAAACTCAATTATCCAAATAAACATCCAACCACCTAAATTATTACACGTCCGAAGACTAGTTACTCAAATACATGTCCATAAATAACTTTATTCAAATATAAACTAAATCATCCGAGCTCCTATGCTTGGCCCTCCTTGCGTTCATCGTTCCCCTAATTTCCTGTGTCATCCACTAGGGTAGAAGTAGGGCGTTAGAACAACGTGCCCAGTAGGTATTCCAATTAGGGCTAACACATGGTTAGTACAAAACAGATAATAATATCATATTGTCAAAACCATATAAACCATATAAACCATGCCATGCAATGATGACAAATGCAATGAGTCCCACCCATCACATGTACATAAAGTACCCACCACATAGGTCTTTCGGACGACCCGGTGGAGTGTGGACCCTCCGATTTCTTGTTGATGGAAAAACACATCAAGGTACCCCACATAGGTTTTTCGGATGCCCCGACGGAGTGTGATCCCTCCGGTTACAAATCCTTCACCCCATGCCATGCATGAGATGCCAATGAAACATATGCTATTTTATCAAATAAACATAGCATTAAAAATCACATTTTTTAAACATATCCAACACATGCTATTTTAACATATAAACATAGCATTTAAAATCACATTTTGAAACCTATCCTTTGCAATATAAATTCATCAAAATAATATAAAACATTGTACATTCAACCCATGGTTTCAAAGAGGTGGAATCCTACCAAAGACCACTACGTGTCCTTGCGTCTTTCGTCCGGTAACAGCTCATGATCGTACACACCTTGTGAGATCACGTTACCTAATAATATAACAATCAATCAAAACCAAGTCCCACTTGATTTACAATATTTTAAGTCCATAAACCAATCCCCATGGGGTTCGGCCATACACCATGGCCGAACCCATGGTCTTTCATTTTTTTTTACCATATTTACAATAATGCCATTCTTACCATTTTTATGCATTAATCTGATGATAACCCAATTAATCATCTAAGATACATCAAACATTAAGTTCAGCAAACATTCCCTATGGGGTTCGGCCATACAGCATGGCCGAACCCATGATCCCTTATTTTCACTTAATGACCAAAATGCCATCCATGGCTATCATTCCATTATTCTCACCCTTCATCCCTTGGTTTGGTAAACCATTCATTTACATTATACAAAGGCTAATAATTAACCCACTAATCAAAGTTCATGGGGTTCTGCCATACACCATGGCCGAACCCATGATCTTTCATTTTCAGCCGATATTACCAAATTGCCATTACCTCATGTTTAAGTCCAAACCGATCCATAATTCAAACATGATCCATAAAAATTGGTTCATGGGGTTCAGCCATACACATGGCCGAACCCATGATGTGCAACCATTATTAGAAACTTACTAATTTAATCAATAGTCCATAATTAGAAAGTTTCCAAATTTATCATCCATCCTTCCATAATTAGAAAGTTTCCAAATTTAGCATCCATCCTTCCATAATTAGAAACTTACTAAATTAATCTCCATCATTCTTAAAATAAACCCTAGTGGGGTTCGGCCATACACCATGGCTGAACCTCACTCATAAAGACAATTATTAAGCCATGAACTTCCATCTATATTTTTCCATTTAAACCCTTTAAAATCATAAACCTACATCTATGATTTTCATCTTTCAATTCCATTAAAATAACTAATGTCCTTCATGGTTTTCACCCCTCCAAAAATCATATAAGATTATCAACAAACTCCCATGCGTTTCGGCCATACAACTTGGCCGAACCCTATGGTCCATTAATTCCTTTTTAAATCACATATCTAAGATTTCATCATTCAAACTTCCATAAAAATTCACCAAAGTCCTTCCATGGTTTCCATTTAATCCTTTCAAAATCACATGCCATTAACATCAAACTCCCATTTAAAATTAACCAATAACCTTCCATGGGGTTCAGCCATGCACTATGGCCGAACCCTATGGTTCTTTCTTTCCATTAATTTAAATACCATAATCCTTCCCAATTCTCTTCCATGGGAAGATGATATCCATCCATAGATTCATCACATTTGCCATGGGGCCACTGTATCCATTGTGAGATCGATATATCCACTAATTGTCGTCATCGTCTATCAATAGGGAATACGATAGTAAGTGCAGTGGGCATTTATTGTCCTACGGTACTAGTAACAGATGCGAAGGCAGTAGATCAAATAACGCATAAGCACATGAAGTACAAATTACTGCCATACCTTGAATTACCGAATGATCCACTGTCTCTGGAGAAGAAGTCGAAGTATTTAGTCGTCCAGATCCTTGTGACTGAGCTAGTAGAGTTGAACGACAGAGAGAACCCCTGAAGTGAGGAGATCTTTTGCTCTGTGGACACTCTCTTTTGAAATGGCCCGCTGACCACACCGGAAACAAGAACTTCCAGTGGAACCTGTAGAGGCTGAAGATCTCCAAAAGTAGGGTTTGAATCTTTTGTGAGGGCAAAAGGTATTTCCCCCACCCTGACTTTTTCGGTCTTGTGTTTCATTGGGGGTTGTGTCCCCATTTCCGCTCAAGAGTTACTGTAGAACGGAAGTGACTACAGCTTGTACTAGGTTTCGTAGTGTAACATCCCGCCCTTTTCACTCTAATATTCAGAGTTTATTTTTTTTTTTATATAATAATAATCAATAAGTGAGCGGGGCGGAATGTCACGACGCGAGTTAAGTTCGGATCTCTAAATCCGACCCTTAACTGGCCAAGTCCATGTGCGTATGAACTAAGTCCATAAAACTGATCCGCACATGGTACGTATTTACCTAGCGGAATTAGCTTAGTCTAGATCTAACTGAGGTTATAATAGAACCTATGTTTAATTCAATTTCCATTTTCAGATAGCAAAGTACCTTATTTATTTTCCAAAATTATTATATAACCTTAGTCTACTATTCATTCCAAACCATTCAAATATATCCAACCATAGCATCTAATTAACTACATTATTACATGCCAACATCTAATTTAACAAATTACATTGTTCCAAATAAATCAACTAACAAATCCATATATAATCCATTCATAGTCCATTGAAATCATTCAAATCGCCCAAGTTTTCGTACTTGGTCCTCTTCTCCAACCACGTTCTTTCCTTTCCCTGCATCATCCACTAAAGATATAGATAGGGCGTTAGATCAACGCGCCCAGTAGTGTTTCCGAATAGAGCTACCACATGGTTAGTCAAAAACATACAAATAGGATAATAGTTATGCAAGTGTGACAAATTCTATAAAAATATGCTATGTATGAAATGAACATGTAATGAGTCCCACCCATCACCATTCAACATAGCCATCACTTGACGGGATTCTCATCGTCAAGGTAACCCACAGTGGTCTTTCGGACGCCCCGACGGAGTGTGGCCTCCGGATTCCTCCTGATGGGATTCTCATCATCAGGGTACCCCACAATGGTCTTTCGGACGCCCCGACGGAGTGTGGCCTCCGGTTACTTCCCCATCATCCCATGCTATGCATGAGATGTCTATGCAAACATGCCATTTGTAAATATAACATTTGATTCAAATAACTTATTCAAATAAACATAAAACAGCGAATAAGTTGTGTGGTTACAACAAGGTAGGAAACCTACAATATTTTTACTTTGTTCGACCCTTCCTTTGGACCGTCTTTCGATCACGACTTTGTACACCGTTCTAGAAATCCGAATACCCTATGTACATGGCAGCAAGTTAATCATTTGACCATATGATTATAATTTGATTTAAATCCCAAAAATCCACTTTGTGGGGTTCGGCCATACCCCATGGCCGAACCTCACACATGTAAACTTGATAAATCTTTTATTTACTTAATACCATCTAAGTATCCCAAACTTTTCAAATGATACTTGGTAGGGTTCGGCCATACTACATGGCCGAATCTTACTACCTTAGGTTTTGGGCTCATAAGTCCATTCTTTTGATCTTTTCATCTTTTCACCCTTATTTACCATAATGCCATTATACTATCCTTTGCCTAATTTTTTTCCTTAGACAACAAAGTCCATCACATGACAATTGGTGGGGTTTGGCCACCTAACATGGCCGAACCTTACCCTAAAGATTTTAATCCTATTTTCCATCATCACCTAAATCCATAATTGATGTAATTTCCATCTTTTTGAAAGCCAACCAAACAACCAAATACTTACATGGGGTTCGGCCATCCAAGGTGGCCGAACCCTATGTCCATGTTTTGGTCTTCTAAAACATGTGTTTGATGTTATTTAAACATACAAAATCAATATAATATTGCTGCCATTATACCTCTTAAACACCATCTAAATCAGTTCATCTACTTGTCCCAAATGACCATATTAATTCATGAAATTCGGCAATCCAAAATGGCCGATCCAAATGATCCATTTCATCAGTTTTGGACCACTGTTTTAAACCATATTAACTTCAGTCCTTTGTCATACCGATCCATGCTTTTAACCCTTTCCAAAGCATGTATTTGAATCTTAAATAATAACCCAAAACAGTCCACATATTTCATGGCTTATATGTTTCAAATACATCACAACCATACCTTTATTTGCATGGGGTTCGGCCCTCCATGGTGGCCGAACCCTATGTCCTTTGGTTTTGATTTTCTTAATCATTCATCTATGTCCAAAATAACTTCCTTATTTATGTTTTTACCTTTTTAAAATACACACTTAAAATCATCTAAATCAGTCCATGGGGTTCGGCCATACACATGGCCGAACCCTATGGTTCTCTTAATGGAAATCCACCCATATTTATCTATGAAATTAATCAGTAAATTAACATAAGATAAATATGGTTCAGTCATGTCATATCCACTCCAAAACAGCAAGCTTAATTCCATATAAAAATCTTTTAAAATCCTCACTCCAAAATATGGATTTTTGACTTTCAAATACCATAGAATCCACCAAGTTTTTCCATGGGGTTCGGCCATCCAATGGGGCCGAACCCTATGGTCCATATTTTATCATTTTAAACATCATAATTCTAAATCTGAACCATTGATGGATCTGGCCATACAATGGCCAAATCTCATTTTCTTATCCAATCTTTTAAACAAGGGTTCAAAATGCACTTACTAATACCGCGTCTCCTTCGGTTCTTTTGACTCCTTCTTTGACCCTTTATCTCCTTGACTTCTCCTTCTCTCTTACTGTTCTTTGGGCTGAGACTGATCTTGATGCAAGCTCCTTGAGATAATTCAGCCAGGTGACAAGGACTTAAGAGGGAGAGAAAGAGAGAAAGTGAACTTTGGTCTTGAATAAAATTGCTATCCTTGTTGCCAAAATCCTTTTGCTGATTTTTGTCTAGATGAAAGTATTACCCAAAACTAATTGAAAAATAAACAACCAGCTGCTGCTCTTGGTTTAGAAAGGTAGAGGACGTCTATGAGTGATAGAGGGATAGAGAGATAGAGAGAGTAACAATGACAACCCTTTGCTTGACCAAAAACAGCCCCAAGGTTAATCCTTGTGTAACTCCCTCTCTTCAATCAAGGTTCTTTATGTTACTTGGGGGTTTCATCTATGAAATGAAACACCCCAAGCAGCCAACGTCCCTTGCAGTTGGACTAGTGTAACCCCCCCTTTTCTTAGGTTCTCACATGGGAGTTTCATATTGAGATGTAACTCCCATGTGCTGCACCATTCTCCATTGTTTGCCTCTATGTTTTGGCCTATGTAACAGCCACCATTCCTATGTGTAACTCCACAAACAGCAGCTCCATTCAGCCCTCATCAACGTCCCATGTGGGAGTTCTATCATGGGAATAAAACTCCCCTCCTCCAAGTGTGAACACACTTTGTAACCCCCATTGGTTTAGTATCTAATTTGAATTTGGAATGCCATAGAATGCCATAATCTATTGTGTGTAACTCCTCCAATAAGCTACCCATTTTATTCTCCAACCTTGGAGTTACATGCATGAACCATTAATCCATGCACTGGCTGTCTTTTGGAGACCCAAGCAAGGCATAAACCCTATACCATCTTCAATGTGCACAATGATTTGAAAACTCAATTCTCACCCATGTAACTCCATGTAACGTCATTTCCATTCTTAACTTGGGTGGGAGTTACATGCACATAAGTTTCCCATGCAGCCAACGTTTTTAGTGTTTGAATTTGAATCAGCCTACAATCCTTCTATCTCTACATCTTACTCATTTAAAAATACATATTCATTCAACTCATTTAATCAACACCCAACCTAACTCATTCATTTAATTTAACTTAACTAATAAATTCAACTCAACTTAACCAACCATTCATTTCAACTCAACCAAACTCAAATAATTAATAGACTTAAATTAAATAAGCTTGAACTCAATCCATGGTTAATCATGCCATTCACACGACCCATTGGGTCCCATCTAGCCATTTTGACCCATTTAACCAAATTTGACCCAAATATGCTTCTTGACCCGTTTAAATTTATCTTACCCATTTATTTGTTTTGTAAACCAACTATCATCCTTTGGGTCTTGATTGAGCCATTGACCCATTTAAATTCAAATCAATTTTTATCACAATGGCAATTCCGTAAATATGAATATTTTCATATAAACTGATAACTTTGAAATTCCAGGGTGTTACAATACAATAATCTTTTTATAATTTTCGTCCCGAAAATCGAACGAAGTAGGATTTCAAAGTAAATCATACAAACAATTCAGGGTGAGACGTTCTCATCTCCGATTCCAATTCCCAAGTGGCCTCCTCAACACCATGTCGATCCCAAACCACCTTGACGAACTGAATCGCTCGGTTACGCAACACCCTTTGCTCACTCTCCAATATTCCGACCGGCTTCTCGACATAAGTGACGTCGCTTTGCACATCTATATCTTGCACATTCAAAACATGAGACGGATCAGGGTTGTACTTCCTCAGCATCGACACATGGAACACATCATGTAGAGACGCCAATTGCGAAGGAAGTGCCAACTGATAGGCTACATCTCCCATCCTTCTGATAATTGAAAACGGTCCCACATATCTTGGCGACAATTTTCCTTTCTTCCCAAATCTCATGTGCCCTTTTCGTGGCGAGACCTTCAAGAATACCATGTCTCCCACTTCAAATTCGAGAAACCTCCTCCTTTTATCAGCATAGCTCTTTTGCCGACTCTGTGCGGTCAACAAATGTTGACGTATCAACTGAATCTGTGCAGTAGTTTCTGCAACCAACTCAGGTCCTATCAGTGCAGGTTCGCCGACCTCGGTCCAGCACACTGGTGACCTGCATGGTCTACCATACAAAGCTTCGAATGGTGCCATCTGGAGGCTTGCCTGGTAGCTATTGTTATAAGAAAATTCCACCAATGGCAAATGATCCTCCCATCCACCTTTGAAGTCTAGCATGCATGCCCTCAACATGTCCTCCAACGTTTGTATTGTTCTTTCCGATTGTCCATCGGTCTGTGGATGGAATACTGTGCTAATAAGTAGATCGGTTCCCATGGCCGACTGCATGCTCTGCCATACCCTGCCGGTGAATCGGCCATCTCTATCAGACACTATAGTCTGTGGAATACCATGTAATCTGATGATATCTTTGATATATCTCCGACCCAATGTCTCTGATGAATCTGTCATCTTAATAGGAATAAAATGCGCGGACTTAGTCAATCGGTCTACCACAACCCATATAGCGTCATTGCCTTTCGATGACCTCGGCAACCCCGTCACAAAGTCCATGGAAATGTGCTCCCATTTCCATTCCGGCACTGCTAAGGGCTTGAGTAACCCTGGTGGCTTCTGATGTTCCGTCTTAACCTGCTGACAAGTTAAACAATGAGCCACATAGTCTGCAACATCCTTCTTGAGTCCATGCCACCAATAATGTCTTTTTAAATCATGATACATTTTTGTGCTACCCGGATGAATGGACAACTTGCTCTGATGTGCCTCTATCAATAATTCTTTTCTGCAGCTTCTTGGCACATATATTCTACCCCGGAACATAAGACCCTGTCCTGGTCGTAATTCCCAATCCGGTACAACCTCGCCATTAGACATCTTGGCCCATGTCTCTGCCATTTCTGGATCTGTTCGTTGCTCCTGTTCAATCTTTGTAACCATGTTGGATCGTATGATCAAATTGTACATACTCCCATGGTTTGTGATGTATAGATTAAACTCACGAATGGAATTCAACATCTCCCATTCAGTCCTGATCAAACATGCCACTGATGCATGAGACATGCGGCTGAGAGCATCCGCCACTTTGTTGGCCTTTCCCGGATGATATCGGAGCGCAAATTCATAGTCCGCCAGATATTCCATCCATCTGCGCTGCCTCAGGTTGAGCTCTTTCTGATCAAATAAATACTTCAAGCTCTTGTGATCTGAAAATACTTCAAACTTCTCCCCATATAGATAGTGTCTCCAGCTTTTGAGAGCGAAGACCACCGCAGCTAATTCCAGATCATGTGTGGGGTAGAGGCGTTCATGTATCTTTAGTTGTCTTGAACCATATGCCACCACCCGATTACGTTGCATGAGTGAACATCCCAGTCCCTCTCCTGATGCATCACATTGTACTTCATAACCTTTGCCCCTTTCCGGCAAAACTAAAATAGGAGCAGTTGTAAGTCTCTCTTTCAACTCCTCAAATCTCTGATTGCACAGCTCTGACCATTCATATTTGACTCCTTTCTGCGTGAGTCGAGTCAATAGGGATGCAATTTTGGAGAAGTCCATGATAAACTTCCTATAATATCCAGCCAAACCCAGAAAACTACGGATTTCGGTGACATTCTTTGGCGCTTTCCACTCACTTACTGCTGCCACCTTAGCCGGATCAACGGCTATACCATCTGCTGTTATAACATGGCCTAAGAATTTGACCTCAGGTAGCCAAAATTCGCATTTGCTTGCTTTGGCATACAGCTGGTTCTGTCTCAAGGTGTTCAATACTATTCGAAGATGTTCAGCATGATCCTCCTGACTCTTGGAATAGATCAGGATATCGTCAATAAACACTATAACAAACCGATCCAAATATGGACGGAATATTCTGTTCATTAAGTCCATGAACACAGCCGGTGCGTTGGTAAGCCCAAATGGCATGACTACAAATTCAAATAGTCCATACCGTGTTCTGAAAGCCGTTTTCTCGATGTCTTCCTCTTTGACCCGGATTTGATGATAACCGGACATCAGATCAATCTTGGAAAAATGACTGGATCCCCTCAACTGATCGAATAAATCATCGATCCTGGGTAGAGGATACTTGTTCCGGACAGTTAGCTGATTTAACTTCCGGTAGTCCACACACATTCTAAGTGAACCATCCTTCTTTTTCACGAACAACACTGGAGCTCCCCATGACGATGTGCTGTTCCGAATGCAACCCAGTCTGAGTAATTCATCAAGCTGCTTCTTCAACTCGGACATTTCTGCTGGTGCCATTCGATAATGGGGTAGAGACACTGGTGAGGTACCAGGATACAACTTGATCTCAAAATTGAGCTCCCTCATGGGCGGTATACCAGGAAGTTCTTTTGGAAAGACATCAACAAATTCTTTCACAATTGCTGGAAGTTCAGTGACTGGTGCTTTGTTGATGACAATATTGTTCAACACCAAGTGATGCAACCCTTCCTGCAATCTGCTTTGCTTGTCGGCACGAACTATATACTGCTTTCCCTCGGGTGACCAAAATGTCACTCTTCGGCGATAACAATCAATATTGGCTTCATAACTAGCCAACCAGTCCATGCCAAATATAATATCGTACTCAGTCATGTCGAGTACCAAATAATTGAACTCAAATCTGAGTCCAGCGAGTTCTGTATTTATGGCCGTGCATATGAGTCCCAAAGACGTGTCTCCGACACGGGATACTACTGTGAGTGTGGTGGACAACTTTTGTACTAGTGTTCCAGTAGCAGTTATAAAGGATGCAGATATAAAAGAGTGCGATGCTCCAGAATCAAACAATGCATAAGCATAAGAACTATTGACAACGGCCATACCTTGAATCACAGAATGATCCACATCCTCAGGAGGTTCCAGAGCAAATAGTCGTCCAGATCCGGTAGGAGTAGGCGCCCGTCCCGCCTGATTATATGTCCTGCCTCCTCGGGAGTTAGCTGGCCTAGCTGGTGGACGGAAAGATCCTCTGGAATATGAGAGCCTATTGAGCTTTGGACAGTCTCTCTTGAAGTGACCCGGCTGGTTACAGTGAAAACAGTTATTCACCCCTTTGAATGACTGGGTGACTGATGCAGATGGGGAGGGCTGGTTGGGACGAAAGCTCCCCGCGGACCCAGTAGATGGTGAGGGTCTACTGAAGTTCGGACGGAGCCTCTTGTTGGGCTGAAACCCACCCCTCCCACTTGGAGCTCGACGATTGTCAAACAGTACTATTGCATTCAACTCCTTTTCTGCTATTGTGGCCTTACTGACCACCTCAGCCAATGTGGTACACTTAAATATGGTCACTTTGGCCCTGATGTTTGGCCGTAGACCCCTCTCAAACTTTTTTGCCTTGCGAAGTTCTGTGTCCACCATATAGAATGCATAAATGGATAAACTGAGAAATTCACGGTGATACTCTGCCACCGTCATAGAGCCCTGTACCAAGGACAGGAAAAGTTCCGTCTGTCGCTCCTTCTCCTCCTCCGGAAAGTAATGTTCCAGAAAGGTTGCTGAAAACTCATTCCATGTCATGACCGTCCTCTCCCTAACTGGTATGAGTTCCCTCTGCTTCTCCACCACCTCCCACCATTTACCGGCATCTTCTATCAATTGTGAAGTAGCCAGTAAAATCCTGTCAGCATGACTCGAGATCTTAAGTAATTTTAAGATCTGAGTGATCTTCTTCAGCCAGTGCTCGGCTCCGACAGCCCCTTCTTTCCCTTTGAAGTAGGGAGGACGCTGTTGTTGAAATTCTCGTGCCATACTACGGTCAGTGGCATCCCTGGAACTTTCACTCCCATTCATATGTTGCTGGAGTACTGAGGTTACCACTGCTTGGACTAAGCCCTGAAGTTCAGGTGGCACATGTGGTATATGTACACCACTGTTTCCTTCTCCCTCCTTCTGTGATGCATTCTCACTCCCCTTTTCTTCCCTCCATGAGTGCTGTGATTCTTCCTCATTGTGAGACTTTTCATGAACAGGTTGCTCCTCATCAGGTTGGGTTACCTCTTTCTCATGTACGGATGGCTCCTTCTCATGCACAGATTTTTCGTGTTGTGATAACACTTTCTCATGTTGCATGATTTGCAACACCTTTTCCTTCCCTTTCTGATTCTGAGGGATCTTTTTCTTTGGAGCCATTTCCCTAAATCATAAAACATTATTGACTTAGTTTCCTCATATAGTTTGTATTTTTCACAATGTTGGGGAGATTTCCAAATAAGCATACTTAATTTTCTATTTGTTTTTGAGGGGAGAGTCTCTAAATTTCCTATGCTTGTTTTTCTCATTTGGGGAGTATTGGGGAATGTATATCCTATTTTGCTACATTTGATAGATGAATTATAATAATGTACTTTTGCTATCTTTCACTGTTGTTCTCAGATTGATTTGTTCAGTCTGAGTCCACGAAGTAAATTAATCCGGCCCCCAGTCAGCGGACTCCGAAGAGTCGGTCAGTTGGGATTCTTATCCGTCAGTGAGACATGAAACCGTCTTAATCTTACTTCGGAAGATTCAACTTCCCGTTTCGCTCTGATACCAACTGTAACATCCCGCCCTTTTCACTCTAATATTCAGAGTTTATTTTTTTTTTTTATATAATAATAATCAATAAGTGAGCGGGGCGGAATGTCACGACGCGAGTTAAGTTCGGATCTCTAAATCCGACCCTTAACTGGCCAAGTCCATGTGCGTATGAACTAAGTCCATAAAACTGATCCGCACATGGTACGTATTTACCTAGCGGAATTAGCTTAGTCTAGATCTAACTGAGGTTATAATAGAACCTATGTTTAATTCAATTTCCATTTTCAGATAGCAAAGTACCTTATTTATTTTCCAAAATTATTATATAACCTTAGTCTACTATTCATTCCAAACCATTCAAATATATCCAACCATAGCATCTAATTAACTACATTATTACATGCCAACATCTAATTTAACAAATTACATTGTTCCAAATAAATCAACTAACAAATCCATATATAATCCATTCATAGTCCATTGAAATCATTCAAATCGCCCAAGTTTTCGTACTTGGTCCTCTTCTCCAACCACGTTCTTTCCTTTCCCTGCATCATCCACTAAAGATATAGATAGGGCGTTAGATCAACGCGCCCAGTAGTGTTTCCGAATAGAGCTACCACATGGTTAGTCAAAAACATACAAATAGGATAATAGTTATGCAAGTGTGACAAATTCTATAAAAATATGCTATGTATGAAATGAACATGTAATGAGTCCCACCCATCACCATTCAACATAGCCATCACTTGACGGGATTCTCATCGTCAAGGTAACCCACAGTGGTCTTTCGGACGCCCCGACGGAGTGTGGCCTCCGGATTCCTCCTGATGGGATTCTCATCATCAGGGTACCCCACAATGGTCTTTCGGACGCCCCGACGGAGTGTGGCCTCCGGTTACTTCCCCATCATCCCATGCTATGCATGAGATGTCTATGCAAACATGCCATTTGTAAATATAACATTTGATTCAAATAACTTATTCAAATAAACATAAAACAGCGAATAAGTTGTGTGGTTACAACAAGGTAGGAAACCTACAATATTTTTACTTTGTTCGACCCTTCCTTTGGACCGTCTTTCGATCACGACTTTGTACACCGTTCTAGAAATCCGAATACCCTATGTACATGGCAGCAAGTTAATCATTTGACCATATGATTATAATTTGATTTAAATCCCAAAAATCCACTTTGTGGGGTTCGGCCATACCCCATGGCCGAACCTCACACATGTAAACTTGATAAATCTTTTATTTACTTAATACCATCTAAGTATCCCAAACTTTTCAAATGATACTTGGTAGGGTTCGGCCATACTACATGGCCGAATCTTACTACCTTAGGTTTTGGGCTCATAAGTCCATTCTTTTGATCTTTTCATCTTTTCACCCTTATTTACCATAATGCCATTATACTATCCTTTGCCTAATTTTTTTCCTTAGACAACAAAGTCCATCACATGACAATTGGTGGGGTTTGGCCACCTAACATGGCCGAACCTTACCCTAAAGATTTTAATCCTATTTTCCATCATCACCTAAATCCATAATTGATGTAATTTCCATCTTTTTGAAAGCCAACCAAACAACCAAATACTTACATGGGGTTCGGCCATCCAAGGTGGCCGAACCCTATGTCCATGTTTTGGTCTTCTAAAACATGTGTTTGATGTTATTTAAACATACAAAATCAATATAATATTGCTGCCATTATACCTCTTAAACACCATCTAAATCAGTTCATCTACTTGTCCCAAATGACCATATTAATTCATGAAATTCGGCAATCCAAAATGGCCGATCCAAATGATCCATTTCATCAGTTTTGGACCACTGTTTTAAACCATATTAACTTCAGTCCTTTGTCATACCGATCCATGCTTTTAACCCTTTCCAAAGCATGTATTTGAATCTTAAATAATAACCCAAAACAGTCCACATATTTCATGGCTTATATGTTTCAAATACATCACAACCATACCTTTATTTGCATGGGGTTCGGCCCTCCATGGTGGCCGAACCCTATGTCCTTTGGTTTTGATTTTCTTAATCATTCATCTATGTCCAAAATAACTTCCTTATTTATGTTTTTACCTTTTTAAAATACACACTTAAAATCATCTAAATCAGTCCATGGGGTTCGGCCATACACATGGCCGAACCCTATGGTTCTCTTAATGGAAATCCACCCATATTTATCTATGAAATTAATCAGTAAATTAACATAAGATAAATATGGTTCAGTCATGTCATATCCACTCCAAAACAGCAAGCTTAATTCCATATAAAAATCTTTTAAAATCCTCACTCCAAAATATGGATTTTTGACTTTCAAATACCATAGAATCCACCAAGTTTTTCCATGGGGTTCGGCCATCCAATGGGGCCGAACCCTATGGTCCATATTTTATCATTTTAAACATCATAATTCTAAATCTGAACCATTGATGGATCTGGCCATACAATGGCCAAATCTCATTTTCTTATCCAATCTTTTAAACAAGGGTTCAAAATGCACTTACTAATACCGCGTCTCCTTCGGTTCTTTTGACTCCTTCTTTGACCCTTTATCTCCTTGACTTCTCCTTCTCTCTTACTGTTCTTTGGGCTGAGACTGATCTTGATGCAAGCTCCTTGAGATAATTCAGCCAGGTGACAAGGACTTAAGAGGGAGAGAAAGAGAGAAAGTGAACTTTGGTCTTGAATAAAATTGCTATCCTTGTTGCCAAAATCCTTTTGCTGATTTTTGTCTAGATGAAAGTATTACCCAAAACTAATTGAAAAATAAACAACCAGCTGCTGCTCTTGGTTTAGAAAGGTAGAGGACGTCTATGAGTGATAGAGGGATAGAGAGATAGAGAGAGTAACAATGACAACCCTTTGCTTGACCAAAAACAGCCCCAAGGTTAATCCTTGTGTAACTCCCTCTCTTCAATCAAGGTTCTTTATGTTACTTGGGGGTTTCATCTATGAAATGAAACACCCCAAGCAGCCAACGTCCCTTGCAGTTGGACTAGTGTAACCCCCCCTTTTCTTAGGTTCTCACATGGGAGTTTCATATTGAGATGTAACTCCCATGTGCTGCACCATTCTCCATTGTTTGCCTCTATGTTTTGGCCTATGTAACAGCCACCATTCCTATGTGTAACTCCACAAACAGCAGCTCCATTCAGCCCTCATCAACGTCCCATGTGGGAGTTCTATCATGGGAATAAAACTCCCCTCCTCCAAGTGTGAACACACTTTGTAACCCCCATTGGTTTAGTATCTAATTTGAATTTGGAATGCCATAGAATGCCATAATCTATTGTGTGTAACTCCTCCAATAAGCTACCCATTTTATTCTCCAACCTTGGAGTTACATGCATGAACCATTAATCCATGCACTGGCTGTCTTTTGGAGACCCAAGCAAGGCATAAACCCTATACCATCTTCAATGTGCACAATGATTTGAAAACTCAATTCTCACCCATGTAACTCCATGTAACGTCATTTCCATTCTTAACTTGGGTGGGAGTTACATGCACATAAGTTTCCCATGCAGCCAACGTTTTTAGTGTTTGAATTTGAATCAGCCTACAATCCTTCTATCTCTACATCTTACTCATTTAAAAATACATATTCATTCAACTCATTTAATCAACTCACCCAACCTAACTCATTCATTTAATTTAACTTAACTAATAAATTCAACTCAACTTAACCAACCATTCATTTCAACTCAACCAAACTCAAATAATTAATAGACTTAAATTAAATAAGCTTGAACTCAATCCATGGTTAATCATGCCATTCACACGACCCATTGGGTCCCATCTAGCCATTTTGACCCATTTAACCAAATTTGACCCAAATATGCTTCTTGACCCGTTTAAATTTATCTTACCCATTTATTTGTTTTGTAAACCAACTATCATCCTTTGGGTCTTGATTGAGCCATTGACCCATTTAAATTCAAATCAATTTTTATCACAATGGCAATTCCGTAAATATGAATATTTTCATATAAACTGATAACTTTGAAATTCCAGGGTGTTACACGTAGTTCAGGAGGTACTTCAGGAATGTTTACACTGTCCTGAGCCTCTCTATTATGTTCTTCTTCTTTTTGTTGGTTCTATTGCGCTTGTCTTCCTTTTAGAGGCATTTTCCTAAGTCATGGAAACATCAGTTGATTTAGCTTCTATGTAAAGTTTTGTGTTCTTCACAGTTTAGGGAAATTGCCAAATAAACAACTTGTCTTTCTTGTCCTTGGGAAAATTTCCAAATCAATACTCTTTGATTTTCTTGTCCTTGGGGAAATTGCCAAATCAATACTCTTTGATTTTTTTCTTTATTTTCGGGGAATATATCCTATTTTACTATGTTGGATAAATCCAATTATTTTGACTGTACTTCCTTTGCTATCATCCGTCTGAGTCTAATGAAGTAAATTAATGCACGGAGGCCGGATTAATTTACTCCGAAAGATTCAATGTTTCGGGTTCGCTCTGATACCAACTGTGACGTCCGACTCTCTATCGCTCTTTGTTTATAAAAGAAAAATAGACTCTGATTTTCGGAAAGCATATAATGAAAAAGGGCGGGACGTTACAATTTTCGTGTGATGCATAGGAGATATGCGCATGGGGTGCTAAAATGTAGGGTTGTGCACTAGATCTAGGGTTTATGAATGAATGGCTTTGATTGGTTGTCCTAAATCTAATGGCTTTAATGAATGATGGATGATCTAAATGGATGGATGATAACATGATGCATGGATGATCAGAATCCTAAGGTCATTCTATATGATGAATGGATTGGATGACCTAGATCTTAACATGATGTATGTATGGTTTGGATTTGATAGGTGGCTCTAGAGTTTCCTATGTATTATGATATGAAATGAATGATGTGACTGGGATGCATAAGATGAATGGTCTAGATTACATGATTTGGCTAATGGATGGTGTGGATGAGTGAATGAAAATGAATGGTGCATGGAGAGAATGGGTTAGCTTTTGGATATGGCCTTATGTGGGTTTGGGCTTACAAAACTCGAATATGAGTCACAGAGCATTGGATCTTGAATTGGACTGGGACTTCTTGGACTGGAGTATGGACTTGGGCTTTCTAGACTTGAATTCACATTGGCCTAGCCCATCTTGGGGAATGCGCATGGAGTGCTTGGCCTGGCCCAGTGTCTGGCATTTGAAACAAAGCTTGGCCCAGTTGCACTGGATCTCAGGCACATGGATCTTGATTTCAAACTCTCGGCCTTCTTAATTGCGGACTTCTCTTTTCTTGGAATTAAATAATTAATCACATACATTAAAATCTAAATATTTAATTAGTCTAGATTAATCAATTTGCAATGAAAATCCTAAAAGTGGTATTTATCAAATTCCAAATCTTCCATTTTAAGCTCATTTCTGGTAATTATCCACTGATTTTTGACTTTTTCCTGTATTTCCCAAAATTATCTACCAAACTAGAAAAATATATTAAATGCATCTTATAGCTACAAAATAAAGACTAACTAATCCATTATTGAAGGGAAAAATGTAATTTTTTTGGAATCAACGTGGCTCCTTTCTTGGTGTGTTTGGTCTGTTAATTCTTAATGCACTTCAACACGCATCTAAATCAATAAACCCTAAACCCTAAACCCTAAACCCTAAACCCTAAACCCTAAACTCGTAATATACCATTATTAGTTCATGGATTAGGCCTAAGCACAGGATAGAAGCAAAACCCTCGAATTTAGACACAATATTTTCCTTTAATCCAAATTAATCCCTTCAGTCTAAGGGTAATCTCCAAATCTCTTCCCATGAATCATCTCCAAAAATTAGCATATACCCTTTTACCCAATTTACTTCCCTTCCTATGGGTTCAAAACTCAATACCAACTTAGATCTACACTCAAATAATGTTACATAACAAAAATCCCCAATTACTTCCATGGATTCCTCTCCAAATAAGGCCTAAAAGCCATCACATGCTCTATTCTCAATACATCCCATTAAGATCTCATCAATTAAGAAGAAAGGGAAAGAGGAAAGATCATAAATCTTACCTTTGGAGGAGAAGGAACTGTGCAAAGGGGCGCTCCAAGCGTAGGAAAGTTGAATCCAATGCCTTTAGTAGGTGAAAATGAATAGAGGGAAGGTAGGGGAGGCAAGGGTTTGCTGTTAGGAAAGAAGGGTTGGTTGTTTGAAAGAGGAAGGAGGTGAAAGAAGCCTAATTTCGTGCAAAAACGGACTTATTTAAGGACTTAATATTTTAATATATATATATATAATATCTTTTTTTTTTTTTTATGGTCGGACCATTACAATCCACCCCCCTTAAAAGAAAATTTTCCCCCAAACTTCAATTATTCTAGGGTTGTAGCTTTTGTCCCAAATCTGACAAACCTTGCAGGGCTTCATCCATAGGCCCCTCAAATATATATCCATATATACACTGGTCGATGGTCTCTCTTGACTCAACCAAACAATGTCATCAACATGATCAAATGACACGTGAACAATGCAATAGGGCCTACATCATGGCTCTCATATTGTAGCTCATCACATTGCATACTATCTCTTCATACATAAATTTTGCATCCGAAAGCAAAAATAAAGTCTACAAATGTCTAAAAGACCCTATAATCCAACACAAGGAGTACAAAATCTGGGTATGTCTCATCAAAGCACTCTACCGGACTAGGAGTCTCAAAGACTTCCAAACAACAAATATCAAAGAGTCCGAAATACCAAAATCCCCATCACAAGCACAAGAGATCACCAACTCCCGGCGCTCTGCGACCAATAACTTGGAGACTAAAACCTCTCCAATAAACTATGCCGTAGCCATACACATATTCATTGTCATGCCCCAACCTGAACGGTGGGCCAGGAACGTGACTGATTTTTTTTTTTTGAAACTAGACTCAAGAATTCTAACTGGGCCGGATCAATAGTTAGGCCCAAAGGTCACACATGATCTCAACATGTGGACTCAAACACATACCATAAGTCTACCCAAAAAGAGACACCACCACAAACACGTAAAATCCAACAACGAAATATTATTTCAACATCATCAGAGTAACTGCGGAACACATGGTAGTTTAATACATCACATTAATACAGATTAAGTGCCACACACTTGGTGAGCCCCAAGTTGATCATTAATCTACTTTGGAAAACAGTAGGGTCTTTGAAGTCATGTCAGTCTCAACACTAGCATCTTCGTCAAATCCCGAGAGTTTCAACCGAGGTGAGGATAGTCTAATTAGGGAAGGTGATAATTCGAACATCAAAAATGAGTCTCAAATAAAGGACGAGCCTGTCAATGATAGTAAGATACAACCCGCACCGGACTGTATCCCTTTTGATTTAAATGATCCATGGGCTTTCGTCATACCAGTGGGAGATAATAAGTGGGAAAAGAAATACTTGGCCCATGATATTATGTACTCATTGGCGCACATTCACCATCACCATTTACCGAGCTTAATGGAGCTCACTCAAGAAGGCCAAGGTTGTTTTATATACGAAAAAAAAATTTAGTTTGTGTCTTTTATAGGTTTCTTTTAGAGTCAGTTTAGGTTGAGTCAGTTTTTAGGATGTTTTACTTAGATACGTCAAAATCCAAAATTTAACAATATCCTGACATTTTGCATCTAACAGTTGAACATTGAGGACAATGTCGGGTTACATTAATAGAGTCCAATAAAAAAAATAGTCTAAGTGATTTTTCAGCATTAAGAGGTGAATAACGATATTTATATCACAATTTTTCAATAAACTTTTTATAGAATTTATATTCGAAATAAATTTACACAGCCATGTTAAATGGAGTTAGAAAAGAAAAATTTTCACGAGTCTAGTAGTCAACAAAGGAATACTAGTGGAGACTTAACCAAGTGAGTTTTAATGCCATTCTATTTTTTTGAGGGATTTAAGTTAATCCATTTTTATTTCTTTAGCACTTCAAGTTGTCACGGATCTCATCATTCTTCAAATTTTGGTCATAATTACTGAGAACGCCATTAAAATTGAGTTAGTACATTTGAAATTTTTTGGAATTTATTTAAAACAAGGAAATCACTGTATAAAACTTAAGATATGATTTAGGTCATTTTTGGATCGTTTGAGCCTTCTTTCCTACCTATCTTTGGTCAAATTATCCTGATAGTTCCTAGTTGAGCCTTTAAGTTATCATGTTTTCTTGATCAGCCATGTTTACCAAACCCAACTCCGGTTTTGGAGTCTGAGCCTCATTAAAAATTATCTGTGACCTATTCATAGAAAAGGTTAGAGATGACAAATATTGGGATGGTACTAAAAAACAAGGGCACAAGAAAAGAAAAAGAAGAAAATAGCACAAAAAAAGAAATGGGACATCCTGACATCAAACGAAGGATGTGAAAGAAAAAAAAAAGATGAATGTTTTGAAAAATGCTGAAAAGAAAAAAAATAGAGGAAGAAATATCTCGTCATATATCTTAAAGACCTCTAACCTTTTGATCAAAATATTTATTATTAGAGTCTTATTATCCTTTTTTTATTTGATCCGATCCCAAGCCACGTTTCGTCCTATTAGAAGTCCTATTGATCTTAAGTTGAAATATGGTATTTCACGTGGAGAATAAAGGAAGAAAAATGATAATGTATAACTCAACGTTCTCAGGAAAGTGGCGTCCATTCATGAGATCCAACAAATATTTTCTTTGTCATGTGCTGTCTTTCTAATAAATATGTGAGAAATTTTGAATTTGAATACACAAACTTTGCTTACATATACCTTTGAGAGATATCTAGTGAGGTTTGAAGTCAAAGTGCATCTTCCGATGTTGGGTACGAAACTTGTGTATATTTGGAAAAGAAAACTACTTTTAGTATTGGCTAAACACACGCTACACTCCAAATATTAGTTTTGTAAAATAAATTTTGGGATCGTATGATGTCTAGATTTTTATGAGCTTGTTTTTCCGAATCTGAAACTAAGACTATACAAAAATTGGATGTTTGTGGATATCATCACTGCAAGCCCTCACGAGACTAAAACTCGTCCACTAGGGGTAACCTAAGGGTTTAAAGGCCTATTATATACACTAAATGCAATCAAGAGTGCCAGTGAAAGTGGAATAGTTTTTAGATTTAAAGTTAACTTTTACGTCTAGGTTAGGTCCTGTAAAAAATAAAACTTTAAGTTAGTATTAGGTTTAGATTAGGATTTTTTTATTTTTTAGATTTTTAAACGTAGGTTTTTATTTGTAATTTTTGCTCAAGGACTAGCAAAATCTAAGTTTGGGGGTATTTGTTGAGCATAAAAATCTTACATTTTTACCCTTTAATTATAACTAAGTTAACCTTCATTTCGTATATAAAAGATACGTTTAATGGTTTTTTCTAGTTTTGTAAATAAAAGGAAAGACAAACAGGATTCATGCATAAAACAATGGATAACTGTCGGAAGAGAGTTTAAAATAGAAATTTTAGAATTTCATAATTAATTCATGCCACTTTATGGTTTTTGATGTCAATTGAATAATCTGGATCCATTTATGAGAGTTTAGATTTATTCAATATTTAGAATTATAGTGGTATTGATTAATTATTTAATTTTAAAATCAAAGTCTGCAATTAAGAGGGCAAGAGTTTGAGAAGAATATCTATGGGCCAGAGAACCACTGCAATTGGGCCAAGCCTTGCTCCAAATGGCAGACACTGGGCCAGGCCAAGCACTTCAGGCGCATTTTCCAATGTGGGCCTGGCCAAAGTGAATGCAAGCCTAGCAAGCTTAAGTACAAGTCTCCAGTTCAAGTCCAAGTCCAATTTAAAAATCTAATGCTCCAAGTTCAAATCCAAGTTTACCAACCCTAAAGCCCAAATCCAATTTTAAGTCCAAACCCAAAAGCCCATGTCCATGACCCATCTTACCTATCCAATCTTAACCATCCAATTTCAAATCTCCCATCCACACCATCCATTGACCCAATCAACCAATCCAAACCATTCACTTCATGCATCTCATTTATCCCATGCATTTCATATCATCAAACCCTAGATCCACTTAGTCAATCCAACCCGTTCATGCATCATGATTAGATTTAGGACATCCAGACCATTCATCACATAGATAAACCTTAGGATTAGGATCATCCATGCACCATCTGTCCATCCATAGACTTAGATCATCCATCATGCTTCATAAACATTATATCTTAGGACATTTCATCACAACCATCCACATCATTAGGAAAACCCTAGAGCCTCCACATTCATCCATCACATACATAATTTGCACTAGATCTAAGCCAGTCATCATACCATTTATTCATCTCCACCTTTGAATTCAAGCCCTCCATTAGATACTACCATATATATATATTGTCACGCCCCGACTCGAAGGGTGGGCCCGGAACGCGAATGATTTTTTTTTTTGACTAAACTAACACAAGCATTCTAATTGGGCTGGATCAACAGTTAGGCCCAAGGGTCACACATGATCCCAACATGTGGACTCAAACATATACCATAAGTCTACCCAACAATAGACACAAAATAATAATACATAACAAAAATCACAAAATTCCAACCATTGAATTATCATTTTGAAAACATCATCAGAGTAACTACGGATATATGGTAGTTTTCAATACA
Source organism: Chimonanthus salicifolius (assembly GCA_013350335.1). Taxonomy (NCBI): domain Eukaryota; kingdom Viridiplantae; phylum Streptophyta; class Magnoliopsida; order Laurales; family Calycanthaceae; genus Chimonanthus; species Chimonanthus salicifolius. Next base: position 18,390,518 of record CM023539.1, read on the forward strand.
TCACATTAATACAAACTAAGTACCACACTCGGTACTTTACAAAAACAAATGATTCCAAGAACCAAAAAGCAAAGACAAGGGTGTTCCCCTCAGTGGGAATCCCAAAGCAACGTCGCAACTTATCCACTCTAAGCTTCAAATAGAGGGTTCTCCTCCTCGGGTTCATCTCCTGAAAGGTGAGTGGGGTGAGCTAATTAGCCCAGTGAAGGAAATATAACAGTGCAGTTTTAAGTAAACAACAGGTTAGCAGAATAATCAACGGTCGCGATAATATCTTATGCATGATAACAAATTCTCAACATCAAGTATAATATCATCATCATTATCATAATTCATCATTCCTTCCAATACTGCTGTCATCCAACGTAACCCCTAGATACTATACTGACACCAATAGTATTAAGTCCTGACATGGTCAAAATACATCCTTGCAAGTACATCTCAGGTATACACCTCAAAACCGGTACTGACACACCTTGCCAGTCATTGTCGACCCACCTGGTCTAGTAGACGTAACCGACACCCTCAGCTCGACGATGGTTCAATAGTAAAAGGTACGTGGAAGCAGTATTTCATATCTCATAGCATTCACAATTATCATGAGCACTTCTTACAACAGTGCATTATGTCTAGGCACATGAGTGGGTTCATCAACTTGAAACCACTCATTGCTCAAGAGCCATCTCAAATAACAGAATCCGTTTACACCTACTAAGTGAAGTTCCCTCACCGTAACTGTGTGGTTTCGCGGTCTCTGTTCAAACAAACAAACAAGTGCACAATCAATCATAAGTCAACTTAGCATCAATATATACACACAAGTAGTATTTCGGAATCATACTTGTTTTTCCAAAAAAAATATCCAAGGTACATGGAATTGAGTCTCCTATATGGTTTCTATCCTTTTTAAATTACAACAATCCACAGTATAGTAAATAATAAGGTGCTCAGTCCAAAACTCATATTGTCATCTGGGCATTGTCCAAATTGACTTATTGAGTTAGGTCTAGATTCTCAGGTCACTTCTCAGTTGTCTTCAGGATAGGACCAGATCTGACAATTTGAGTAAGGCCTCGAGGTCACTCAGTGCTCGACAAATATAGCGTCGGCTTGAAAGTGAAAACAATAGTAGATACACTATAGTAATAAGAGAAGAGGGTTAGTCCATTTTTAGATTAACAATGGGGTACTAACAACACATGCATCAAAGACAAATTAAGATCTTACATCTAAAAACTGGGTCCTTCGGAACATGCCTCGGAACTACGTACTGTGGCTTCGGATCATCAGAACCATCGCCTAAGCTAGTCACTGACTTCGGACTGTGCAACCGACTTCGGATCGTCCGAAGATCCTTCCGAACCGAAAAAGTCTGAAAAACAAGTCTCGGTGGGTCTGGTGTCTCGAAACATCCGAAGTAAGGCTCGGATCGTCTGAGTGGGGTTCGTTCCTTCCGAACTCTGCTCAGAACATCAGGGTGCGTCGAGCTAACCTCGAGCGCTTTTGGGCTTTGGGTGAAACTCGGAACGTCCGAAGGGTCCTCTCAGACCGTCCGAAGGTCTCAGACCGTCCGAAGATCGACTCTCGGACCATCCGAGAGTCGTCTTCCTCCACTGTCTGCACCAACAGACAGTGACGGCAGACACTGTATGAAATATGAATCCAGAAACAGTGAGTTTCTCGGATTCAGTTTCTATATCTAGCTGATCCGATGGAGTCCCCTTTCCATAGGGAATGGTTTGGAGCTTTGAAGCTCAGTAGGCCAACCGATTTTAAAACGAAAAGCTCACTGGTAGACTAAAAATCGGGTTTTTCCTTAAACTTCAAACTGGTTTTTCTTACTCGAATCATGGCCAAAAATGGTTTTTCTTGATTCTAAACCAACTGGAATTGAAAGAGGAACACAGTGGTTACCTTCACTGGAGTTCCTGGGCTAAAATCCGACTTTTGAAAATTTTCCCTCTAAGCTTACGGGTGACTAAAAAACAGTAAAACAGAGGCTGAGAGAGAGGGTGTTTAGTTTCACAGAGCAGCTGAGAGAGAAGAGAAGATTTGAGGGAGTTTGAACTGCTGGAGAAGGGCTAAATTTGTAGAGTTTTGCCTAGAAGAAGTGGCCGGATGGCCACTACATGCGATTGCATGCAGGTGCGGCTTACATTTGCAACAGTAACCAGCAGAAGTTACCGTTGGTTGCTAATCAGCCCCTCCAAACTTCCAATTTTGTAAATAAGTCCAGTTTTTTATAAGAAGCCAAATTTTAACTAAAAACATGATTTTAAGAACTCACAAATTTAATCCAACCTTACAGATAAGTTGGGTTTTAAAACTCTAATCATCATAAAATTTTGGAGATTTAACTCTGACTAAAAATCATTGATTTAAATAAAAACCATAATTTAACACTATTTACTTAATTAAACAAACGTTAAATAAAACAACTTAGAGACCTTATTTTGGGGTGTGAAAGAATAACTAAACCATACTTAAAATGGTCTAACATAAAATGCTTGTTTCAAAATTTATTTCATTTCCAAAACCATTTAAAATAATTATTACTCCCTTTCGGGGTTTTGACGGGCGGTTTTAAATACCATTTTCTGAAAATAAAATCATTTTAAAATCAGAAATACAAATCCTTGATTAAGGAGAAAAATTTCATCCAATAATATTCACCTAATAACAATAACCAGTAAATTACCATTTTGCCCCTTCCAGCTGAACGAGCTAGATCACTGAGCATTCGAGCTCGGATTGGACCACACCTGGGCTTTTCACAAAGCCCTAACCGTAATCTTCGAGATTAACCGGTCAAACAAGCTTATTAAGCTAAACTACGCCTAATCTGGGTTAGGGTATTACATATATATATATATATATATATATATATTATTTTAGCCAAGTAACCCTAGAACCATTAGATTTAACCCAAACCAATCTTAGCCATCCATTCACTAAACCCTAAGTTAGAACAACTTGAAGCTCAAGCTAGCCTACATGTGCCCATGCCTTGTCACCACTCTATCCATCCAATACACACTCCACATGATTTTAGTACCTAAAATCTAGTCATGCACTTAGAGAAAAATCCATCTAGATACACTCTTAAGATCCATACACACTCATCATCCCAAACCTCCATGATCCACACGATTTTTGCCTATTTCCTTCCTATCCCATTCAAATTTCATAGTCAACCTTCCACCACATCATCTCAGCCATTCATTCATCCATCCATTTAATCCTAGCCGTCCATATCATTGCACAACCCAAAACCCTAAGCCACATAGCAAAATTTGAAAATCACAAAGCAAATCCTAAATCTTAATTTCTTCTCCTCCATTGCTTAGCCACCAAGCTAGCTTGGATCCCAAGCCACTAAAATCGACCATAGTATTAGGAAGCCCTAACTTTCTAGCTTTTAATCCCAGCCACCCATGTTAAGTTAGATCTAATCCTAACCTTTCACCCATTAACTTAAACCTAGATTTAATTTTAGCCATCCATTCAATCCCAAGTCCTATAAATAGCCCAGTAAACCACATACCAAACTCGAATTTGACCTAGAATTTAAGAGGACTAAAGGCTGGAACAAAAGATAAGAAGACAAGGAGCACCATGCGAATTTATCAGTGAGAGTGTAGATTTTTATCTTTTATGTTATCTTTCTTATATTTAATTTAGAAAAGCCTTGTACTTTAATTCTTATATTTAATAAAGTAAAGCATTCATTTAGAACCCTCAGACATCCAATTTCTAAAAATACTTTCATGATTATTTTATTTTTAATTTCAAGAACAGAACTTTTATTTATTTGATTGAACATGAGCATATGCAATAGTTAGGATCTTGATTGTAAGACTTGAATCATGATTACTAAGGTTTTGATTAATTAAATTAAAAGTTGTGAATCTTATTTTATTAATAAATATGAATTGTATTTTAGATCTTTACGTGAATTTCAGATCTAGGCCTTTACTTTGATTACACATCTTGGGTGATGAACGGTATCTTCCAAACAACCACCTTTTACGTGACTGCGTTTTTATTTCTGTCATTTATTTTCCTTGCTGATTTACTTTTCATGTCTATTTTATTTCACTTGAATGTTGTATTTTAGTTTTTCTTTTTAAATCCTTAATTATTTTAAAATGTAATTATTTCATGTATTTAAAACCTCCCAAACAACTTGATTAACTAGTTAGGATTAAATTTAATTAGATCTAGATTGTGTGAATTAAAATGTGTGATGAGATTGTTTATAAACTCTCAATTAAAACATTATTTTAATTACTTTTAATCAATGCTCTAAAATTGTGGATCTATCTATTTGAATAAAGACTTACTTGACTTGGAGATATACTCTTAAAGATTAAAATTGATCTCTATCCTAGATTTGTAATAGCCCGAATTTTTAAATCAACATATATATGGCATTTATTTATTTTAATAATGAAAAAAATTGGAATTTTGATATATGGATGTTATATGGATCAAATTTTGGGGAAAAGGCCCAAGTATGGTCCAATGGACCATGGATTGGATGGGATCCATTTAAAGGGTCAATAATGGTCAAAGTGGGCCCCATAACCATGTGGGACCCAATGGATCAAAATGATTCAAACTTCAAGGTAAAAGGTAGAAAATAAATTAATTGGGCCATGGGCCCAATGGTGACCCGATTGATGGAAAGGGTTGAATTGAAAATAAACCCACCTAAGTTAATGATGAGATGATTAAGATGGCCTAACCAAGTGGGGCCCACCTCCACCTCATCAAGTGAGGTGGCATGTGGACCAAGGAAAAAGTGGGGCCGACCATCATGGTTGACTTGGTCAACCATGGATAGGTTAAGGGGACTAAGGACAATTAAAGTGGATTAAGTTAATTAAATTATTTTAAATCATCTAAGTTAAGATTAATGGGGTTTAAGTGATATGGCCAAATGGGGCCCACCTCCACCTCATCAAGTGAGGTGACGGGTAGGGTAGGTATTGGTGGGGGCTGTCCACCATGGTTGACTTGGTCAACCATGGGTGGATTTCTTAGGAAGAGAATTAAATGGAATTAAATTAAATAGGAATTAATTAACCTAAGTAAGGATTTAATTTAATAAATTAGGTTGGTCAAATTATGGTCAAATGAATAAGTCAAAGGGGGAGTCAAAGAGACAAGTCAAGGGGTGGTTTCATCTCCTTGAAACCACCCAAAGAAACACAAACCACTTACAACAAACACAAAATAAACCAAGTACTTAGGGTGGTGGTTTTATCCCAACCACCACCACTAAGCACACTAACCCATGTTGGTAGGTGGGAGGAGTTAATGCAACCAAAGAATGAGATGAGTTTTCCTCTCATACTCTCCTTTCCACTCTCATTTCACTCTCTCCCTCCCTTGCACTCTCAAAAAATGTCCTCTCTCTCTCTCTCCCAAGGAAAACACCAAGAAAGAAGAAGAAACTTAGAAGAAAAGAAGGAAAAAAACTAGGCTTGGCCAACCACCACCCAAGACCCAAGCTTGAGATAATTTTCTATCCCTTCCTCCCCTCTCCCTCTCTCAAATCTAACCCTACCTTATCCAAACCCAAACCTTGGAGACTCCATCTTGATCAAGCATCTTAACCCAAAGATCAAGGAGAAGAAGAGAAGAGAAGGCTAAGGAGATCAAGAGGAGAAAGAAAAACCAGAGGAGTCGTCGGATTGTGAGTATTTCTTAAACAAGAGGTTAAATTTTTAAAGATTTAAAAAGAGATCATGAAATCCATTTTTTCTTGGATTGGATGGTGGCCAAAAATATCATGGGCCTTGGATCTAGGATCCATCCAAAGATGAAGAAAGAAATGGATAAAATGGGAGAGATAAATTAAGAAAAAAATAAAAATAAATGGATATTAAGGACATTATGTATTTAGATTTAATTAAATGGAAGTTTGATTTTGAAGATTGGAAACCATGGAATATGATTAATGGTTTTAAAGATTTTGAATATTTAAATGTTAGTGATTTTGTAAAAGGGTTTTAAATGAGAGAATCATGGGAGATGAAAATGATTTTAATGGCCTCAAAAAGAATGGTAGATGGGGATGAACCTTATGGTGGTGTAATGATGGTTGTAAATGGGTTTAAAAGGATGAAAAATATGGAGTAGGTGTTATTAAATTGGAGGCTTAAAAAGGATCAAATGGTTGTAATTTTAAAGGGATCTTAGTGAAGAAAAGCATGGTAGGTTATTAAATGATTTTTAATGGGGTTTTAGTGAATGGAAACCATGGAATATGATTCATGATTTTTAAGATTTTAAATGATTAAATGTAAGTAATTTTAAAGGGGGTTTTATGATGAAATTCATGGAAGAGGTAAATGGTTTGTATGGCCTTGAAAGGCATAGATGGGAATAAAACATGAACCCTAGGGTGTTGTGTTGTAAATTTAAATGGATTTTTAAGTATGGTATGTAATGTTTTAAAGGGGTTGATTTTAATGATGCTAAGACATGAGTGGTAAGCCATTAAGGGATCTAAGATGTGAATGATGTTTATGGCCTCAAAAGGCATGAATGGATAATGGACTCAATGTGGTTTAAATGCATGATGTAAACCCCATGGGAAGATTTGATGAATTGGGTATTTTGGAACCATGAAATGAATAGAGAACATGGTTAAGTTAATGAAATTAATGTGGTTAAAATGCATAATGTAAATCCCCTCATGGGAGGGTTTGTAGTAGATTCAAAATGTGCCAAAGGATTCAAGGAAAATGGGGAACAAGACATCATGGGTTCGGCCATGGTGTATGGCCGAACCCATGACCCACTTGTAGGTCATTCTATGTGCTAAAATTAGAATTTGTATGTGATTAAATTAATGGAAATGAGGCTAAGTTGAGGGCTGATTTTTGATAATCTTGTAACATAGTTAATGGTCATTAATGGATCTAAGTAGATGGATCAATTATGGACTTAATTATGCATGGATTAAATGAATGATTAATCATGGAAAGGAAGAGTGGCAAAATGGTAAATATTGGCCAAATTCAAGAACACCATGGGAGGATGACCATGGACTTGAGTATGTTCAAAAATGATCTTATGTGATTAAAGAAGGTTGGTGGTAATTAAATGGAATTAATGGACCTTAAGTATGGTTAATATTGAACCACTTGTAGGTCATGTTATGGGCTAAAATTAGAATTATGTAGGTAATTAGATAAATGGAAAATTAAATGAGTTAAGGACTGATTTGTTAAATGAATATATCATGGTCAATAGAATGTTAAGGGATCCAAGATTATGGATCAATTATGGGCTAAGTATGGGGTTTTGTATGTGTTTAAATAAATAAGGATTAGCTTAATTAAATGGCTAATTTTAATGATCATATGACATGGTTAATGGGACATTAATGGATCTAAGTTTGTGATTAGTGAGGGACTTAATCATAGATAAAATATGGACTGATTTGGTAATGTATAATAAGGTATCGGGACATCGCAAACGGTGCGCGATCGGCGACCGGATTTATCGGACGAAAACGCAAAGGGACGCTAGTCGGTATTCGGTAGGATTCCTACCTTCTTATAAGCCGTGGATTATGTGTATATGATGGTTTCCTCGTTTTATTTCGGTAATTACATGATTTATTTTAAGATGGGTTTTAAATGCTATGGATTATACTTTAATGCTATGGATGGTATTTTAAATGCTATGGATTATACTTTAATGCTATGGATGGTATTTTAAATGCTATGGATTATATTTTAATGCTATGGATGATATTTTTAAGGCTATGGATTATATTTCAATGCTATGGATTTTATATTAAGGATATGAATTATATATTACTACATAGCATAATGCACTTACATCTCATGCATGGCATGGGCGGGAAAATAAAGGAACCGAAGTCCATGCTCCGTCGGGGCGACCGAGAAGCAAACATGGGGATAGCCTGAGGCGCTATAAACGGAGTCCATGCTCCGTCGGGGCGACCGAGAAACAAACATGGGGATAGCTTGATATGCTATAACTGGAGTCCATGCTCCGTCGGGGCGACAGAGAAGCAAACATGGGGACACCTTGACGAGGCTTTGCCGTCGAGGGGGATATGACATTATATGATGATATGGATGATGGGTGGGACACATGACATAGGCACCCATGGCTGGCATTCATCATATGTTTTTATTATATTATTATCGGTATGCTTGTTATCACTAATCCATGTGCTAGCCCTACTCGGAGTCTTACTGGGCGCGTTGTCTAACACCCTACTTCTACCCTAGCTGATGACGCAGGAGAGGGCGGAAACGGTGGACGCGACGGGAGCCAAGCTTAGGAGCTTGGGAAAAGCTACTACTTAGTCTTATTTAAGTTTTATTTTGGAAAAGTTGTAATTTAAGTAGCTTAGCTTGTCGACATGTAATAATTATTGTTTCTTGCTATGGTTTGGACTATACTTTGGACGTTATCATTTTGAGACATAATTATGAACATAGGGGTATTTTAGTAATTTAATGATGTATCTTCCCTTCTATCTAAAAACTGATAGGATAGTCTCTATTATAATGTTCCGCATCTAATTATATTCTGCGAGCTTACTTTCTACGCGTGAACCGTTCTCGTGGACTTCGTTCCGTGCACGTGTGGGGTTGGCCAGTTAAGGGCCGGGCTTTAGAAGCTCGGACTTAACTCGCGTCGTGACGTCCCCGCCCATTGTCATTTTTATTAAAAAAAAAAAAAATTTAGACTCTGATTTCGGTGAAAATGGGGCGGGCGTTACAAGATTTAATTTTGATTCTTGGTTTTCTAAGAAACATAAAAATTGAGGCATGTGTATTTTGAATTTCATATATTTTGAATGTTTGCTTTGGGTTCGACCTCGTACTCAATCGATGTACTATGAATAGTTCGTGCACTTGTGAGATTTACAAATTCAAAACATCAACAATCATAATTTCACAATGATGACAACATAACACATTCCATTATGTTTCATACATTTAACATCATTATCACATTGGGTTATCTTAGGGATACGAACTATACACCAACCTTGAGATACACATATCGGGTTTATTTACACATATTCTTAGTCCATGCAATTCATGCAACCCGTATTATGTTGGTTTATCACTCTAAGTCCAAAATCACTCCTTTTTTCACAACATAAAACCAAATAAATGCATCAACTAATCATTTCAGCCCTTCACAAGGGTCTCCAACAAATATCACAATTCTCTATCATCATAAAAAGATACTAGACATGCTACAAATCACATAATAGGGAATTTATAACATCTCATGCATAGCATAGGGCACATCCATCCTATTTATCATGCATTAAACACATCAATAACACAATACATTCCCTAAATCACTGAAATAACATACATGCATTCATACAATATGGGTGTAGCAATCTTCACCACAAAACCACGATGTCTCGGGTTGATCTTCGGGTCATACCTCAAGGGCTTCAGGGTTCGAAGGCTTTAATCTTGCCAAAATAACGTAATATACCATTATTAGTTTATGGATTAGGCCTAAGCACAATTTAAAAGCAAAACCCCCAGATTTAGTTCCAAGATTCACCCCTAATCCAGATTAATCCCTTCAATCTAAGGGTAATCACCAAATCTCTTGCCATGAATTATCTCTAAAAATTAGCATATAACATTTTCCCCAATTACTTCCCTTCCTATGGGTTCAAAACTCAATACCAATTCAGATCTACACCCAACTAATGTTACATAACAAAGTTTCCAATTACTTCCATGGATTCCTTTCCAAATAAGGCCTAAAATCCATCACATACTCCATTCTCAACACATTCAATTAAGATCTCATCAAATTAGAAGAAAAGGAAAGAGAAGGATCATAGATCTTACCTTTGGAGGAGAAGGAACCGAGCAAAGGGGTGCTCCAACTGTAGGAAATCTGAATTCAATGCCTTTAGTGGGTGAAGATCAATAGAGGGAAAAAAGATGAGGCAAGGGTTTGTTGTTAGAGAAGAAGGGTTAGTTGTTTGAAAGGGGAAGGAGGTGAAATATGCCCAATTTCGTGCAAACACAGATTTATGTTCGGATTTAATATTTTTAATAATATTTTAATATATTTTTTAGGCTCGAGTAATTACAAAAGCCAACATTATGATGTAGAATTAGGAAAAAATTAGCAAATGAATCATCAAGCTTTAAACGGTAAAGGCTATCAATCAATAATCTAGACCCAATAAAGGAAGAACCCTCAAACAAAATGAATGCATTATTTTCAAATTTACAATAATGACCATTACCTTCAAGTTTGGAAATTAAAATAAGGTTTCTAGCAACAAAAGGAACATAAAGACAATCTAGTCAAAGTAAGTGGTGTCCAGTGTCGAGGAAAAAACGGTTGGGCCTGTTGGCTTCAAGTGACACATTTTGTCAGTTTCCCATGTAAACGAAGGCTTTAGTTGGGTCGGTGGTCTGGATCGTATATCCCTGCATCGTATTAGAAGCGTGAGTTGTAGCCCCAAAATATGCTGTTGATGTGCAAATTTTACATTTATAAATACCACAAGCGCATGAACTATTTAATAGTATAGCGATTGAGTGCGAGGTTGAATCCAAAGGAAATCACAAAATATATGCTTTAAAAATTAAATTAGTGTTAGGGCCTCAGTTGGATCGTGTCTATGCATTGTCAATTCCGTGACAAAGCGTGACAGCGTGTCTTGGACCTTGCCTTGGAAGAATACAAAGATGTTAGAAGATTTAATGTGCATTGAAGAATCCACACCAAGATGTGATTAGCACACAGGTAAGTGAACCTTAGTGGACCTTAGGTTAAGCCTAAAATACTTTAGAAGTCAATGGTTATAAAATTGGAAAACTGAAAACTGTTTGACTCTCAGGCTCGAGGCCTCAAGCATTTTGTCGAGGCCTCAAAGACTGTTTATATCTGAGTGAAAATTCTGCCAGCTGGATTTCAGCATGAAATCTCAAGTCCCTTCGTCCTTTGATAAAAAATCTCACAAGATATGGTAAGAAAAAATTGGAAAAGGGAAAGGCTCCTTTTGATTTCAAAAAATCCTAAGTCTTATCATGATTGGGATTCTTATGGAAATATGGAGAATCTACAAGGGTCTTCTTAGATTATGGAAAATCTATTTGCTATCTCATAAATCATGATCTAAAAACGTGGGTGGCAATCTCATACATATTTGAAAAGGCTCCTCTTGATTTGAAAAGATTATGAAAACTCTAATTGCCACTTCATGATTTGATTATAGAATGAAATTATGGAGAATGAGATATGCCAGATCGTGATTTGTATCACATACAAATCAGAAGATATGTGCTGAGTTTTGGTGAGCTGGCCATTAACTAAATACCACTAAAATCGAGGTTTGTAATCTGAAAAAATCTTGAGCTGTATTAATAAATACAGGCTCGAGGCCTCGAAGGCAATCTGGAGGCTTCGAGACTTAACGGTTCCAAAACAGTCTTATAAATGTACAGCTGGCTGAATTCAAAATACAGATTTGCATATTAGAAAAACTCAACAGTGGACCAAAGACCTTCCCTATCCTTTATCTCTCTTTTTCATCATCCTTTACTAGGAAAATAAATGCCTTCTTCTTGGTTGTATCCTTGGGCTACTAGTCTAGCCTTGTTTCTAATAATATTTCCTTCCTCATCATTTATTTTTTCTAAATACCCACTTTGTGCCAATTATCGAGTGATCCTTAGGCATAGGCACAAGCTCCCATAATTTGTTTCTTTCAAATTGGTTTAGTTCCTCTTGCATGGCACTAATCCAAAACTCATCTATTTCGGCTTCTTAAATGTTCTTTGGTTCAATTTGAGAAACAAATGCCATGTTGTTAAAAGTGCTTCTAAGATTAGATCTAGTAGTTATTCCTTAGATGGTTCACCAATAATTTGATCTTTTGGGTGATCTTTTACAAAACTCCAAGCCTTAGGAAGATCATTATTTGTTTTACCTCCTCACTATCTTGTCTTGCACCACTATGTGAAGTATTTACTTCATTGTTAGGATAGTCTTGGATATCAAGTTTATTCATCTCTTTTTCCAAAATTAAAACCTCATCATCAAGATCCTTTTTAATTTCAAAACGGTTGGTTTCATCAAAGACCACATGAATCGATTCCTCTACAATTGATGTTCTCTTGTTATATACTATATATGCTTTGCTAATAGGAGAATAACTAACAAAGATTCCTTCGTCCAATTTTGGATCGAATTTTCCTAATTGATCTTTGGTGTTTAGTATAAAGGACTTGCATCCAAAAACTCTAAAGTATCCAATGTTTGGTTTTCTACCATTCCTTATCTCATAAGGAGTCTTATCCAATCATTTGTTAATTGTTACCCTATTTATAACATGGCAAGCGGTGATTACGGCTTCGGCGCAAAAGTATGTTTGTAATTTATGTTCGTTGAGCATAGTCCTAGCTATTTATTGAAGTGTTATATTCTTTCTTTCAACTACTCAATTTCGTTGGGGACTTCTAGGGCCGGAGAAATTGTGACCAAAACCATTTTCATCGCAATGTATTTTTATTTCTTGATTTTCGAATTCTCTACCCCTATCACTTCTAATGTTGTTGATTGCATATCCTTTTTCATTTTGGACTATTCTACAAAATTTTACAAAAGCTTTAGGTGTGTCATTTTTATGAGCTAGATATAACATCCAAGAGAAACGAGAATAATCATCAACAATTACAAATGCATATGACTTACCACCCATACTTTGAACTTTGTTAGGACCAAACAAATCCAAATGCAAAAGTTGGAGAGGCCTAGAGGTAGATATATGTTTTTTTCTTTTAAAGGAACTTTTGATTTGTTTTCTAAATTGGCATGCATCACAAATTCTATCCCTGGCAAATTTGGCCTTAGGCAAGCCATCAACTAATTCAAACTTGGATAGATTTGAAATAAGTTCCATACGAGCATGTCCTAATCTCCTATGCCATAGCCAACTATTTTCATTTATGATAGCAAGGCATTTAACATTTTGGTTAAGCATTTCATCAAAGTCAATGGTGTAAACATTTTCATCTCTATATGTTATGAACATTTCTTTATCATCACTAGCATTTCTAATAGAGCATTTGTTTGATTCAAATACTACCCAATTTCTTTTATCACAAAGTTGACTCACACTAAGTAAATCATGTTTCAACCCATCTACCAATAGTACATTTTCAATGGAAAGTAAGGTATCATTGCTAATTTTTCCTTTACCGGCGATCTTGCCCTTGGAGTTGTCACCAAAGGTAACAAATCCACCACCTTTGAGAGAGAGAGATGAATTTTGATTTGTCTCCAGTCATGTTTCTTGAGCATCCACTATCAAGGAACCACTTGTCTTTCCTTGACATTGATTTCATGCATATCTACAAAACACATTTAAGTAATTCTTCTTGGTCCCCATGTAGAATTGGATCCATTTGGGTTAGAGTACAAGGGAAATGTTCCTTTTGGAATCCAAATCATCTTTGTTGACCCTTTTGCTTTCCTAATTAAGCAAGAATAAGAAATATGTCCGTTCTTTCCACAAAAGTTACAAATAGTGTGTGGAGAGGTAGGAGATGAGGCTTTGACAAAGAAGTTTTTGTAAAATGATTTCTTTGTTTTGGAATTGTGTCCCAATCCTTCTTTGTTGAAAGAACATCTTTGATTTCCCAATAACATATCCAAATTTTTCTTTCCCATTGTGAAATTTTCAAGAGACTTAGTTAAGTTGTCCAAGTTTTCTTTCAAGACAATGTTTTCCTTTTCGTATGGACATGGAAATGAAGGTAGTCTTGAAATTTTATCAATCTTTTCTTTCAATTCTTTTTCAAGTTTTTCATGGGCAAGAATCTTTTTGATAAACTCCTCATTTTCAAGTTTTAATTTTTCAAGTTCATTTGAAAGTGATGAGTTGTCTCTTCTAAGAATGACATTTTCTTTTTCCTTGCTTTTTAAGATCCTTATACAGTTTATCTAGTGAATCAACTAATTCTTCTACACTAGGTGCATCAATTTCTGAAGAATCAAGTGTAGGATTTGCCTCATCTTCATTTGCCATGAAACAAAGATTTGTCATGTGGTGTTTGGTTGATTCACCATCCAATTCGCTATCGGACTCCAACCATGTGGCTTTGAATGCTTTCTTTTTGAACTTCTTGTCGTCACTCTTCAATTGCGGACATTCGGCTTTGATATGTCCCTTTTTATGGCAACTAAAACAAGTGAGGGGTTTTCTCTTGCTTGAACATCCCTTATAGCTATCTTTCTTGAATGTCTTCTTTCAAAATTGATTGCTTCTTCTCAAGAGACTTTTGAATTTGTGGGTGATCAAGAACAAGTCTTCATTGCCGTCCTCATTATCTTTCTTCTTGATCAACATTGGTCTCCTTTGGTGAGGCTTTGAAGGCAAGAGACTTCTTTTCTTTAGTAATTTCCTTTCGACCGTTCATGGAAATCTCATGGGTCATAAGAGATCCCAAGAGTTCATCAAGTCCCAATGTGGAGATATCTTTTGCTTCTATTATCGCCGTTGACTTTAAATCCCAAGAATCTGGAAATGATCTAAGAATTTTGCTCACGTTATTTTTGTTAGAATAAGTCTTTTCAAGAGCATGAAGTTCATCTATAATCTTTGTGAATCTAGTAAACACGGAAGTAATGGATTCTTTTTGTTCTATAGTGAATAGTTCATATGAGTGTACGAGCCTATGAATTTTTTATTTCTTTACTTGATTAGTTCCTTCATAAGTCGCTAGAAGCGTATCCCAAATTTCATTGGCCAATTTGCAAGATGAAACTCTATTAAATTCATTTCGGTCAAGAGCACAGAATAAAATTGTAACACCCCGCCCTTTTCACTCTAATTTTTAGAGTTTATTTTTTTTTTTATAATAATAATCAACAAGTGATCGGGGCGGAATGTCACGACGCGAGTTAAGTTCGGATCTCTAAATCCGACCCTTAACTGGCCAAGCCCATGTGTGTATGAACTAAGTCCATAAAACTGATCCGCACATGGTATATATAGAACTTGCGGAATTAACTTAGTCTAAATCTAACTGAGGTTATAATAGAACCTATGACTAATCCAATTTTCCATTCTTAGATAGCAAAGTACCTAATTTATTCTCCAAAATTATTATATAACCTTAGTCTACCATTCATTCTAAACCATCCAAATAAATCCAACCATAGCATCTACTTAACTACTTATTACATGCCAACATCTAATTACCAAATTACATTGTCCAAATAAATCAAATAACAAGTCCATAAATAATCCATTCATAATCCATTCCAATCATTCAAACTGCCCAAGTTTCCGTACTTGGTTCTCTTCTCGATCCACGTTCTTCCCTTTCCCTGCATCATCCACTAAGGATATAGATAGGGCGTTAGATCAACGCGCCCAGTAGTGTTTCCGAATAGGGCTACCACATGGTTAGTCAAAAACATGCAAATAATATAATAATAATACATGTGTGTCAAAATTCCATAAAACATGCTATGTATGAAATGATCATGTAATGAGTCCCACCCATCACCATTCAACATAGCCATCACTTGACGGGATTCTCATCGTCAAGGTAACCCACAGTGGTCTTTCGGACGCCCCGACGGAGTGTGGCCTCCGGATTCCTCCTGATGGGATTCTCATCATCAGGGTACCCCACAGTGGTCTTTCGGACGCCCCGACGGAGTGTGGCCTCCGGTTACAACACCATCATCCCATGCCATGCATGAGATGTCTATGCAAACATGTCATTTAAAAACATAACTTTACAATCATATAAGATATCAAAATCAACATAAAACAGCATATTAAATAGTGGTTACAACAAAGGTAGGAAACCTACCCAAACTTTGCTTAAGTGTCCGTTCCTTTTTGAGCTTCACCTGGTCACGACTCGCTCGTCGTTCAACTTCCGGTACCTTATCCATATATCAATCAATAAGTCATAACATCATTTACTTATTTAATCACATCATAGACCCATCCACATCAGGTGGGGTTCGTGTCCTTACATCCAACCCTATGATCATTTCCATCATTGATCATTCGACTAGTAGTTACAGTTTTTGCCATTGTCCGTAATTATCATTAATGATCCCCTAATTAAAACAACCATAAGCTCCCATTTAAAACAGCCCATTAATTATCAAAACAGCCCCATGGGGTTCGGCCATACTCATAGTCGAACCCTAGGGTTCACTTGATCCAATCATCACCATGATCACTCATGGTTTAATCATGTTAATTCAACCATGATCAATACATGGTTCAGCCATCCAAAGGCTGACCCAAATCAGTAACCATAACCCTAAGTAAACCAAATAAAAACCATAAAGCAACCCATGGGGTTTGGCCATTCACATGGCCGAACCTCATGGCTCTTTGGGATTCAATTCTTCTAATAATCTTTCATCATTTATCCTGTATCTTAGGCATAAAAACAGCAAACCTAATTCTATTTAAACTCCTATAGAAACCCCATGGTATTGCATGGTTTCTAACTCTTTGATTTCACAACAATCATCAATCTCTTTCATGGGGTTCGGCCATTCAAGTTGGCCGAACCCTATGTCCATGAATTGATCCTTCAAACATGCATTAGGTGTTATTTAAATCATGCAATATCAGTACCCTTTTGCTGCCCTTATATCTCTTAGAAACCCTCTAATTAAATTCATCCAAACAGTCCATAAAAGTCCATGGTTTCCATGTTTCCCAACATGAAAACCAAGATTCTTTTACATGGGGTTCGGCCCTCCATGGTGGCCGAACCCAATGGTTATGTTTACTGTTTTTAAACCTCAGATAATCATGTAATAACAGTAAATAAAAATCAGGTTTTACCTTTCAAACAAACATCCAAAATCAACACAACTCCATGGGATTCGGCCATCCAAGATGGCCGATCCCCATGGTCCATTTTTTTCCAATTTTAATCCACTGATTTAGACCACATAACTTCCACCTTTTCTGATATCCAAACCCATGTTTTAACCCTCTTTAAAACATGTATTTTAAATCTATTACAAACATCTAACATCAGTCCCAACTTATATGGTTTTAACTTCTAAAAACCATCAAAACTAGCCACTTGTTTTCATGGGGTTCGGCCATGCTAAGTGGCCGAACCCAATGGTCCATTTCCATCTTTTAATCCACTGATTTTAGACCATATAAACTTCAGTCCCTATGTCAATCAGATCCATGCTTTTTAACCATTCTAAAACATGTATTTAAATCTTAAATCAAAACCCAAAAACAGTCCACAAAATCCATGGTTTTCATGTTTCAAAATATGAAAACCAAGCCATCTCTTACATGGGGTTCGGCCCTTCATGGTGGCTGAACCCAATGGTTATTTTTACCATTTTAAATCCTCCATAATCAAGGTTAAACATTGGTGTATTCGGCCATGACCATGGCTCAATACATACCCTACTTGTTTTATGTTTTTAAACCAAAATATCATAAAGATACTTACCAAATTTTCCAAACTTCCTCCTTGTCTTTGATCCTTGTTTTCTCCCTTTTATTTCTTCTTTTCTTTTGCTGTTTTGTGCTTGAATATTTGATGCCAAAACCTCTGCTATTCCAGCCAAGAAGAACAACGAATTGGAGAGAGGAGAGAGGGAGAGAGAGATGAGGAAAATCTTAGGTTTTGCAATGATAAATTGGCCAAGTGATGGTGTTCATTGATTTTGTGTTTCAGCCATCAACACCCCCATTACTCCTCATCAAGCCTTGCACAAACCAAGGAGTAACTTGCAGCCAAGCAAAGCACCCCTTGGCATTCTACCCATGCAGCCATTCATATTCCCAAACAACTCACCTCCAATCCATGCATTTACATTTAATTTTCACCATGGAACCCACCAAAACAAGTCCCCAACGTGTGGGACTTGTTTTGGTTGGGTTGAGGCCAGCCAACCTCTTCAACTTACCCTTAAACTCACTGATTTACAGTCCCTTGAATTTCCATTTTGACTCACCCAACTCAAGGTATTTTTATTCCAACCCAACTCATCACATTTAATGCATTTCATTTAATGCACATGAGTTAACTCACTTTTTGATTTAATTCCAACTCACCTCACTCCCACTCAACTGATTTGACTCGTGTTTGAGCTCCCTTGAGGGTTCAAACGGTCAACAATAGTCAACTCGACCCGTTGGGTCCACTTTTAGCTCCTTGACCCGTTTTGACAACATGACCCATTTATGGTATTTTGGTCATTTCTAATTGGTTTTTACCTATGGATCAAGCCTACCCATTTTTCCTCCACTTGATTTCCAATCAAATAGGCTTAACCCCATTTAATTTAAAATCACAAAACGGTCAAATAACCCAGCAAGACCCGATGGGCCCCATTTGGGCCCTTTGACCCATTTAGCAATTTTTGACCCAAATGATGAAAATTACCCAACCAATCAAACTTAACATTCATAATGTGCTCATATGATTTTATTTTGAGCAATGGGTCCCACTATTTCCTTACTTAACATCACAAAATAATTAATTTAACAACTCAGGGGCATTTTGGTAATTTTCCACTTCATTGAGAAATTGGGGTGTTACAAAAATGTTCATGACTTGAGAGTTATATTGATTAAGCCTATGATCATTGTCATGCCAAATCTCTTTAGGTTCGGGAGCAAGATCAACTAGCTCTTTCAGAACAAAGGGCCCATTTTGAATAGCTCCACATATATGATGGTCCATTGAATGGAAGAAAATTTGCACCCTAATTTTCCAAAAATTGTAGTCACTTCCATTGAACAATGGAGGTCTATTAATTGAATAGCCTTTGACATAAGAAGATCCCCCAAATTTGTCATTCTATATATTTCACAAACGGTTAAGTAATTCAGTGAAACCTAGCTCTGATACCAATTGTCGCCCAGAAATTTACACAGGGCGGGGTGAATTGGGTCAATGAAAACTTTTTGGGTTTTCTTTAATTGCACAATTTAAAAAAATAAGATGCAAATAAGTAATAAATAGATGCCCTAATATAAATGAGGAGATGAGAATAGATCGAGATATTGAACCCGATATTTTTACGAGGTTCGGCATTCTTGTCTACGTCATCACCTCAAGTACACCAGTTGAGGATTGAATGCGCTAAACTTCTCCTTCAAGGGTAGAGAAGGAACCTATTATAATGCTTGTAGAGAGCACTCTCTGATTTGAAGATGAAGACACCCTTCTCCTTCACAAGGGTTACACCAACCCTTTACAAATTTGATCTCTCAAAGAAATGTAGAAGAATACAATGTAAAGCTTAGGAATAACTCTCAAATGTTTACAAATCAGGTTTACTAAGAGTTACTCAAGAATTCGAACAAGAATGGTTGAAGGTAAGATTGCAAGAAGATAGATTTTTGAGCTAGAGTATGCTTAGGATTTGATTACAATTGATTCCAAGTGATTCAAGTGGTTTAATGCTCATTAATGCTTGGGTTTATATTTTGTTCATGTTTAAGATATTTGCCAAGCATTAAATGAGAGAAAGGGTCGTTGGGAGAGCGTTTAATGATTAAAAATTTTGACCGTTCGCGATTCAGTCGACTGAAAACTTCATGGACTCCATACAGTCTATCAACGAAGAATTCAGTCGGCAAAATTCACATCTCCAGTAAATCCAGTATTTCAGCTGGCTGAATTCTTTAATTCAGTCGACTGAAATCACATCCCCAATGAATCCAATATTTCAGTCGGTTGAATTCATTAATTCAGTCGACTGAAATGACCCTTAGACTGTATTGTACAATTTTGGCTTTCTTTTGGTCATTTCAAACACATTTGATGGGCCTTGGGGACTAAATCATATCCTAGGATTCTATTTGGATGCATGAGTATAAGCTTAGTATCCTAGGGTCCACTAGAGGGTAACTTGAGCCATGGTGTTCAAATATTTAAGCACATTTACAATATCATTTCCTAAACACTCGTGACTAGACTCTATACTTAACTTTGATCTTCCATGCTCTTGATTTTCTGTGTTTGAATCTTTGAACTTTATAAGACATTCGATCTCCAAGATTTGACTTGATGTACAAGGCTTGATATCATCAACTTGATCTTCTTCTTCAAGGACATGATATCCAATACATGTCTTCTTAAGAAGGAAATGTGATACTTGCCTCGTAGAGTAATACCATTTGAAATATTAAATATCACACATTAATGGTTTGTGGTTTAAAAAATACCCATATATCCTTGGGTTGAAACCTTGGGGCTAACAGTTTTGCAAATGGTAAATTAAAAATGCCCAAGGTTATTGGATTAGATTGGATAAAAAAATTCTAGTTGAACTTAAAATGGTATATTGATCCAAGATCCAAGCTTTTATGCCTATATTAGTGAAATGGTTTGAATATTCAAGTGGCACAAAATTGTGTGAATGTATTGGCTTACATTGACATTCAAAGGTTGAGTTGCAAAACTACTTGTCTTGTGAACTTGCATGCATCACAAGCACACACCTTTCATCCCTCAATTTGTAAATATTATAGGGATGAATTCATGTATTTCCATGTCTTGATATGCTCTATCTTGGAAAATCATTTTGACATTGGAAATGTGTTTTGGAGAAATGCTCAAACAAGGAAAAATTATCATTCTCCAAAATTAGTTTTATGCACCTATGTTGTGGCTTTCATCTTTTAAAGGTGAATCTTAAAACCAAATAGTTTTTTATAGTGAAAGCCAACATGATTAAGTGATCCAAATGTTAATTGATTTGGTGCATTGTGCTCTCAAAATTTTGAGCAATGGAGAGCACACCTTGGAATGTTTAAGGAAAGAAACAAGCTTCCATATGTATAATGAATTTCCCAGGATATGTTTTGTTCATTCATAGACTCATTATTGGCATATGATATGTTGAATAAACTTGGTTTCTTTTGATGCATATGTGTTTGTATTGGTGATTTTTTTATGCATCACCATGGTTGTCATGAACTATGTGCCTAATTGGTGTATGTTTTATTTAATTCATGATGTTGTTCACTCATATGTTCATATTATGCTTATGCTTATGTTTTGAGAGACTATTGTTTGTATGGACTTATTATCATATGTTTTGATTGGATGACTGTATAACTATATTAAACGGTCGGTGGTTGTTTGTTATGCTTAATATTATGTTGATTTTGGCATTTATTGGATTGTTGAGCCGTAGTTATTCTGTTTAAAAAAAAATAAAACAAAAAAATAAACCCGATATTTGTCTTTTGGGAATTTTTGGAAATATTTCAGAGATAGTACGCTCGTAGCGCAACGAGGCGCTACACTCTGTCGGTTTGATCTATAGGCATCGATCGAATTGACAAAAAGCAGTAGTTTAGAGCAGTTTTATGAGAGGATTCATCGGTCCGATCGACATTAGGTGTCGTTCAAAACGACAAAGAGCAGTTTTCTGGGCAGAAACCCAGGTACTGTCGGTCCGACCGACATCGCAGTTCGGGGGTGAGTATTTAAACATTGTTTCAATCGAAATTTCATTTCCAACTGATTTAACTCGTTCAGAATGAGCCCAACTGAGTGGAGAACCCTTCCCCAGCCTTGCTCCTCCCACCTAGCCCTCGATTCGGCCCATGCATGCACTTTGACTGAGCTTAGGACCTCCCCCAAACTCCTCTTCTCGTGAGAAAGTAGTCTTGAGGTAATGATCTCTTTCATCAAATCTGTTCGGATTGGTTGTTTTTGGTCTAGAAAAATGTGATTCTGATGCCAAGGGCCTAAAGAAGAATGGAAAGGACTTGGGGATTCTTTGCTTGAGGTGAAATGGGGGTTTTGGGTTGGGAGAGGGGAGGAAATTTTGAGGGATTTCACCCAATTTGAGAAGTTGAGCCCCTACCTAGATGGGGCTTGAGTAGTTGAAGACGAAAACCTTCTTCTCCCCTCCTTGGTTTTGGGCGAAGGCTGGATTAGGGGTTTGGGAGCAGTTGGACTCTTGGAAAGTTAGGGGTTTTAAACCTAAATTGTGAAATAGTCTTTTCTTTGGTGAATTTGGGGATAAATTCTTGTTGATATGATGTTATTTGTTGTGTTGACCAACACCCGACCAATCCAGAGCAGACACCCACGAAGCTGTTGGAGAAACCGATCCACGACTTGGCTACTAGGTGAGGGTTGTTTGCACTTACATGTATGAGAAATGTTTGAATGAGATTGGATGTGAATAGAAATGCAAAATTATGTAGATGCATGTGTTGAACCTATTGTGCATGTGATATTGGTATGCCAAATTATGTGGAAACGATTGAATGGATGATTTAGATGGTGATTGGTTATAAAGATGCTTCACATATCCGATGTGTGTATAATAAAATGCAATTCTATTCTAATTGTGAATAGCGTGATGCAATGGTTGTAAATGCCTTATGTGCATGAAGTAAACATGGTGCTAGAATACTAGTAATGCATCTCACATACTAATTGAAGTACATATTAACTGGTGATAAGAACATGAAGAATAAGGATGAGGTGTGCCACAAAATTGAGAGTAGTGAGAAGACCTAAATACGAGGGTTACTAACTTATGACGGTGATAGCCACGAAATATGAGGTAGTGGTGAGCTCCAGACACGCGAGCCAGGGAGTTAGGCTCTACGCTAGGGTTACCAGTTAAGACTAGTGATGGCCACGAAATAGAGAATAATAACGAGATCCAAACACATGGGTCATGGGGAGAATAGACACCTACCTTGTTGTGTTAAGAAGAGATTTCACTTAATGAAATACCGATGCCCATTCGCTGCAACTCTGAGAAACCTCTCTCCTTCCCTGTGAACTTCCTTGCAACTGGGATAAGAAACCGATCATAGATTGGAACCCATACAATGACACTGATCACATCAAAGGTTGACAAAGGTGCAAGTGGAATGGTAAAAGAACCGATTGTGGTATCTAAAACCTTTCCTTGACCTGGGTGTTTATGAGCAAATGCAGGCAAAGGGAGGTGGTGCAAGTCGGCCAAAGTGAAAGTGTCTCCGCCCAAGTACTTGCTCTCAAGTATCTCGTTATCACCCTCGAGTTTGCAGTAAATTACACGGTTCCCACTCAGTCAACTGGACATTGTTGGCTGTCCACCAATGTCGGCTGCTCTGTCATCCTCTTGAAACGTCTTTGCTCTCTGCTCTTTCCTTCTGCTATATTCGTTTCAATTGCTTGCAAGACTGATAAAATGGATCTCCAAATGAGTTGATGAGTTGACAAAAAATCACTAACCTATAAACACATAGAAATACATTAATTAGACAAAATTAATTAATATAATATATTAACAAATATAAGTTTAGAATATACAATATATTACAATAATAATATAAAATAAACAAAATTTAAGAACTAACTAATCAAATATTTAGAGGTAGAATTGTCATTTTTCTGTACTTATCAAATACCTCCAAACTTAGATTTTGCTAGTCCTCGAGCAAAACAAAAATTAAAAACTAAAATTAAATATAAAAATCCTAAACTACACCACTTTCGCTGGCACTCTCAATTGCATTTAGCGTATGCAACAAGCCTTTAATGTAACGCCCCGCCCTTTTCGAGAATTTCAGAGTCTAATTTTTTTTTTTAAAATAAACATCGGAAGAGAGCGGGCGGCGTCACGACGCGAGTTAAGTTCAGACTACCCAAGTCTGAACCTTAACTGGCCACCCATGTGTACATGGAATAGACCATGATAGTGAATCACACATGGAACTAACATCAACATGCGGAATAATCTAGATAATTGCGGAATAGAAAGACGAGATAGCAAGTAACAGTCTTAAATATTAAATAACATAGATCAACCATCCACAGGTTATTATCCTAATCAAACCATAGCAAATAACGAATTATTACATGTCCAACAATAGTATTCAAATGACAGTAATATAACGTAATCCAAATCCATCATTAAAGCACTTAGGCTCAGCTCCCCTCCTGGTCAATGACCTTTCCTTTCCCCTTGCTTGTACCTGCAATCTCCTCTGAGGATAGAATTAGGGCGTTAGATCAACGCGCCCAGTAGGTTCCCGAATCAGGGCTACCACATGTTAGCATATAAAACATGCATATACATAATAATAATACATGTGAGACAAAATTCCATAAAAACATGCTATGTATGAAATGAACATGTAATGAGTCCCACCCATCACCATTCAACATAGCCATCACTTGACGGGATTCTCATCGTCAAGGTAACCCACAGTGGTCTTTCGGACGCCCCGACGGAGTGTGGCCTCCGGATTCCTCCTGATGGGATTCTCATCATCAGGGTACCCCACAGTGGTCTTTCGGACGCCCCGACGGAGTGTGGCCTCCGGTTACAACACCATCATCCCATGCCATGCATGAGATGTCTATGCAAACATGTCATTTAGAAACATAACTTTACAATCATATAAGTTATCGAAATCAACATAAAACAGCATATGAAATAGTGGTTACAATAAAGGTAGGAAACCTACTGAAGAATCCCTTCAGTAACTGATCTTTCTTTCGCGTCACCCGGTCACGACTAGCACGTCGTTCGACTTCCGGTACCTTATCCATATACCAAACAGCAAGACATAACATCATTTACTTATTCAATCACATCTACGACCCATCCGCATCATGTGGGGTTCGACCATGCCCTTGGCCGAACATCACCAACTTAGGACTTAACTTCCTACTTTATTTAATCAACTCTTAAGCACTTAACCCTTTTAAAAATGACATGGTTCAGCCCTATGTTGGCCAACCAATAATCAGCAAGTTAAACTTCCATAACCCACATCAAACACCGTATTTTATATGGTTTAAAACTTACCAACTTCATCAAAACTAACATGGGGTTCACTTGATCTGGTTGATCCCTCTACTTCTCATGATTATACATGATTTAATCATGTTAACACAACCATGAATTACACATGGTTCAGCCACATAACCAGCCACCGAAACAGCAATTTAACTTCACCAAAACACATCACTTACTTACATGGGGTTCGGCCATCCAAGGTGGCCGAACTCAATATCCATATCTTGGTCTTTTAACCATGCTTTAGGCATTATTTAAATATGCAATATCAGTATTATATTGCTGCCTTTAAACCTCTTAGAAACCATCTAATTAAATTCATTCACAACAGTCCATAAAGTCCATGGTTTCCATGTTTCAAACACCTTAAAACCAACCATCATTTGCATGGGGTTCGGCCCTCCTGGTGGCCGAACCCAATGCTATGTTTGCTGTTTTTGAACCTCATATAAACATGCATAAACAGTATATTAATATCAAGTTTTAACTCTCAAAAAAAATCATCCAAAACAGTCCATAAAAAGTCTATGGTTTACATGTTTTTCCAACATGAAACCAACATTCTTTTACATGGGGTTCGGCCCTCTATGTTGGCCGAACCCAATGGTTATGTTTGCTGTTTTTAAACCTCAATCATCATGTAATTAACAGCGTATTAACATCAGGTTTTAACTTTAAAAGAAACCATCCAAAAACCAACATCATATCATGGGATTCGGCTATCCAAGATGGCCAATCCCCATGGTCCATCTTTTCCAATTTTAATCTACTGATTTAGACTACATAACTTCAGCCTTTTTTTGATATCCAAACCCATGTTTTAACTCTCTTTAAACATGTATTTTAAATCTGCATTTTAAATCTATTACAACCATCTAACATTAGTCCTAACTTATATGATTTTAACTTCTAAAAAATATCAAAAACAACCATTTGTTTCCATGGGGTTCGGCCATGCTAAGTGGCCGAACCCAATGGTCCATTTCCATCTTTTAATCCACTCATTTTAGACCATATAAATTTCAGTCCCTATGTCATTCAGATCCATGGTTTTTAACCATTCTAAAACATTTATTTAAATCTTAATTCAAAACCCAAAACAGTCCACAAAATCCATGGTTTTCATGTTTCAAAACATGAAACCAAGCCATCTCTTTACATGGGGTTCGGCCCTTCATGGTGGCTGAACCCAATGGTTATTTTTACCATTTTAAATCCTCCACTAATCAAGGTTAAAACCTTGGTGTATTCGGCCATAACCATGGCCAATACACACCCCATTTGCTCCATGTTATTATACCAAAATAACAAATAAATACTTACCAAACTTCCAATCTTTCTCTTTGCCATTGGTCCTTGGTTTCTCCCTTTTATTTCTTCCTTTCTTTTGCTGTTTTGTGCTTGATCTACTGGTGCAAACACCTCTGCTATTCCAGTTAGGAAAAACGAATTTGAGAGAGGGAGAGAGAGAGAGATGGAAATTCTTGGATTTCCAATGTGAAAAATGGCCAACCTTGTGTGCTTATTGTTTTTGTAGTTCAGCCCCAAAAACCTCTCAATTCCTCATAATTTCTTGCTCAAAACGGTGGGCATTGGGTGCCATCCAAGGCACCCCTTGGCAGCTACCAATGCAGCCATTCAAATCCCCAAGCAACCCACCTCAAACCCATGCACTTATATTTAATATTTACCATAGAACTCACCAAAACAAGTCCCCAACGTGTGGGACTTGTTTTGGCTGATTTGAGACCAGCTAAACTCTTCCAATTCCCCTTGGACTCACTGAATTTACAGCCCCTTGAGTTTCCATTTTGACTCACTCAACTCAAGGTATTTTTATTCCAACCCAACTCATCACATTTAATGCATTTCATTTAATGCATATGAGTTAACTCACCTTTTGATTTAATTCCAACTCACCTCCATCCCACTCAACTGATTTGAATCGTGTTTGAGCTCCCTTGAGGGTTCACACGGTCAACAATAGTCAACTCGACCCGTTGGGTCCACTTTTAGCTCCTTGACCCGTTTTGACAACATGACCCATTTATGGTATTTTGGTCATTTCTAATTGGTTTTTACATATGGATCAAGCCTACCCATTTTTCCTCCACTTGATTTCCAATCAAATAGGCTTAACCCCTTTTATATGATTTTAAAGTTATGTTTCTAAATGACATGTTTGCATAGACATCTCATGAATGGCATGGGATGATGGTGTTGTAACCGGAGGCCACACTCCGTCGGGGCGTCCGAAAGACCACTGTGGGGTACCCTGATGATGAGAATCCCATCAGGAGGAATCCGGAGGCCACACTCCGTCGGGGCGTCCGAAAGACCACTGTGGGTTACCTTGACGATGAGAATCCCGTCAAGTGATGGCTATGTTGAATGGTGATGGGTGGGACTCATTACATGTTCATTTCATACATAGCATGTTTTTATGGAATTTTGTCTCACATGTATTATTATTATGTATATGCATGTTTTATATGCTAACATGTGGTAGCCCTGATTCGGGAACCTACTGGGCGCGTTGATCTAACGCCCTAATTCTATCCTCAGAGGAGATTGCAGGTACAAGCAAGGGGAAAGGAAAGGTCATTGACCAGGAGGGGAGCTGAGCCTAAGTGCTTTAATGATGGATTTGGATTACGTTATATTACTGTCATTTGAATACTATTGTTGGACATGTAATAATTCGTTATTTGCTATGGTTTGATTAGGATAATAATTTGTGGATGGTTGATCTATGTTATTTATTATTTAAGACTATTACTTGCTATCTCGTCTTTTTATTCCGCATGTTGATGTTAGTTCCATGTGTGAATTACTATCATGGTCTATTCCATGTACACATGGGTGGCCAGTTAAGGTTCAGACTTGGGTAGTCTGAACTTAACTCGCGTCGTGACGCCGCCCGCTCTCCTTTCTGAGGTTTTATTATAATTTAAAAAAAAAAATTAGACTCTGAAATTCTCGGAAAGGGCGGGGCGTTACATTTAAACCCCTAGCTTACCACTAGTGGACGAGTTATAGTCTCGTGAGGGCTTTTAGTGATGATACCCACAAATCAAATTTCAACAAAAATATATAAATTAAAATTTAAACATCATACAATTCTAAACTTATACTCAGAGTGTAGTGTGTGATAGCCAATATTAATATAACCTTATTTTTTCAAAATATACACAAGTTTAACAATCACCAGCCAAAAATGCGCTTTGACTCCAAATTTCACCAAATTATATCTCTCAGAAAGACTTACGCTCGGAGATTGGGTTAAATTTCTCTCAAAAGTATATGTGAGCGGAATAATTTTTCAAATACAAATATCTCACATATTTATCATCAAAGAACGACTACTAACAAAGAAAACAAAGATATCATGAATGGATGCCATTTTCCTGTGAACATTGAAATAATGCACCTTAATTTTTCCTCATCTATTCTCCACTTTAAATACCATATTAACTAAGGATCAATAGGACTTCTTAATAGGACGAAACGTGGCTTAGGATCGGGTCAGATCAAAGAAGGATAAAAAGACTCTAAAATTAATACTTTGAACCAAAAAAATGTATAGGTCTGCAAAATATTCACTGGGATTCTTTTTCCTCTATTTCTCTTTTCTCAACACTTTCAAAGCATTTTTTTCTAATTTTTTTTTTCACATCCTTCTTTTGATGTATAGTTGTTCCCCTTCTCAAATTTTTTTTTTAAGTGCCTTATTTTTCGTAGAGTACCATCCCAATAATAGTCATCTCTAACCTTTCCTGGGTCTTTAGAATAGGTCATAGATATTTCAATTTTGGCTCAAACTTCTCAACCAGAGTTGGGTGTGGATAACATGGCTAACAACAAAAATAGACTAAATTCTTTTTCAAGGCTAAAAAATGGAAACTATCAAGATAACATATGATAAAAAATAGGTAGGCTTCAAAGGCTCAAATGATCCAAAAATAAAGGCCTATATCATTTCCTAAGTTTCATATGAATATTTAATTGTTTCAAATAAATTCAGAAAAGTTCAGGTGTACTAATTCAATTTTGATGTCATTCTCAGTATATGACCAAAACAATGAATCATGAGATCTAACAACAAATATAATGCGCACATCAAAGAAAAATTAGAATTTATTTATAACCCTCAGAAAAAATCGAATAGTTCAAAAGCTCACTGGTTATAAGTCTCCACTGGTATTCTTCCGGTGGTCACTTAACTCATGAATACTCATCTTTTTCCAGCTAATATTAATATGACTAGTGTAAAAGTTTTCCAAGCACAAATTTCACAAAAGTCAAATGAAAAAACATGATATAAAAACTTTAATCCACATATTAATGCTAAAAATTAAAGATTTTTTTTTCCAAAATTTTTTTTTTTTGACTAACACAAGACTGAATTTTTTTTTAATGGACTCAAAGACACACAAAATTGACACAGTATAACCCCTCAATACCCTCAAACTTAAATTGAACATTATCCTCAATGTTCTCTAATCTACATGCGCATCAGTAAATTTGAAGAAAATATCACATTAGAACAATTGGAGTTGAGAAATACCTGAGATGGCTTTATTAATGCAAACCTGCAAAACAAACAAATACAAAAACACAAAAACAACAACGACGACTCTAGACGGACAACAAAAAACACAAAAACGGACTCAACAAAAGTGAAAACCTAAACTAGTCGAATATCGACACATACACAGACTGATTCACAGACTGAGTCACACATAATTCAAAAACCAAACCTAGACAGACTGGACAAAATAGACACACCGACAAAGACAAACTCAGACTTAGATATAGAATGACGGATGGATAGATGAAGAGGTGGATATGGATGGGATGATCGTCCTACTCAGTCCTGGACAGGATCATCCAGTGGGATCTGAACTTCTTCTTCCGGTTTGTGAAACTCTAAGAATGGTTTAAGACGCTGACCATTAACTTTCCAAACATGATCATTTTTAGGATGCTTAATCTGAACTGCCCCATACGGAAAAACAGCATGAACAATATACGGACCTGTCCACTTTAACCTTAATTTACCTGGAAACAGATGCAATCAAGAATTGTATAGCAAGACTTTTTGACCAACTGTGAAAGTTTTTCTCAGAATATTCTTATCATGAAACAACTTCATCCGGTCTTTGTACTTTCTCGTAGTGTTATAGGCATCTCTCCGAATTTCATTCAGTTCAGACAACTGGAGCTTTCTATGTTGCCCAGCATTGTCTAGAGCAAAATTCATACTTGATAGCCCAATATGCTCTATGCTCTAACTCAACTGGCAAATGACAGGCTTTTCCATACACTATCCTATAGGGTGAGAGTCCAATGGGCATTTTGAATGCAGTACGATATGCCTAGCGTGCATCAGTAAGTCTCAAATACCAGTCTTTCCTGCATGGATTGACTGTCTTCTCCAGAATATGTTTTATCTCTCGGTTTGAAATTTCCACTTGCCCACTTGTTTGCGGATGATAAGGAGTAGCAACCTTATGTATCACCTCATAGGATTTCATCAATGTTTCAAATAGGCGATTATAGAAGTGCTTTCCCCCATCATTGATGATGGTTCGTGGTATTCCACATCTAGAGAAAACATAAGCTTTATAAGAAACAGAGGACAACTTTATGATCATTGGTTTTGCAAGCCATCGTTTCTACCCACTTACTAACATAGTCAACCCCTACCAAAATGTAAAGATTACCAAAGGAATTAGGAAGCGGTCCAATGAAATCAATGCCCCAAACATCAAAAAGCTCAACAGGTAAAACTGGGTTTAGCGACATCATATTCCGACGAGACAGACTACCTAACCTTTGACATCTGTCACATGACACACAGTAGGTATGGGTATCTTTGAACATGGAAGGCCAGTAAAAACCACACTGTAAAATCTTCGTAGTGGTCTTTCTCGAGCTGAAATGACCTCCACAAGCCTGATCATGACAAAACTTAATGACATTGATTTGATCGGACTCTGGAACACAACGACGAATGATTTGGTCCGAACAGTATTTGAACAGGGATCATCCCAGATAAAGTATTTGACTTCTGCTAGAAATTTTGACTTATCTTGTTTAGTCCAATGCTCAGGCATCAAACCAATGACAAGAAAATTCACAATATCGGCAAACCAAGGTACTTGGGAAACTGACATGAGTTGTTCATCAAGAAAAGACTCAATAATAGGCATCAGGTCATCAAAAAATTCAGTTACCAATCTAGACAAATGTTCTGTTACCACATTTTCGGAACCTTTATTGTCCCGAATTTCAACATCTAATCAAGCGGGACTTAGCATCTTTCTTAAACATAAGATAATTGAGAGCAGCATGATCAGAGTAGACAATGACCTTCGAACCTACAAGGTAAGATCGAAATTTGTCTAGCACAAAAACGACTGCCAACAATTCTTTTTCCATGTGGAATAGTGCAGTTGAGCATCGTTCAACGTTTTGCTCCCGTAATGGATAGCATGAGGTAACTTATTGACCTTTTGACCTAAAATAGCTCCTACTGCGTAGTCAGAAGCATCACACATTATCTCAAAAGGAACAGACCAATCAGGATGTCGAATAATCGGAGCAGAAGTCAATGCAGTTTTCAATTTTTCAAAGGCGTGGATGCACTCATCATCAAAATTGAAACTTGAATCCTTAGGAGTCTACAGAGAGGTCTAGAAATTTTACAGAAATCTTTTATAAATCTCCTGTAGAAACCAGCATGACCTAGGAATGATCTGATCTCTTTAACAGTTTGGGGTCGTGGAAGACGAGAGATCAAATCGACCTTAGATTTATCAACTTCTATTCCTTTGTCTGATATAATGTGACCTAAGACTATGCCCTGTTTAACCATGAAGTGACATTTTTTCCAATTGAGTAATAGGTTCTTTTCTTTACATCGGACTAACACAAAGGTTAGGTGATGTAGGCATTGGTCAAACGAAGAACCAAAAACTGAGAAATCATACATAAATACTTCAAGAAATCGCTCTACCATGTCTGAAAATATGTTGATCATACACAGTTGAAAGGTAGCAGGTGCATTGCATAGCCCAAAAGGCATGCGATGGTAGGCGAACGTACCAAATGGACTGGTGAAGGTGGTCTTCTCCTGATCCTCGGGAGCAACACAGATTTAGTTATAGCCGGAATAACCATCGAGAAAACAGTAGAATGCATGACCGGCTAAACGCTCAAGCATCTAATCAATGAATGGAAGAGGGAAGTGATCCTTACGAGTAGCAGTGTTCAGCTTTCGGTAGTCAATGCGAACTCTCCAGCCCGTTTGGACACGGGTTGGAACTAGCTCTTTATCCTCATTCTTGACTACCGTGACACCAGATTTCTTTGGGACAACCTGTATCAGACTCACCCATGCACTGTCAGAGATCGGGTAGATGATACCCGCCTCAAGAAGTTTCAAAATTTCGGCTCTTACCATGTCCTGCATTGCCGGATTCAGTCGTCTCTATGGTTCTCTAGAAGTTTCGGAGTTCTCCTCCAAGTGAATTTTGTGCATGACCACAGAGGGGCTGGTCCCTTTAAGATCGGCAATGGACCATCCAATAGCTTCTCTATATTCTCTCAAAACAGCAAGGAGTTTAGACTCCTGCTCTGAAGTTAAATCGAAAGCTATGATGACGGGTAAAATTTCTGATGGTCCCAAGCAAGAATATTTCAAAGTCGGAGGGAGTGGTTTGAGCTCTAATTTTGGTGGCTCTAAATAGAGGGGATTGGTACAGATTGACTCACAGGGAGAGGTTCGAATTTCCTTGCTCTAACATCAACATATGGAACTTCATTCAGTAGAGCGTTCACCTCTTGCTCACCACTTTCATTGAAATCTGTGCCAAAGGTGGACAGTGATTTCTCGAATGGATCGTCGCAAACAAAGGGAAGAAAGGATTCTTTGACAGACCTCTGAATCAAATTAATCTCGTACAGATCATCTGTACAGGGAGATTGTTTACACAGGTTGAACACATTGAGTTCTGTCGTCAGATCTCCGAACGACAACCTAAGCATACCATCTTGGCAATTGATAACGACTTTGGCGGTGGCCAAGAATGGTCGTCCAAGAATAACCGGAATGTGCCCACTTTCGTTCTGAACAGGCTATATATCCAGTACTACAAAATCGACTAGAAAGTAAAATTTGTGTACTTTCACCAGAACGTCTTCTATCACACCTCTCGAGATTTTCACAAAGCGAACAGTTAACTGAAGTGTGATAGTAGTGGGTTTTAACTCACCCAACCCTAACTGCTCATAAACAGAGTATGACAGTAAGCTAACGCTGGCTCCAAGATCTAACAAGGCCCTATCAATTTCACATGTACCAATGGTGCAAGCAATGGTTTGGCATTCAGGATCCTTGTGTTTTATTAGAAAACCCTGTTGGATGAGTGAACTCGTATTTTCTACTAAAAATGCCTTTTTGGGAACATTGGTTTTCCGTTTTACCTTACAGAGGTCTTTCAAAAATTTGGCATAGGAGGGTACCTGATTTATAGCTTCAAATAGAGGTATATTGATACTGACGTGTTTAAATATCTCTAATATGTCACTATAGGGTACTTCTTTGTTAAGATTGGCTAACCTCTGAAGGTACGAAGCTTTAGGCACAAAAGTATTTTTAGCAGGTGTTTCCGGTGTATTTTGGATGGAAGATGGACTAGGTGGGTCCTTCTGATGCTTTGGTTGATCAGCTGTCTGATCTTCCTGTTGTTTAGGCGGTTCGACCTTGTTATCTACCTGTCTCCCAGACCTCAAGATAGTAATGGAGTTAACGTCGTCTGAATAAGATAACGAAACCTCATTTTGTCCGTTCGGATTTGGGATAGGCCGGTTGTGTTTCAAGCTTGTGCATAGCTTGTGGGTGGACTACATGAATTGTTGCAACGTATCCTCGTGAGAGGGCTTACGTTGTTGAAATGGACCGGACTGATAGGATGGATTTGGCTGGGGTGGATGATTTTGAGATGGATGGTATGGTTGGTTGGGTGGTTGGTACTGGGAAGGTTGATATAGTTGGCCTTGATATTGAAGGGGTCCTTGACCTAGTGAAGGTTGATTCTGACGCCATGAAAAATTTGGATGATTCTACCAATTAGGATTGTATGTTGCAGAAAAAGGGGTTCCCTGCTGTCTTCCAAAATTATTGAGTGCATTGGCCTGATCGGTTGAGCACTCAACATTCTATCATAAGGAATCACAGTTTTGGGCAGTGTGTCCTAGGTTAGAACACAATGCGTAAACCTCAGCATGCTTTCCTAATGATGGGTTCATCGCCTGAGACATTGCTAAAACGTCTACTTTTTCGTTAGGTTTGGTATTGCAATCTTAACGTCAAAGTCACTGTTAACTTCGTACAAACCTCCTCTCTTTGAGGTTTGTGCTGAATTCTCTCTTTTGGAGAAGTTCCATCGCTGAGAAATTTCCGCCAATGATTCTAAGAAATTTCATAGATAGTTTGCAGTTAGCTATAAAAATTCCCCACCCTTCATAGACTCGACCATTGTGCGGTTGGATGTGGTTAAACCATTATAAAAGAATTGCACGAGTCTCCCTGTTTCGTAGCCGTGGTGGGGACATTTACTCAATGAATCTTTGAATCTTTCCCATGACTCACAGAATTGTTCACCCTCTTTCTAATTAAAGTTTGAAATTTCTTTCCTAAGGGCGTTAGTTTTTTGTACAGGGAAAAGTTTATTTAAAAATTTGTTGGCATACTGATCCCAAGTTGT
Source organism: Chimonanthus salicifolius (assembly GCA_013350335.1). Lineage (NCBI taxonomy): Eukaryota > Viridiplantae > Streptophyta > Magnoliopsida > Laurales > Calycanthaceae > Chimonanthus > Chimonanthus salicifolius. The sequence continues at coordinate 18,425,137 of CM023539.1, forward strand.
GATGGAATTTGCAGGTAGAGAATTTAGCCAAGATTTCACTTTTTCTTTGACAGAAAAGGGAAATAAACGAAGTCTAATGGATTCATCAGTGATGCCTTGAAGTTTGATGGTGGCGCAGATCTCTAAGAATTCTTTAACATGTAGATAAGGGGTCCTCACGATCAAGTCCGTGGAATGCGGGTAAAAGATGTAACAGGGCTGGTTTGAGTTCAAAGGCCACACTAGTTGCTGGAACAACTATGCCTGATGGTGTGTTGGTGTGACTGGTAAGAAGTAGTCTTGGAGGGTTTTCTCTTCGACTCTTTCTTCAGGCATGTTAGGTGATGTTGGTGGTGGTGAAGGTGGATTGTCTATACCTATGACTGAGCTGGACTGAGCATCGGACGCAACGATAGGTAAATCGACGGAAAATGTAACTCGAACCAAGCGATTGTTAGAGTCACGAACCCAATAATTAATACACAAACACGATCATTCACGCTCAATCAAATCCACACAAAATATGACCAAAACCTAAATTGACACAAGGATCCTAGACTCTAGACTGCTCCTAATCTCCTTTCCAGAAAATTTTAGCATCCGATGAGAGTTTAACTACAAGCATGGCCCGGTAAGTTCCTAGGTAAGTGGAGGAGCACAATGGCAATTGACTTAAGCTTTCACTTATCCTTTCGGCTATTTACACCTTGGTGACAAAACTAGCCTAGACACCGTGCTTGAAGAAAAACTATTCACCTATGAAGTAAAAATAACTGAATTAAAGATAGTAATAATGAGCATGAACAACCCTAAACAATGGTTCTAGATTGATTTTAATTGGGCAATGCATGAACCAATTTTACTAATCTTTTTGAATTTTTCTATTTCGTGAATGCAAGCCTAAATTACCAATGCAATATTCAAGCAAATATGAAGACAATAAGCAAACAATTTAACTTAATGCATGAACTAGCAACCTAAATGCATGAGCAAATTAAATATGCAATTTTTATGTTTTTTTTAATGCAAAATAAATGCAAGACAACCTAATAAAAATTATATGAATGCATGAAAATTAAAAATTAAAGAAAGAGATTGAACGCGGGTACCTTGGCTTTATGTTTTTATTTATTAGCAAGCGCAATTTTTATTTTTCAGCAATTTTTTTTTCGCAAGAATTTTCAAAGCACCTGCACAAAACATAATTCAAAACCATGGTGAAGCATTTAATCACATAAAATATGCATGACTCATAATCTAAATGCAGATTTCCTAATGTTATGACTAGTTGAGAAAATTAAATAACTGTAACCTAATTAGGAACTCTAAACTAAATTAAGACGATAAAAATTTCTAAATTAATATCCACCAAATTAATCCAAATCAGATTTTCAAGTAAGTTCAAAGTTGTTCCATAAATTTTTTTTTCGACACTACAACTGGAACCTTCCAAATTTAGATCTATTTTCTAAAAATAGATTGTTACTAAATTAAATTAAAATTCTAATATTAGAAAGTGTTAAAAATAGAAACTAGATATTTTTGGAAGTTTCTAAAAATTGAAATCTCCAAAAATAAAAAATTTCTAAATTTAGCGGTGATTCCAAATTTAGATAATCTCCTAATTTTTTTATTTTATTTTAGAACTTCGAAATAAGGTAACCTTCTCAAATTAGAATTTCTAAGAAAATAGAAATTTTTAATTCTAAAGAGTTGCCAAAAATATATGTTTCTAAAATAAACATTATTTCGAAAAATAAATAATTCAATGGCGATTTTTTTTAAGTTCCCCGGCAATGGCGCCGAAAACTTGTTGTGCAAATTTTAAATTTATCACTCGCAAGCACACGAACTATTAGATAGTATAGTGATTGAGTGCGAGATCGAACCCATCGGAACTTAGGAAAATATATCCCTGAAGATACACCATTGAAGTACGTATTTTAAGAACTTTCGAAAACATAGAGAAAAATCATAAATATGGAGTAATTTATCTAATCTTTGAGTTTTAATTTTAATTTAGAATTATTCTAGACTTAAATATAGATTCTAACAATTTTAACTAATTTTAATTAAGATGGTTGAGTTAATATAAAAATATAAACAATCTCAATCTAATTTAAAATACAAAATTAAGATGCAATTAAATTATTTCCAATCAAGTTCATCAATTTCAAGAGTTTTTGAATTTATAAACTAAGAAAATAAAATTAAAGACACCTAAATTACATCTGTACATATTTATAGTGGAACTGACTCAAAGAATCAAGGAGGCATTATTTTCCATATTTTAAAAGTAAACAAAGGTCTAGAATAAGGAGCTCACGTAAATTACCAATCTTGCATTCAAAATTATCATTCATAATTATTCTAGGAATTAAATCCATGAATTTCATTAAATTAAAAATCTCAAATTAAACCTTAGAATGAATAGAATTTAAACTTTATCTCCAAATCTAAAATATTTCATCGCACTCTTAAAATAAGAGCCTTAGATCGGAGAATGAAGTCTATTCAATCTAAATTTTCATCACATTTAATTTGAAATAATTAAAAAAAATCCACACATAAACTTAATTAAAGAATAAAAATGAAATCAAATAATCACCATACATAAATTAAGTAATTGGAAAACCATAGACTAAACATTTCATCACACCTCAATTTTATTAATAAAACATGAAATTAAATTACAAGCAAATGGAATTGAAATTAAAAGACAAGAATATACAACACCACAAATTAAAAATACCAACCTCAAGAACTTAATGAAAAATCTCCCAAAATCTTCTCTTTAATTCCTCCAATTCTTTACACAGCCCTTAATTCCTTAGCCTTGTACTGTAACCCAAAGCTTCTTCATATAGTGTTTGGAGTGATAAAATTATCAAGGCTAGGTGGGACCCAACTTCAGCCGATTCAACGTGTATAAAGCCGACTCATCTCGTCACGACAACTTCTTTTTTAGTGATTTCTATGCTCAGCGGCCACCACGTTCTTTTTTTTTTCTTCTTTCCTTTCTATTTTACTATACACGATACAGCTGGCATTTCTTTCTTCTCTCCATTCTTTCTATCTGTTTACACAGAAACTCTGCCTTTACTCTTCATTCAGTGGCTGAAATAAGAACAAAAAAAACTCTTTCCTTTTAATCTTTTCTTTGATTTTCGGCCAAGCCATCCCCTTCTATTCTTATCTTTTTTTCTGCCGTGTTTCTCTCCCTCTTTTTTTCACCTTTTTTTCTAATTGTAAGAACAACGCCTTGACATGGGTTAGGTTCAACTCCTTTGCAATTGACAAGCGTTTGATCTCTACCAAGGCAGCCGATGTCGTGGATAGATCAGATATTAAAAGACTAATGCCCATTCGCTGCAACTATGAGAAACCTCTCTCCTTCCCTGTGAACTTCCTTGCAACTGGGATAAGAAACCGATCATAGATTGGAACCCATACAATGATATTGATCACATCAAAGGTTGACAAAGATGCAAGTGGAATGGTAAAAGAACCGATGGTGGTATCTAAAACCTTTCCTTGACCTGGGTGTTTATGAGCAAATGCAGGCAAAGGGAGGTGGTGTAAGTCGGCCAAAGTGAAAGTGTCTCCGCCCAAGTACTTGCTCTCAGGTATCTCGTTATCACCCTCGAGTCTGCAGTAAATTACACGGTTGCCACTCAGTGAACTGCACATTGTTGGCTGTCCACCGATGTCGGCTTCTCTGTCATCCTCTTGAAACACCTCTGCTCTCTGCTCTTTCCTTCTATTGTCTTTATTTCAGCTGCTTGCAAGACTGATAAAATGAATCTCCAAATGAGTTGATGAGTTGACCAAGAATCACTAACCTATAAACACACAAAAATACATTAATTTGACAAAATTAATTAATATAATATATTAACAAATATAATTTTAGAATATATAATATGTTACAATAATAATATAAAATAAACAAAATTTAAGAACTAACTAATCAAATATTTAGAGGTAGAATTGTCATTTTTCTGTGCTTATCAGTCTATTTCAGTTTTGACGTTGCAAAGGCCTAAATCTGGCCCTCTGTTGCTCATTGTCTCTATTGGCAACAATACAAAACAGATCTAATTTCAGTCTGCTGTTGTTTATTTGTGTACAGATCTCTTTTTCAAATCTAGTTGTATCCTGATTAGGAACCCCTCTCAAATCCGTTTATTTTTCAGATCTGTGCATCGTCGCCTCTTCTTTCTCAGGCTTGTTCTGAGACAACTAGAGTAAATCGAGGGAGGTCTGAGGAAAAAAAAAACCATAGAACCTCTCTGCTACCTCTTTTGTTTGCCGCCCATCACTCAGCTTTTTTTAGATCTGGGGTTGTTGCATTGTTGCTGCTCAATCTGCCTCTGCGGCTTTAGCCAGATCTCTTTCTCACTGATCTACAATTGTCTAAGATCTGAGCGTTCTTGTTGCTGACCTTACCTATTGCAACAGGGAACGTAAGAATAAAAAAAAAAAGGGTCGCTCGATCTGCATAGTTCTTCCCATTTGATTTTAGAAGTACCCACTCAAGCATGTTTGTTGCTTGCTGTCACCATCGACGGTAGAATTCAGATGTAGTTCTACACCATTCCTATTTTGTTGTTTCTTCTCACCACAATCTACGAGATCTGTGTCAAGAAGAAAGGGGGAGAGCTAAAGAAAGAGACGCAAATTGCCCTTCTCCTCCTTCTTTGTTGAAGCGAATTAAGGGACGCAAATTGCCCTTCTCCTCCTATTTTGTCGTTTCTCGAATATGAGACGGCATGTTTTAGACACATGTTCATTTGCTGTGGAATTCATCTACTCTTTTGTAACACCCTGGATTTTCAAGTTATTAATATATATGAAAATTACCCATTTAAATTGTGAATTATTAGATATGGATATTATATGGGTAAAGTGTTGGGTCATTGCCCAATTAAGACCCAACGGTTTTGGAAATGGTTTCAATAATTTTTAAATGGGGCTGAATTAAAAGGATATGGGCATGAGGTGTATGTGGGATTTTCATATCCACATTGATATGATAGAATATCTTAAGGAGATATCTAAAATTAAATAAATATTGCATGGCCGAATTTTAGATATCCATATCCAAGATTATGTGCTAGAATAATTTTAAAAAGGGGATTGCTAAATTAAAAGATGCTTAGGCCGTGTATAGAGATATGCATATCTATAGTGATGCGCATAGATCATTTAAAAAGGGGGTCTTTCCCTTGATGATAGCTACATTTAGACAATTGCCAAATTGGAAGGTCGGCAACTTCTAAGTAAGACACAAGGAAGGGGCGCACGACGCTAGGCAATTACTATCTCAACACTTTCTAATATGGGATCAAGAGGGAGTTTAATAAAAGAAAGACACAAGTAGCACACGGCAATGACTATTTCAGCAAGGGGTACACGGCATTAGACAATTGCTAATTTAAAGAATCTTAGCACCTTCTAAGATTGGCCGATTGGAAATTATAAAAGAGAAGGCAATAAGGGGCGCACGACTTACACACATAAGGCTGAATTTTCTTTCTCTCAAGTCTCATTCTCGGCTTTCATAATACACAAAGGAAGAAAAGGCAGCCAGCAAGAGGTGTTCTCAGTTTTGGGAAAGATTAAGAAGAAGGAGAGGAAAAGACCAATGAAGAGAAGGATTGGAAGAGCAAGAACAACCGAGAGAAAACCGGAGGAGTCGCGAAACCGGTAAGTGATTTTATAATTTTTGTTTAAAAGGAAAGAACCATAGGGTTCGGCCATGGTGTATGGCAGAACCCCATGGAAGAAGATTGAGAGATGATTTGAGTATAATTTAATGGAAAGAATGAACCATAGGGTTCGGCCGTGGAAAGACATTGTGTATTTTGATGGGTTGAAAACCATGGACTGGTTGGAATATTATGATTGGATTTAAAAGAGGAAAAATGGAACCATAGGGTTCGGCCATGGTATATGGCCGAACCCCATGGAAAAGATATTAATATTTTAATGTATCTAACTAATGGAATGATGAACCATAGGGTTCAGCCATGTTCTATGGCTGAACCCCATGGAAGGACTTTAGTAATTTTAATGGAATTTTGGAGGATCAAAATCATAGAGTTGTGGTTTTAATTTTAGAAGGGTTTTAATGGATGATTTTTGTGAAGATCCTTAGACCATGGGTTCGGCTATGAGGTATGGCCGAACCCCTTAAATAATTATGGAATTATGTTTATGTATTTAGATCATAGTTAAATAATGTTCAAGAGGAAATTAAAGAACCATAGGGTTCGGCCATGGTGTATGGCCGAACCCCATGGAGATGTATTGTTATTTTTAATGTATGTTAATTGATTAAAATGCAAGGTGGAGATTAAATTAGAAAGTTTCTAAATATGGATTTTTGGATAAAAAAGGAAAGAACCTTGGATTATGGATTCAAATATGGAAGTTGCTATAATTAGAAAGTGAAGGAATCGGTTATGGATCCATGTATATAATGTTTAAATCTATGGACCGTAAGATTATAAGTCATTTAAATGGAATTAAGATATCATAGGGTTCGGCCATGGTGTGTGGCCGAACCCCATGAATCAATTTGAATGGATTTTATGAATTTAAGATAGTGATTGGATTATGAGTAAATGTAGGAATGATTAAATGGTTCTATGATTGTGGATCATTGGTGGATCCATGTATGAATGTCAAAAATTATGGACCTATATTGTGGACCTCAAACTAGGGAGATGAAAGATCATGGGTTCGGCCATGATGTATGGCCGAACCCCATGAGATGGTTTGTGGATCAAACATGAACTTAGGTAATTGTTAATGAATGGAAGGATTGGTTATGGAATGTTAGCCATGAATGACAATATTGAAATTTAAATGGAGAAGAAATATGGACCATGGGTTCGACCATGTGGCATTGTAACACCCCGCCCTTTTTCACTCGCTTTTTCCTGTAAATTCAGTGTATATATTTTTGTTTTTGTAACAGAGTAGAGTGATAGAGCGCGGGACGTCACGGCGAGAGCTAAGTCCGAACTTCCAAAGTCCGACCCTTAACTGGCCAACCCTATGTGTGTATGGACTCAGTCCAATAAAATGGTTCACACATAGCAATACCGACTTGCGGAATAAAATCATACAACTGCGGAATCATAATCATCAAAATGCGGAATTATATTAGAACCACGTTCTAATCCATTCAGATAGTAAAATACGTCATAATCATCAAACCAAATCATTCAACCATCTAAGTTATTACATTCCGAAATCCAAATCCTCAAATACAAGTTCATGAGCAATTTTATTCAAACATATAAACTAGATCTTCCAAGCTCCTATGCCTGGTCCTTCTTACGCGTATCATTCCCCTGATTACCTATATCATCAACTAGGGTAGAAGTAGGGCGTTAGAACAACGCGCCCAGTAGGTATTCCAGTTACGGCTAACACATGGTTAGTACAAAACATATATTATAACATAATATATAAAACCAGGTAAAATCCATGCCCTGCAATGATGACGGATATGCAATGAGTCCCACCCATGACATGTACATAAATTACCCACCACATAGGTCTTCCGGACGCCCCGGCGGAGTGTGGACCCTCCAGAAATCTTCTTGATGGAAATCACATCAAGGTATTGCACATAGGCTCTTCGGAAGCCCCGACGGAGTGTGACCCCTCCGGTTATAAATCCTCCACCCCATGCCATGCATGAGATGCCAATGAAACACATGCTATTTATAACATAAACATAGCATTGAAAATCATCATTTGAAACCACATACAACACATGCTCATTATATAAATAAACTCAGCATGTAAGATCATCCTTTGAAACATAATTGGCCCATGCTATTTTAGACACTTAAATATAGCATATGAATTTCAATATAATAAAACATATCCTTGGAAACATATTTTCATCAAACTTAATATAAAAACAAAGTACATAAGCCATGGTTTCAAAGAGGTGGAATCCTACCTAAGACCGTCACAAGTCCTTGCGTTTCCGTCCAAGATTCGATCACTGATCGCGCACCGCTTGTGAGGCCCGTTACCTTATAATATAACAATAAATCAACATCTAGTCCCTCTTAATTACAAAGTTCTAAGTCCATAACAAGACCCCATGGGGTTCGGCCATACACCATGGCCGAACCCATGGCTTACCATTTTTTTATACATAATTACAAAAATGCCATTGTTGATAACCCTAGCCCCTTTTCTTTGCTTAGGTTCCAAGTCATCCATTCATGCTTCCAAAGCACATAATCCCATAAAATAATTCATGGGGTTTGGCCATACACTATGGCCGAACCCAATGTCCAATATTCTCTCATATTTACGAAAATGCCATTGGTTTCCTCTTTCCTTTAATTCTTCCATAATTAGACCCTATAAATTTCTCTAACCAAATAAGTCCATCAAACACAACTCATGGGGTTCGGCCATACATCATGGCCGAACCCATGGTTCTCCACTTTGGTGTTTAATTACATTTTTGCCATTCCTTTATCCATCACTCCATAACATACATTGTATCCTTTATTTTATTTTAAAACTACACATAACCTAACTCATGACATAGGTTCATAATCTGATTCATAAATTAGCCCTTAAACCATGAATTAAAGATGCCATTAATCCCTTAATTTGGACCATGAGGTTCGGCCATACACCATGGCCGAACCCTATGGTGTATAATTTCCAACTATGACATTAAATTCATATCATCCATCTCCTTTGATTCAATTATACATGAGCCTAAACAATATATTTAATTCCATAATTAATTAGGTTTTCAAAAACTAAACCTTAGTGGGGTTCGGCCAAACACCATGGCCGAACCTCACTCATGGCATCCAATCCATTTATTTAATCCAATTTCCATGATCAAACTCCACCTCCCATTCTTGGATAGTTTCCATAAATAATCTTCATGATCAATAAGTAGATATTTTCTAATTTTAATATCAACTTCCAAGAATAGAAACTTTCTTAGTATTCAACTTCTTTTCCATAAATGGATTGTTTCCTTAATTAACCAACCCTTTCCATAATTGGAAACACCTTCCAAAATTAGATTGCTTTTCCAAATTTAGCAACTCTTTCCATATTTGGATTGCTTTCCAAATTTAGCAATACTTTCCATATTTGGATTGCTTTCCTTAATTAGACTTACTAAATTAAACAACCTCCTTCCATAAATGGAAGGTTTCCAAATTTAGTAGAACACCTTCCAAAATCGGGTGCTTTCCAATTTAGCAAACCCTTTCCTTAATTAGAAGGTTTTCTATTTTAATCTCCATTATAAAAACTACCCCATTGGGTTCGGCCATACACTATGGCCGAACCCTATGCTTCATGATCTTGGCCATTGGTCTAGATCTAATCCAAAATCAATCACCAATCCGTAAAAATGTTTGGTGGGGTACATACACCATGGCCGAACCTCACTTTTTTTTTTAATTACTTTAGATCCCACAACTTAACCATAAAAACATCATGGTTCGGCCATGCCATGGCTGACCCACATCTCTATCCAATTTTTCCTTTAAAAATTATCAAACTCTTCAATGGATTTTCATCATTCAAATTTGTAAATCTAAACCATAAATCCCCATGGTTTTTATCATTCAAACCATCATGAAATAACCATGACTTTCTGTGATCCAAAATATAAGAACATAAGCCCAATGAATGAATCAAAAACACATCATGGTTTTTCAATCTTAAAATCCATAATTAATCAAATCTTTCCATGGGGTTCGGCCATGCACTATGGCCGAACCCTATGGTTCTTTCTTCTCTTTTTAAACCATTAACCCATCTCCAATTTTTCTCCATGGTGTTCGGCCAAACTTCATGGCCGAACCCTATGGTTCTTTTGCTTCATAAAAATAAAATTTATTCAAACAATTAAATACTAACCTCTTTTCAATCCTTGCTCTTCTAATTTTCTTTTCCTTTCCCTTTGATTTTCTCTAAACAAGAACTCCTTCTTGTTGCTGCCCTTTGTTCTCTTGCTATTGCCGTGTGAGACAAATTAAGAGAAAGATAGAGAGGTTTCGGTTATGAAGGTGTAAACCTGGTGCCATTGCCCCTCTCTCCTTTTATAATTTCCCTTTAATCCATACTTAGAAAGTTCTTACAATGAGCAACCCCTTAGCCGTGCGCCCTTTGTCATTAGATGGCAATGGCCGGCCTCCCTTGCCTAGTTTAAAACCTTCCTTAATTCTATCTCTATCTATATTAGATAGTTTCCTTTGGCTTTCCATCCATGCGCATAATGTAGATATTGATATCCAAATTTCGACCATGCTCAATCTTTTAATTATTCTTAAATATCTCATCCCTCTTTAATTATTCTAGCATATCATTTGTGGATTTAAAATCCCACATATCTCTCATGCACATAATTTATGGATTTCCCATGCGCATAATGTAAATATTCATTATCAAAAATTCGGCTATGCACTATCCCATTTAATTTTCAATAAGACCAATGTCACAATTTAATTGGCTCCTAATTGGGTCATGGCCCAATTCTTGATCCAATTAACATCCAATTCTAAAATTCACAATTAAAAATGAATAATTACTAAATTGAAAACCCGAGGTGTTACAGGCATGGCCGAACCCCATGGAAAATTATTTGGTGGACTTGGGATTTTTATGTCACGATTAAGGGATCATTTATGGAGTTGTATTATGGATATGTATAATGGCATTGTTGTAAATATGGTAAAAAAAAAATGAAAGGACCATGGGTTTAGCCATGGTGTGTGGCCGAACCCCACGGGGAATGTTTGGCGGACCTAGGGTTACGTATGTTGGATTAAATGAATGAAATGTTAATTAAAGATTAGACCAACGGCAATTTGGTAATATCGGCTGAAAATGATAAACCATGGGTTCAGCCATGGTGTATGGCCGAACCCCATGAAGAATGATTTATGGACTTAAATATTGTAAATAAATGGGACATGGTTTTGATTGATTGATATATTATAAGGTAACGGGACCTCACAAGGTGTTTACGATCGTGAGCGGTTACCGGACGAAAGACGCAAGGACACGTTAGCGGTCTTTGGTAGGATTCCACCTCTTTGAAACCATGGGTTGAATGTATAATGTTTTATCTTATTTTGATGAATTTATATTGCAAAGGATAGGTTTCAAAATGTGAATTTTAAATGCTATGTTTATATGATAAAATAGCATGTGTTGGATATATTTCAAAATGTGATTTTAAATGCTATGTTTATGTTATAAAATAGCACGTGTTTCATTGCCATCTCATGCATGGCATGGGGTGAAGGATATGTAACTGGAGGGGCCACACTCCGTCGGGGCGTCCGAAAAACCTATGTGGGGGTACTTTTATGTACATGTGATGGGTTGCATTTGTCATCATTGCATGGCATGGTCTTTATGGCTCTTTGGAATATTATGTTATAATATATGTTTTGTACTAACCATGTGTTACCCTAATTGGAATACCTACTGGGCGCGTTATTCTAACGCCCTACTTCTACCCTAGTGGATGACACAGGAAACAAGGAGAACGATGAACGGAAAGAGGGCCAAGCATAGGAGCTTGGATGATTTAGTTTATATTTTGAATAAAGTTACTTATGGACATGTATTTGAGTAACTAAACTTCGGACATGTAATAACTTAGATGGTTGGATGTTTGATTGGATAATTATGTTACGTTAATTATTGATTAAAGACTTGACGTACTTTGCTATCTGAAATGGAATTAGAATTGGGTTCTATTATGATTCCGTATGTTATGATTATAATTCCGCAGTTATGATGTTTTTCCGCATATTATGATTTTATTCCGCAAGTCTATATTGTTATGTGTGAACCGTTTTAATGGACTTAGTCCATGCACACATAGGGTTGGCCAGTTAGGGGTTGAACTTTAGAAGTTCAGACTTAGCTCGCTTCGTGACGTCCCTCTCTCTATCACTCTTTGTTTATAAAAAAAAAAAAATAGACTCTGATTTTCGGAAGAGAAAACGAGTGAAAAAGGGCGGGGCGTTACAGTTTTTATTTGGAAGACTCTGATTCATCCCCACTGTTTGCTGGTCTTTTATGGCTACAACTTTATTTGCTGGTCTTTATGGCTTCAGCCTTATTTTACTAGCCTTTCATAGCTTCAGCCTTATTTTGCTAGCCTTTCTGATCATGGCTTGATCGATATGATGGCTTCAGCCTTTTTTGTCATTTATTGTGCCCTTGATTTTTCAGGCCATTAGGCATGTCTTTATCGCATGTTGAGATCATTGTTTGTTGCCGGACCACTGTCTTACGGCCACTGCCGTCGTCCGTGCCAAGTTCTCATTTTCAGGTCGTTATCGATGTTCGCCGCCTGTTATTTTGTAGCCAATCAGTGTGCTGCCACTTCCACAACTTTTGCAGCCAATCAATCTGCTGCTTCAACAAATCTTCGTAGCCAGTTAGTATGCTTATTTTCCAGTTTACATGTTGTTTACGTTCCAAGCTTCGTATTCATCCACGCTTCAGCTTGCGGAGGCGTGTTGGAATAATTAAAACAATTACGTTATTAGGATTCTTAGTTTGGGTTTACCTCTAATTAAGAGGTGTATTTAATTTATAATTAGATAAGAGTTTGTGTTTGATTGAGATAACCCTAGGGTCGGCTAGAAGCTTTATAAATACTGATGTAATAGCTTAGGGTTTAATACAATACTCAATTTATTCTTTTTCTACAAGTTTATCCTTGCTTTAAGCCATCTTTGTTAGTATATTGAGTAATTCTTAGAACTTATTTGTATATCTTTTCAAGAGTTATTCTTGAGATTTAATTTGTAATATTTTATTATGAGAGAAATTTGTAAAGGGTGGGAGTAACGCTTGAGAGATTTGTAAAGGGTCAAAGTTACCGTAGTGAGATTTGTAGGAGGTTATTATCGAGGCTGTAAAGGGAGTTGTGGGAGGAAGAAAAAAAATTGGAGGATGGTGTAAATAGTTTATTCTCCACCCATAAGGAGAAGGGGATAATGGGTTAATTTTCAAACAGTGTCTTGAGGTAAGGATGTAGGCTAGGAAGCCGAAACTCATTAAAATGTTTGTCTCTATTCTCCATCTCTTCTCATCTTCTGTGAAAATCTCAGCCTTTGATCTGATTTCCTTGATTCTTAAAAGCAGGCACAATTTCTGTCGAAAATCAGCCTTTACGCCTGGCCTGATTTTGATCCCATCATCCGCAGAAATTTCTAACTCCTAACTCTGATTTGTTGTTGTTTTCAAGCTCAAATTCGTCTTTTAATCTGCCAGAAATATCAGCTTGAAGTCGGCCTTTCATCTTAGTCGTTCCTTACATTTCTCGCCCAAGCCTAGATGCGACAGAAATCAAGTCTCTCGTTCAAGGTGTTTTAGCTATGAAAATTGGATTTATTGATTTATTTAACAAGTTAAATTCGTCCATAATCCAGTCTAGAGTGACAACCCACGTTTTAGGCAAGAATTGCTAAAAAATATGTTTTCTAAACTGGGCCCAAGCTGCCCAAACGGTCCTTTTGAAGGCTTCCACGTGGCATCCATGTAGGCTTCCACGTGGGTTGTGATTTGAAGCTCATAATGTCTCCGAACAGGCCCTGACCCAAACAAGGTCTAAATAGGTATTTTCACTTAATATTAGAGGTGAGACTAATTCTACTGATACATCAAACCACCCGCAAACATCGCTTACTAAGTACGTCCAGGATAAAAGAAATCACTCGAATAAGATCAATGAAGTATATAACCAAAATAACAATGGTATACCATATCTTTTGACAACCATTCAAAAGTTTATAAATTATTTATTATTTAGAAATAGGTTGTGTACTCATGTGGCAATCTCTGATCATGGATTAGTTCTAAGAAAACCTTCTTTAGACATAATTAAAAGTCTATCTAAGAAAATTAAGTCAAAATTAAAATAGAAATCGCTGATATACTCAAAATTTTTGTGAAAAGTTAAAGTATATAATTAAACCATTGCGGAAAAACTCAATATTTTGTGATATTTGTAAATCACTCTCTAAAATTCAGTATTCCTTGTTTGGAATTTCAAATTTTGATTGATGTTTGAAATTAAAATCAAGGAGACTTAACTTACTTTTTAAATTATAGAAATTATTTATTATGCTATAGATTCATTAAGCTTTCTTGATTTGATCCTTTAACTTTGAGTGAACTCTTATGATAGTTGAGGGTAGAAGCTCAGTCACAAAATTCGGCTAGAAGAAATTTTTGGTAGCTATTTCAACCAAACCTTTTAGCTAAAATTTGAAATATTGTAATATTTCAACATGAGTTTAGACAAAAAATTTCAGTCAAAATTTTAAATTTGTAAGTGAGAACAAAAGTAATTATTACACTTTTAGTTATTGATTTATAATTATTTATATTTAAATATTAAATCTTCCAAATTTCCTCTGGGCTAAGCCCAGGTGCAATTTATGTCAGTTAAATATTATTTTAAACTAAAGTAATACCATAAACAGATAAATAACTAGGAGGAAGGGATGAATCCATCATTTTCTACTTCATATTGTAAACTTCGTAAAACCAAAATTCTGCCAAAATATATCTGTAGCAATTGATGTAAAATATAAAATTAGTTATAAAAATTATGTTTCAAATTTTTTCTGGAATGGTAAGAATTTTTGTGTTTAGTATGAAATGATCCATATATATATATATATATATATATATATATATATATATATATATAAGCAAGTGTCGTCATGTTTTTGTCTAATGAAAATAGTAGCGACAGCGTTCTAACTATCTTTTATGATTTTGTAGTTTTCTTTTTTACATATGAAATGCCAATATATCCTTTCTAACTAAAACCTATTTAAATTTTTTATATGAATATCAAAAGTTTCCTTACAAAGAAGGGCCAATAAGATTGTTATTTTAATAATCTTAATTTTCATTTTTACTCACATCAACCAATGCATGTATTTGTATGACCATCTAAAGTATTATTTTGACTTGCAAAATGATACAAGAAACATTATATGACAATGTCTAAAGTAAGAACAAACATAGTCAAAATATTTTCTTGTGAATTGTTATCTAGAAAAGTTAAATGATTAGATTAACCATTAGTCTTTTTGACCTTTAAAACATAAAAAATACATATTTTCTTATATCATTTGAAATTATTCTCATATAAAGGATCTCAATAAGATTTCATTTTACGTACTGATGCTAACTAGGGTCTACTTTTACTCCATAAATATATAAGATGTTAACTATAAAATATAATAACTGGTTGTAATTTCTAAAATTGATTACTATTGGCCTATTATAATAATTTATGTGTGTTTATTATTCAAAATTATACTATTATATATGTATTTATAGCCTTTAGCCAATCCTAAGTCTTTCACTCAAACTCTTAAACAAACTCAATCTATAACTAAGAGATTAACACATGATTCATAATCTTGTACTAATTCTAATTTATTCTAACCATTTTAATCTTTCTAAAATTTCTAAAAGATTTCCAAAATATGCACATGATAGATAGGTGTATTACAGGAAAATTAATGCCCTGCCAATGTTTTATTTGTAAAACTTTGTGTAAAACCCACTAATAGTGATAATTTATATAATTGTATTAAATTTAAATGATAAATATATAGTAAATTTGAATTATAATTTGAGCATGGGTTAAGCTTGGTTTTTTTCTTTTTTTAATTTGACAGGGCATTAATCAATGTAACGAATTACAAGTCCTCTGCCATGATTCATCTGCTCGAGTAACTTAATGGATGAGAGAGAGTTGAAGGGACGGTTCATTTCATTTGAGTTTTTCTCTTGAGTTACGATCAGGTAATCAAACATTTATGCATAAACCTTTCTACTTCTTCTGAAAGCCTCTAGGATAATTAACACCACAATTAGCAATTAACAATCAAAGAAGACATGGTAATTAGTCTCTCAAGTCTCAACTCACCTCCCTCTATATATATTTTCACTGTTAAGCACATTTGTCGTTAATCTATCTTCTGATTCATCTTGTGCCTTCAGTATACCAATGGGTCTCTAAAAGGCAAGCTTTGTACTAGGCATTTCATGGCTTCTGGTGGTAGCCATGTCCCGCCAACTGCCTGTTGAGCATGGGCACGAGCTTGAAGCGAGGCTGGATGATGGAATGGGCAGCTTGTCCAATTGGTGGAATGCGCTTTTTCGAGCTGTGATCCTGCACCAATGAGATCATCACCTTCTTCCTCAACGGCGAGTCCTATATCGGACCTGACTGCTGTCGAGCTATCCACACAATCACGCATCAATGCTGGCCAGCAATGTTAACTTCGGTTGGCTTCACAGTTCAAGAAGGTGACATTCTAAGAGGATATTGTGACGCATTGTCTTCTCCTCCGGATGGACCGGCCACTTCACCGCCACTGATGGGCCTTGCCGAGGTGGTGGGTCGTTGCCATTCAGCTCAAGTTTGGGACCGGTTGCAGCTGGCATGAAGGTGTGAGAGGAGGTATTATGGGATAGTGAGGCAGTCCAATAAAGTATCGTGAAGTCCTACTCATAAAGCTAGTTTTTGGTGTGTTTCGTGTTACCATAGTTGGTATTTTCACATTACCATGTGTTTACTGATCCCACGGGTTCCGTTGCTGATCAATATAAGTTACTAAATTAGTTTTCTTTTTTCAAAGAGACAAAAGTTTT
Organism: Chimonanthus salicifolius; assembly: GCA_013350335.1. Taxonomy (NCBI): domain Eukaryota; kingdom Viridiplantae; phylum Streptophyta; class Magnoliopsida; order Laurales; family Calycanthaceae; genus Chimonanthus; species Chimonanthus salicifolius. Next base: position 18,441,838 of record CM023539.1, read on the forward strand.
GCAACTACCATCGGAAAATACGCTTTGACTTCAAACCTCACCAAATATCTCTCTCACAAAGACTAACGCTCAGAGATTTGAGTTTATTTTCTCTCAAAGGAATATGTGAACGGAGTTTATGTTTTCGAATCAAATTTTCTCACATATGTATTTAGAAAAGAGGCACAGATAAAAAAAAAAATAAACAGATCTCATGAATGGACACCACTTCCCTGGGAACGTTGAGCCATACACTATCATTTTCCCCCCTTTATTCTCCACATGAAATACCATATTAGACTTAAGATCAATAAGACTTCCTATATGATGAAACATGGCTTAAGACTGAGTCATATTAAAGAAGGATAATAATAGTCTACAAATAAATATTTTGAATTAGAAAAGTTAGAGGTCTTCAAAATATAAGACAGGATATTTTCCTCTAATTTTTCTCTTTTCAACAATTTTCAAAAAATTCATCTTTTCTTTTTATTTTTCTCTGTTCACATCCTTCTTTTGATGTCTGGATGTACCTTTCTTTTCTTTTCAATTTTTTTTAAGTGCCTTTTTTTTTTTTTAGAATACCATCCCAAAAAATCATCTCTAACCTTTTCTGAATCCTTAGAATATGTTACAAGTATTTCAGTTTTGGATCAGACTCCAAAACAGGAGTTCGGTACAGTAAACATGGCTAATCAATAAAATAGGGTATATGCTCAATTGGGAACTATCAGGGTAAATGACCAAAAATAGGTAGGCATGAAGGCTCAAACAATTAAAAAATGACCTATATCATATCTTAAGTTTCATACAATAATTTCCTTGTTTCAAATAAATTATTTAGAAAAAATTTAAACGTACTAACTCAAATTTGATAGTGTTCTCAGTAATATGACCAAAATTGAAGAATGATGAAATCCAAAACGACTTGATGCGCTTAAGAAAGAAAAATTGATTGACTTAAATCCCTTAGATAAATAGATTGGCACAAAAGCTCAATGGGTTAAGTCTCCACTAGTATTCCTCCGGTGATAACTAGACTCGTGAAATATTTTCTTTTTCCAACTAATTTTAATATGGCTGTGTAAAAATTGTTCCAAATATAAATCCTATAAAAATCTTATCGAAAATGTATGATATGAAAATTTTTATTTTCCTATTAATGCTGAAAAATCACTTAGACTCAACAACTTTTTTTCTTCTCAAAAAGCGTAGTCTCAATGTTCACTTACTCTTCCCTTGATTGATTTTTTTTTTTTTTTTGACTCACAAAAGCTTTTAGTGGACTCAATTTTTTTTTATTGGACTCATCTAGTGTATCCCATTTTGATACCCCCAAACTTAAATTAAACATTATCCTCAATGTTCCTTAATCGGATGTCTCCCAAGGTTGGACAATTTTCTAAAAATAGGATGTTTATCAAATTAGATATTTTAAAACTTTCCACAGACAGAAGTTCTAAAACTTTTCAAAATTAGATTATTTTTTAAAATATAGAATATTACTAAAATAAATCATATTTATAAAATTAGAAAATAGCTAAAAGGAGAAACTAATTGACTCCAACAAATTTCAAAAAATAGAAATATCTATAAAATAAAAACTTCTAAATTCAACAAGTATCTAAGTTTAGCAAAATTTATATCTTCAGATAAATTCTAAGATCCTTTCTATTTTAAAGAAAATTTTAATTTTAGGTAACCCTCCAAAATTAGAGTTTCTAAAAATAGAACTTTCTAATTTTAAAACGTTGCCTAAATTAGAAGATTCCAAAAATAGAAATATTTTCTAAAATCAGAATAACTCAAAACATATAATTTGCATGTTTCCCCGGCGGTAGCGCCAAAAACTTATTGTGCAAATTTTAAATTTATAACTCACAAGCCCACGAATCATTTAATAGTATAGCGTTAAGAGTGCGAGGTCGATCCCACGAGGAAACAACAAAATATATAAAAAAAAAAAGGTATATAAAATTGAAACATTGTGATTAAAAATAAATATAGATCTTTAGAAATAACCTAAATATTAAAATCAAATTCTAATTTTTACAAATATGACTTTGAATTAGTGGCATTCCAGTTCTAAGAATCAAATATAAAAGTTAGAGTAACATCATCTAAATCTAAAATCTAACCAATAAATCCAATTTAATTAAATTAATGGCATTGAACTAGAATTTATAAATAATCTCAAACCAGTTAAAGAGAACAAAATTAAAATACAATCAAATCAATCGCAACCTATTTGAAAAGAATTTGAGAGAATAAGAAAAGAATAAAAAAATTTAATAAAAATAATGAAATATTAACAAAATGTACAATGGAATTGAGACAAGTATTTATGGAGGCATTTTATCCCATTTAATGATAAAATCACAGCCTAGACAATGAAATCTTCAAGAATTATCAAATACATATTCAAATTTGCCTTTTATTAAAACTCCAAATAAAAATATTATGGGTTCTATTAAATAAGAAATTCTTAATTCAAGCCTGAGGCTTGGGGAGAAATTTACACTTGCCTTTCCAAATCTAAAAGAAATTGTTCGTAAAAATAACCTTACACTGGTAAGATCAAGTTCTACCAATCCTAAAAGGAATTCTACTTTTATTTGAAAATTCTCAAAATAATTTTTAACATAACGTTTATAAGAGAAATTAAAATAAAAATTGAAACATCATGACACGATATTCAATAATTGGAAAACCATACATCTAAAATAAGCTACCATGAATTTTATTCAAATAAATCGGAATATGAAATTACAATGCATTGGAGTTTTGCATCAAAGACAGAAAACAGAAGAACTTACAAATTGAATTCGAAAATTCCTTTCTTCTCTAATCTCTTCAGCCTCTAATCTTCAGTGCTCCTTCAATCCTCACTCTTCAAATTTTACAATGCCAGAACCCCTTTACTTATAGTGCTCAAAAGAAACTGGATTAGGTAAGGCTTTGAGAGAATTCCTTCATAATTCTCTCTTAAAAACTTTCTCCAAAATTCTCTCTCCTAAACTTCCTCCGAAATTCTCCCTTTAAATTATCCAAATTTACTGCCTTTTCCAAGCCATGGGATAATTTTGCAGATAAGACTCCATGATTTTAGGGATTTTAGATTATCTTGGAAAGTAGGGTCCAAATCCCGTTTTTCTACACTTGCCCCAGCTTGCGGCTCAATTTTGACCTTGTTAACGTCTGAATCACGAAATTTCATAAACTACAAAGTTGTAACCCTTGAAGTCTTCCCTCCAAAGCAACAATAATAAATGCAATCGAACATCGGAGTGGAAAGCTACGGCCAAAATACTGAAACTGTGTCAAAATATTCGTCATTCCAAAATTCACTCTCGTTAATCCAAATCCCATTTTTTTCTCTCATTCTTGCTTCCACAACGTTTCACACTAAATTCATTGGTCCGGTTGGTCTTTTGGACTTGGATTCCATACTTGGACTTTTATCTAGCCCGGAATATTGGTGGACTTTGGCTCATTGACTTCCAATTGCAGACTTTGGCTTCAAGCTTCAGACTCGAACAGTGGGACCATTTATGTATTTATAAATTTCTTCCACCTTTACAATTTAACATAATTTAAACGTTACTATTATAATTCAAGCACTCATATCCGGATCTGAATTATAATAATTTACAATAATTCCAAAATCAAGTTAGGTGGTAAAAAATAAAAACTTTTCTAAAATATAACTATGGCCCACTTTTCTTTATTTTAATTCATTTTTTTTTGTATTCTCACAAATACACTACAAAACTCAAAAACTCCATTCAACGTATCTAATATATACAAATCAAAGGCTAACTAATCCAAAATTAAAGGGTAAAATGGTCATTTTCAGTGCTCAACAAATACCTCCAAACTTAGATTTTGCTAGTCCTCGAGCAAAACAAAAACTAAAAACTAAAAACTAACAACTAACAACTGAAAATTAAAATCCTAAACGACACTACTTTCACTAGCACTCTCAATTGCATTTAGCGAATTGCAATAAGCCTTTAAGCCCCTAGGTTACCCCTAGTGGATGAGCTATAGTCTCGTGCGGGCTTGCAGTAATGATACCCACAAACATCCAAATTGTCTAGTCTTAGTTTCAGTTTCAGCAAAAAAATGTACTAAAAATCTAGACATCATACGATTCCAAAAATTATTTTACAAAACTTATATCTGGAGTGTAGTGTGTGTGTAGCCAATATTAAATTAGTTTTATTTTTCCAAATAGACACAAGTTTTGTAACTAGCATGGAAAATACACTTTGACTTCAAACCTCACTAGATATATCTCTAAAAAAGACTAACGCTCAGAGGTTTGGGTTTATTTTCTCTCAAAGGTATATATGAGCGGAGTTTATGTTTTCGACCAAAATTTCTCACATATGTTTTTAGAAGACGGCACAGATCAAGGAAAATAAACAGATCTCATGAATGGATGCCACTTCCCTGGGAACGTTGAGTCATACACTATCATTTTGTAACACCCCAATTTTTCAATAAAATGGAAAATTACGAAAATGCCCCTGAGTTGTGAAATTAATTATTTTGTGATGTCAAAATAAGAAATGGTGGGGCCCATTGCTCAAATTAAGGTCATATGAGCTCATTATAAATATCAAATTTGATTGGATGGGTAATGAACATCAATTGCGTTGGAAATGGCTAAATGGGTCAAAGGGCCCAATTGGACCCAATGGGTCAAAATGGATGATTTGACCATTGTGTAAGTTTAAATTAAATAGGGTTAAGCCTATTTGATTGGAAATCAAGTAGAGAAGAAATGGGTAGGCTTGATCCATATGAGAAAACCACTTACAAATGACCAAAATACCATAATCGGGTCATAGAGTCAAAAACGGGTCAAGGAGCTAAAGGGGGGACCCAACGGGTCGGGTTGACCAGTTTGACCACGGATGACCGTGTGGGCCCTCAATTGAACTCAAGTGTGAGTTAATTCAGCTTGAGTTAGGTTGATTTGAAATGAGTTGGATTTAAGAAATGAGTTGACTCAAACTTAGTGCATTAAAAGTGATGAGTTGGATGAGTTGGTTTAGAATAAAAATATTCCGAGTTAGGTGAGTCAAGAGGAGATGGAAATGAGTTGTAATCTCACACAGCAATTAATCAGAATCAATCTCAGCCATTGGTATGAAAGGGTGCTTTGGCAAAGCCAAAAGACACCAAGGTTGAGTGGCACCTTTTCATGAAGGGTTGCATTGGTTCATTTCCCATGTGATACAATGTTTGGCACCAAGGGGTGCAACGTTTGGCACCAAGAGATGTCTTGGTTGACACTCAACATCCACTCGTTTTTAGCAACGTTAATGAGGGAGGATGAATGGGAGTTTGGGGGCTGAAACTATAAAATAAAAACATTACCATACTTGGCCGTTTTTCACACCAAGGAAACCAAGAATTCCCATCTCTCTCTCCCTCTCTCCAATTCGTTTTCTTGGCTGAACAACAGAGATTTTTGGCACCAGTTAGTCAAGTATAAAGCAGCAAGGAAGTAAGGAAAGAAAGAAGAAATAAAAGGGAGAAACCAAGGATCAAAGTCAAGAAGAAAGGCTTGGGAAAATTGGTAAGTTTTTCATTGAGTTTTGTTGAAAAACATGGAACAAGTAGGGTGTGGATTGGGCCATGATCATGGCCGATTACACCAATGATTAACCTTGGTTAAATGGAGGATTTAAAATGGTAAAAATAACCATTGGGTTCAGCCACCATGGAGGGCCGAACCCCATGTAAAAGATGGGTGGTTTTTCATGTTTTGAAACATGGAAACCATGGAATTTTATGGACTGTTTTTAGATGATTAAAGGTGTATGTTTTACAAAGGTTAAATCACAAATAAGGAGTTTGATTTAGACCTAGTTGAATGATAAAGAAATGCAAAACCAAAGGTCAGAGGGTTCGGCCACCATGGAGGGCCGAACCCCATGCAAATGATGGTTGGTTTTAAGGTGTTTGAAACATGGAAACCATAGAGCTTTGGTGGACTGTTTTTGGGTTTTTATTTAAGAATCAAATACATGTTATAGAAGGGATGATAAACATGGATCTGAATGACAAGAAGACTGAAGTTAATATGGGTTTAAACAGTAGATTTGAATTGATATTATGGACCATTTGGATCGGCCATCTTGGATGGCCAAATCCCATGAAATGTTGTGCTCATTCGGACAAAGTGATTAACTTATTTCTATGGTTTTGAGAGGTAAAAATGCAGTAGTAATATACTGATTAATACTTGTCTAAATGAGGATTTAAAACACATACATAAGGACCAAGACATGGACATAGGGTTTGGCCACTTTGGATGGCCGAACCCCATGTTAGTTTTGATGATGTTGGTGAGTTTTAAACCATATAAAATATGGTGTTTGATGTGATTTATGGAAGTTTAACTTGCTGTTATTGGTTGGCCAACATAGGGCTGAACCATGTCATTTTTTTAGGGTTAAGTTATGGATTCAAATCAGGGGTAAATCATGGACTAGTTGAATCAAGAGAACCCCACTAAGGGTCTTTGGTAACCCTATTGTGTAGCCGACTTTGTGATTGAAATTATGGGAAAGAGTGATTATTGATCAAAGGTGGAATTAATCATGTGTATGGTTGTATGGACCTTAGCAAGACATGTTTAAAAGGGTTAAGTGTTTAAGAGTTGATTAAATAAAATAGGAAGTTAAATCCTAAGTTGGTGATGTTCGGCCAAGGGCATGGTCGAACCCCACATGATGCAGATGGGTCGTAGATGTGATTGAATAAGTAAATGATGTTATGACTTGCTGATTGGTATATGGATAAGGTACCGGAAGTCGAACGACATGCGAGTCGCGACCGGGTGACGCGAAAGAAAGATCAGTTACTGAAGGATTCTTCAGTAGGTTTCCTACCTACTTGTAACCACGGTTTTTACCCAGTTTTTCTTATGATACTCTTGTTTTAATATGTGTTTCAAATGATATATTATGCATTAACAAATGGCATACAGGCATTGGCATCTCATGCATAGTCATGGGATAATGAATGAAGTTCTACAGTGATGGCTACAAATGTACATGATGGGGGTTGCTCATTGCATGTACATAGAGGAGATGAAAGTGTGTTGTAATTTACCTTGTCGGTGCAAGGCATGTCAAGTGATGGCTACAAATGTACATGATGGGGGTTGCTCATTGCATGTACATAGAAGAGATGAAAGTGTGTTGTAATTTACCTTGTCGGTGCAAGGCACGTCAAGTGATGGCTATGAAAGTACATGATGGGGGATGCTCATTGCATGTGCATATTTTATAGCATTGTTTTACCTGTTTTTAATGATCATGTATTATGATATATATGCATGTTTTATATGCTGACATGTGGTAGCCCTGATTCGGGAACCTACTGGGCCCGTTGATCTAACGCCCTAATTCTATCCTCAGAGGAGATTGCAGGTACAAGCAAAGGGAAAGGAAAGGTCATTGACCGGGAGGGGAGCTGAGCCTAAGTGCTTTAATGATGGATTTGGATTACGTTATATTACTGTCACTTGAATATTTTATTGGACATGTAATAATTTGTTACTTGCTATGGTTTGATTAGGATAATAACCTTTGGATGGTTGATCTATGTTATTTAATGTTTAAGACTGTTACTTGCTATCTCGTCTTTCTATTCCGCAATTAATCTAGATTATTCCGCATGTTGATGTTAGTTCCATGTGTGATTCACTATCATGGTCTATTCCATGTACACATGGGTGGCCAGTTAAGGTTCAGACTTGGTTAGTCTGAACTTAACTCGCGTCGTGACGCCGTCCGCTCTCTTTCTATGTTTTATTATAACTTTAAAAAAAAAAAAATTTAGACTCTGATATTCTCGGAAAGGGCGGGGCGTTACACATTTCCCCCCCATTATTCTCCACATGAAATACCATATTAGACTTAAGATCAATAGGACTTCCTACGGGACGAAACGTGGCTTAAGACTGAGTCATATCAAAGAAGGATAATAATACTCTAAAAATAAATATTTTGAATTAGAAAAGTTAGAGGTCTTCAAAATATAAGACATGATATTTTCCCTTTTTTTTCCTCTTTTCAGCACTTTTCAAAATATTCATCTTTACTTTTTATTTTTCTTTATTCACATCATTCTTTTGATGTCTGGATGTACGTTTTTTTTTTTTCAATTTTTTTTTTTTTAAGAATACCATACCAAAACTTCATCTCCAACCTTTTCTTGATATTTAGAATAGGTTACAGATATTTCAGTTGTGGCTCAGACACCAGAACGGGAGTTGGGTACAGTAAACATGTCTAATCAATAAAATAGGTTATATGCTCAATTGGGAACTATCTGGGTAAATGACCAAAAATAGGTAGGCATGATGGCTCAAACGATCCAAAAATGGCCTATATCATATTTTAAGTTTCATATAGTTATTTCCTTGTTTCAAATAAATTTAGAAAAATTTCAAGTGTACTAACTCAAATTTGATAGTGTTCTCAATAATATGACCAAAATTGAAAGAATGATGAAATCCAAAACGACTTGATGCGCTTAAGAAAGAAAAGTGGATTGACTTAAATCCCTCAGATAAATAGATTGGCACTAAAGCTCACTGGGTTAAGTCTCCACTAGTATTCCTGCAGTGATAACTAGACTCGTGAAATATTTTCTTTTTCCAACTAATTTTAATATGGCTGTGTAAAAATTATTTTGATTATAAATCCTATAAAAATCTTATCAAAAAAGTATAATATGGAAATTTTTATTTACCTATTGATGCTGAAAAATCACTTAGACTCAACAAATCTCTTTTTTTTTTTTTCTCAAAAGGGGTAATCTCAATGTTCAGTTACTCTTCCTTTGATTGATTTTTTATTTTTTATTTTTTGCCTCACAAAAAGTTTTAGTGGACTTGTTGTGTTTTAAATTTAACTCGTAAGTGCACGAACCAATTAAGTGTAGTGAAAGAGTGCGAGGTTGTATCCAAGAGAAATCAACATGATATATGCATGGAAATAAAAATGGTACCATTAAAATAATGTGATCTAAGAAAATAAGTTTCTAAAACATGGAGTTATAATCTTAATTTAGCAAAATTCTAGATTTAGATAACCAATGTTTAATTACTTACCTAACTTTGGAAGTTAACAAAATATAAGATCTACTTTATCATTGATTTATAAATTTGATTAAAATGGTGGAGTGAATTTAAATGACCTCAATCTAATTTAAAATGCAAAGTTAAGAAATAAATAAAATATTTCCAACCTAGTTAAATCATTTCAAGGATTTTCATGAATAAATAAAAGAACAAAATAAAAACAATAATAATAAATTACTTACATAGTTTACAATGGAATCGAGACAAGTATCTAAGGCGGCATGTTATCCCATTTAAAAATAAAATCATGGCCTAGACTATGAAATACTCTAGAATTATAAAATATAAATTCAAGTTCATCAACTATTAAAATTGTAATTAGAAAAATTACGTCGTCCATTAAATCAGAATTTTTCAATTCAAGCCTTAGGCTTAAGAGGGAATTACACTTGCATTTTCCAAATCTAAAATAAACTGTTCTTGAAAAGAACCTTAGACTGAAAAAATTCAAGTCCCACCAATCCTAACAGGGGTTCTACTTTTCCTTGAAAAATTCTAAAAATAATTTATTTCATAACATTCACAAAAAGAATTAAAATAAAATTAAAAACCATCACCATAGAATATTTAATAATTGGAAACACCATAAATCTTAAGAATCTACCATGAATTTCATTTAAAAATTGGAATATAAGAAAATACAACTCTTTGGAACTCATTACATAAAAATAAAATAATTGACTAACAAGAAATCAAATATTTTTTCTCTATCTTTTAACCATCCAGATTTAGCCCCTTCAAATGCCTTGCTTGGTTCATTTCTTCCAATGGAGTCCATGCTCTATTTATAAGAAAAGAAATGGACAAGTACAGAGTCCTATTTCAGCCGATGGTATACCCAGTCCCTATTTTTTCTCATGCACTTCTTACACGGCAGCTCCCATTTGGGTTGACAAAGGCTACATGGCAGCTTCTTCTTCATCCTCTGTACTTCCTTTCTATTCTTTCTTCCTTTTTCCTTATCTCATTCGGTCATATCTCACGGCAAGCCCATCATCTTCTTCCTTATCTCGTAGCTGGCAAATCGTTTCCTTCTTCTCTTTTCTCGGTTCAAACTCTTTTATTTTCTCCAAGCATTGCAGGTGTGATTTTTGGCCAGACTCTTCTAACTACTGCACTTCTTTTCCTGGCGACTTTCATCTTCTTCCTCCTTTTTACTGTCCTTGTTTCCTACCTCCTCCAAAGGTGGCATCACAGTGTCATCTCCACCAGTTTCCTCTTCATCGATGCTTAGACCCAACTTGGGCATCCTTTGAATCCTCCCTGCAAAGGTGTTTGGATCGTCCATGCTAAACCCAGATATCAGCAGAGTAGTTTCATATAGTAACAACACAAGGTCCTTCACCGACTTGTCGTTCTTATCGGCTTCCTCCCTCTTCCTCAACTTCATCCAGCTTCAACCCTTCCTTGGTGGCTAAAACCAGCTTCTTTCCATCATACTCTTTCAATTGCCCCACAACATATTCATCGATGGCGTCAACCATGAAAATAACTTCATAGCCTTTCCTCTTCAGACGCTCCAGGAAGGGGGAATTCTCAACAGCTTTCCTGCTTTCACCAGTGATGTAGTAGATATCCTTCTGCCCCTCTTTCATTCTTGTCACATAGTCCTTCAAATTTGTCAGTTCCTCCCCGCTCTTGTCGAATGATAGCAGAGTAGATCTGCCAGCTTTTCCCTGTTCTGGCTGTCTTCATGAATACCCAGTTTCAGATTCTTGGAGAAAGCTTCATAGAACTTGGCATAATCCTCCTTGTTCTCAGCAATCTCAAAAAACATCTCAATACATTTCTTCACGAGATTCTTCCTTATGACCTTCAGGATTTTGTTCTGCTGGAGCATTTCGCGAGAGATGTTGAGCGGGAGATCGTCAGAATCGACGACACCCTTTATGAATCCAAGGTACTCTGGAATTAGTTCCTCACAATTGTCCATTATAAAGACCCGTCGAACGTAGAGCTTGATGTTGTTCATATTCTTCTTCGCTTTTTTCATATTTTGCTGGCTGCTTCTTTACAATGGTGGCTGCAACTTCTCATATGTTGCTTTCATAGGTAAAATTGTACCCATTATTTTGACAATCTCACATGCATTTGTTGTATTTTCTCAAAATACACTGTAAAACTAAAAAAAACATTAAACATATCTAATGTTTACAAAATAAAGACTAATTAATCTAATATTAAAGGGTACAATGGTAGTTTTACGGTGTTCATCAGGACTCAATTTTTTTATTGGACTCAACTAGTGTATCCCATTTTGATATCCCCAAACTTAAATTAAACATTGTCCTCCATGTTCCTTAATCTACAGTGATAGAGTACAAATCAAATTTTTTTCGGTATAATGTTAATTAGGGTTCAGGTGTATTTAAAAGTGTTCACTCACAATGACCTAAAACAAAAATCCTAAACTAGAATGACTCTAGACTGACTCACACAACAGTTGGCCTAAGATGGCGATTATGGTGATTTAGGTGATTTGGGTGGCTCTATATACGGAAGAAATGGTATAATGGAACATAGATCATTGAGAAATTGAGGGCTTGCAAAATATCTTGTTTTTAAGTATGCACCCAATTCTACATATTTGGTAAAATTCCATGGATCGTTCATGTCATACGGAGGAAAGTCCTGGATAGGATTCTCCTCAAAGATAGGATTTAGCTCATCATTCTCCTAAACAATTAGGTTCTTGCCACCATTGGTTAGACTCTTCTCACCATGGTTACAACGATTGGGTTCTAATGTAGGTTCTAACATTGAAATTGCCATGACCCACAGAACCTATTGTCATCCATAATGAATTGATGACTAACGGGATGTACATAATTTGGGGACTCAATTCTAACCAATCACTTGGCCGAATCGCGTCTCCAAACACTCATTTTCACCAACAAGGACAAAACAAGACCAAAACAAATTCAAACAAAATAAATGACCTAAAACTATAAGTAAAAACCTGAACTAATCTTGGTTTCTAGATTGGCTCCTAATCTTTTCTCCAAAAATTCTAAATGTCCAATTAAGAGTTTAAACACAATGATGGTCAGGTAAGTTCCCAGCTAAGTGGAGGAGCACTTGGCAATCTACTTATTGTAACACCTCGGCTTTTTAGTTTATTATTTATTTAATTTTGATTATGAATTTTGGAATTAAATCTCATATGGATAAGGAATTGGGCCATGACCCAATTAGGACCCAACCAATGTTGGAATTGGTTTTACTAAAATTTAAATGGGTAGGATTCAATTAGTGGTGAATCATACCCAATTTTGAATAAAGGATATTATGGCCGAGTAGTGGATTTGAAATATCCAAGTAGATGTTAAAAAAATCAAATAAAGATTATCTTGGCCAAATTTTAGATAGTGATTTACATATTATGCACATGAGAGATATGTGGGATTTTTAAGTCCACAATGATATGCTAGATATTTAAAAAGGGATGAAATATCTATGAATTAAATTAAAAGATTATTTGGATTATGATTAGGGTTATGCGCATAGTACTTGCTAATAAGAATTAAATGAAGTCTTAATAAGGCAAGGGAAAGTCGGATGTGGCTAATTAAAGAGGGAAAGTCGGCCATGGTTAAATAAGGAAGGTTTGACATATGTCCAGTATTTTGGTTATAACTTTTCACTATGATATCCAATTTCTTTGATTCTTTTTATGTTGGAAAGAAGATTTCAAGAGCTACAACTTTGTAGTTTATTACTTTTTCTGATTCGGAATTTAACAAGGTTGAAACTGTGATATGATATAGTATATGTGTAAAAAAAAAGGGGAAACACAAGAGGGCAAGATTCTATTAAGAACATTCTAATATAGGATTAAGGAGAGCTTAATAAAAGGAGAGATCCATAGGGGTGCACGGTTTTAACAACCCCATTACCAAGTTATATTCCTCTCTCTCTCTCCCTCTCTCAAGTCCTCTCTTACACGGCAAGAGCAAGAGAAGAAAGGGCAGCAACTAGAAGGAGTTCTTATTTGGAGAAAATCAAAGAGAAAGGAAGAGAAAGATTAGAAGAGCAAGGAAGAGGTTAGTATCTAAGTATTAATGTTATAATTTTATCAAAAGAACCATAGGGTTCGGCCATGGTGGTTGGCCGAACCCCATGAAGAGAAAATTAGAGATGGGTAAATGGTTTTAAAAGAGAAGAAAGAACCATAGGGTTCGGCCATAGTGCGTGGCCGAACGCCATGGAAAGATTTGCTTAATTAATTGGTTTTAAAGATTGGAAACCATGGAGAGTGTTGATTTATTAATTGGGTTTATGTTCCTAGATCTTAAGTCATAGAAACCTTTGGTGATTGTATGTTTTAGATTCAAGAAAATCAATGAAAGAATATGGAATATGGGTCGGCCATGGCATGGCAGAACCATGGCTGTTTTATGGCTAATGGAGTGGATCTAAAATAATAAAAAGGAGGAGTGAGGTTCGGCCATGGCGTATGGCCGAACCCCACCAAACATTATATGGATTGATGATTAATTTTGGATTAGATCTAAACCAAGGACCAAGATCATGAACCATAGGGTTCGGCCATGGTGTTTGGCCGAACCCCATGGGTTAAAATTGCAAAGAAAATGTAAAAGATGGACCTAGATCTAAAAGGGTGAGGTTCGGCCATAGTGCATGGCCGAACCCCACTAGAGTTATTTTTGGAAACCTTATTATGGAAAGTATTGCTAATTTGGGAAGCAATCCACATATGGAAGGAGTGGTTAATTATGGAAAAACAATCTAATTTTGGAAGGTGTTTCCAAATATGGAAGGGAGGTTACTTATTAAGGAAAGTTTCCATTCTTGGAAGTGGATATTAAAATTAAAAAGTATCTACTTAAAGACCACAAAAGTTATTTATGGAAACCATACCAAGAATGGAAGGTAAGGCTTGATTATGGAACCTAATTTAAATGAAGGGATTGGTTGCCATGAGTGAGGTTCGGCCATAGTTATGGCCGAACCCCACTAGGATTAGTTTTTGGAAACCTTGTGAATTTTGGAATAAGATATTCAATCATAGAAGGGTTGTTGTTTAATTAAGAAACCTTCTAAATGTGGACCTTAGGTTAAAAATGGAAGGTAGGTTATTTTTAGAAAACTTTCCATTTATGGAAGGAGGTTTATATTTTTGGTAAGTTATATAGGGAAACCTTCTAATGATAGTAGGAGAGATTAATAAAGGGAAGTTCTATTCTTGGAAGGTGAAATCTAAATTTGGAGACCTTCCAATTATAGAAAGGTGGAGATTAATTGGAAATTATACACCATAGGGTTCGGCCATGGTGTATGGCCGAACCCCATGTTCTAAATTAAGGGATTAAAGGTGTCTTTAAATTAGGGTTTAAGGGCTGATTTATGAATCAAATTATGAACCTACATTATGAGTTAGGTTATGTTAGTTTTAAATAAAATAAAGGGTACAATGTATGATATGAATTGATGGAGAAAGTAATGGCAAAAATGTAATTAAAATATCAAAGTAGGAGAAGCATGGGTTCGGCCATGATGTATGGCCGAACCCCATGAGATGTGATTGATGAACTTATTTGATTAGAGAAATTTTTAAGGTCTAATTATGAAAGATTTAAATGGAAGAGGAAGTCAATGGCATTTTGGTAAATATGAGAGAATGTTGGACATTGGGTTCGGCCATGGTGTATGGCCGAACCCCATGAGTTATTGTATGGTATTATGTATTTTGGAATCATGAATGAATAACTTGGAACCTAAGCAAAGAGAAGGGGCTAGGCTTACCAACAGTGGCATTCATGTAAATATGTATAAAAAATGGTAAAACATGGGTTCGGCCATACACCATGGCCGAACCCCATGGGGTTTTGTTTATGGAATTAGAACCTTGAAATTAGGTGAGACTTGGTGTTGATTTATCATTATATTATAAGGTAACGGGATCTCGCAAGCGGTGCCCGATCGGTGATCGAATCTTGGACGAAATGCAAGGACTTGTGAACGGTTTTTGGTAGGATTCCACCTCTTTGAAACCATGGCTTATGTACCTTGTTTTTATATTATGTTTGATGAAAATATGTTTTATTATATTGAATATCGAATGCTATGTTTAATTGTTTAAAATAACACGGGCCAATTATGTTTCAAAGGATGATTTTACATGCTAAGTTTATTTATATAAAGAGCATGTGTTGGATGTGTTTTAAAATGATGATTTTCAATGCTATGTTATGTTATAAAATAGCATGTGTTTCATTGGCATCTCATGCATGGCATGGGGTGGAGGATTTATAACCGGAGGGGTCACACTTTGTCGGGGCGTCCGAAAAACCTATGTGCAACACCTTGATGTGATTTCCATCAAGAAGATTTCCGGAGGGTCCACACTTCGTCAGGGCGACCGAAAGACCTATGTGGTAGGCACATTTATGTACAGGTGATGGGTGGGACTCATTGCATATTTGTCATCATTGCATGGCATGGATTTATATGGTTTTGATATCACTATGTTATATGATATGTTTGTACTAACCATGTGTTAGCCATAATTGGAATACCTACTGGGCGCGTTGTACTAACGCCCTACTTCTACCCTGTAGTTGGTGATACAAGTAATCAGGGAAATAATGAACCCAAGACGGACCAGGCATAGGAGCTTGGCAGATCTAGTTTATATGTTTTTGAAATAAATTACTCATGAACTAGTATTTGAGTATTTGGACTTCGGAATGTAATAACTTAGATGGTTGAATGTTTTGGTTTGATGATTATGACGTACTTTGCTATCTGAATGGATTAGAACGTGGTTCTAATATAATTCTGTATATTGATGATTATGATTCCACAGTTGTATGATTTTACTCCGCAAGTCGGTATGGGTATGTGTGAACCATTTTATTGGACTGAGTCCATACACACACAGGGTTGGCCAGTTAAGAGTCGGACTTTTGAAGTTCGGACTTAGCTCGCGTCGTGACGTCCCGCGCTCTATCACTCTACTCTATTAAAAAAAAAATATACACTGAATTTACGGGAACAAGCAAGTGAAAAAGGGCGGGGACGTTATACTTATTTTCCACTTATCCTTAGGCTGTTTACACCTTGGTGATAAAACTAATCCTAGACACCATGATTGAAGAAAAACTAAAATTGGTGATAAAAAATTTAATTGAATTGAAGATTGTCCTAATGAGAATTAAAGATCCTTAAAACTAACTAATGGTTGCTACTTTCATTTTACTTTAAAGTAAATGAACCATTTTTATTTACTAATCTTTATTATTTTTCTATTTTTATGAATGCAAACCTAAATCTAACAATGCAAGATACAAAAGCAAATATGCAAACAATTATCAAACAATTTATACTGATGCATGAGACTAGCAACCTAAATACATGATCAAAGTAAATATGCAATATTTTTTTATATTTTTTTTAAATACAAAATAAATAAAAGCACCCTAATAAAATCTTTATGAATGCATGAAAAAAATAAAATCAAAAGAAAATAGTTAGGCACTTATCTTAGCTTATGCGCGTATTTTCAAACAATCTTAACTCGCGATTTTTAAAAATTCCTGAAAAACACAACACATGAACACAGGTGAAGATTCTAACTCAAAAATGCATGAACTATTTAAATGCAAATTCCTAAAGTATAACTAAGAGATATTATAATAATTGAATCCTAACCAAGACTTCTAAACTAATACAAGATCATAAATAAATTTCTAAATTAAATACCATTAACTAAAAAAAAAAATTTATTAGAAAAACTTTTAAATTTAGGTGATGATCTAAAATTAAAAACTGCTTAGGTTTAGAAATTATTCAAAATCGGATGTCTTCAAGGTTGGACAATTTTCTAAAAATAGGATGTTTCTCAAAGTAGATATTTTAAAACTTTCAATAGACTCAAACTATTTTAAGAGAAAAAAAATTAATAAAAATAATGAAATATTCACATAATGTAGAATGGAATTGAGACAAGTATTTATGGAGTCATTTTATACCATTTAATGATAAAATCAAGGCCTAGACTATGAAATCTTCAAGAATTATCAAATACATATTCAAATTTGCCTTCTATTAAAACTCTAATTAAAAATATTATGGATTCCATGAAATAAGAAATTCCCAATTCCAGCCTTAGGCTTGGACAGAAATTTATACTTTCCTTTCCAAATCTAAAAACAGTTATTCTTAAAAAGAACCTTAAACTAGGAAGATCAAGTTCCACCGATCCTAAAAGGGGTTCTACTTTTTCTTTAAAATTCTCAAAATAATTTCTAACATAACATTTATAAGAGGAATTAAAATAAAAATTCAAATTATCATTACACGATATTCAATAATTGGAAAACCATACTTCTAAAATAAGCTACCATGAATTTTATTCAAATAAATCAAAATATGGAATTACAATACTTTTGGAGTCTTGCATCAAAGATAGAAAACACAAGAACTTACAAATTGATTCGAAAATTCCATTCTTCTCTAATCTCTTTAGCCTCCAATCTTCAATGCTCCTTCAATCTTTGCTCAAATTCAAATTTTATAATGCCAGAACCCTTTTATTTATAGTGCTTAAAAGAAACTAGATTAGGCAATGTGTTGTGCAAATTTTAAATTTATAACTCGCAAGCACACGAACTATTAAATAGTATAGCGTTAAGAGTGCGAGGTCGATCCCACAAGGAAACAACAAAATATATGAAAAATAAAATATATGAAATTAAAACGTTGTGATTTAAAAAAAAACTAGATCTTTAGAAATAACCTAAGTATGAGAATCAAGTTCTAATTTTTAAAAATATGACTTCAAATTAGTTGGATTCCAATTTTAAGAAACTAATATAAAAATTAGAGTATCATCATCTAAATCTAAAATCTAACCAATAAATCCAATTTAATTAAAGTAATGGTATTGATCTAGAATTTATAAATAATCTCAAACCAGTTTAAGAGAACAAAATTAAAATGCAATTAAATCAATCTCAACCTAGTTCAAAAGAATGTGAGAGAATAAGAAAAGAATAAAAAGTTTAATAAAAATAATAAAATATTCACATAATGTACAATGGAATTGAGACAAGTAATTAGGGTGGCATATTATCCCATTTAAACATAAAACCATGGCCTAGACTATGAAATCTTCTAGAACTATTAAATATAAATTCATGTTCTCTATTTATTAAAATTCTAATTAAGAAAATCATGATGTCCATTAAGTCAGAAATTTTCAATTCAAGCCTTAGGCTTGGGCAAATTTTCCACTTTCCTTTTTGAGTCTAAAAATGAGCTACTCTTCAAAAAGTGCCTTAAATCTGAAAATTTTAAGTTCCACCGATCCTAAACGGAGTTCTACTTTCCTTGAAAACTCTAAAATTAATTATTCCATGACATCTTAAAAAGAATTAAAATAACATAAAAAAAAAATCACCATAAAATATTTAACAATTGGAAAAACCATCAATCTAAATAAGCTACCATAAATTTCAGTCAATTAAATTGGAACTTAAAATTACAATGCTTTGGAGTTTATTTACATCAAAGATATGAAATAAAAATAAAAATACAAGAACTCATAGACAAAATTGGAATATTCCTTTCTCTTATAGTCTTCTTAGCCTCCAGTCCTTGCACACCTTAGTTGCTTGCTCCAATTCAAATTTTACAATGCCTGAACTCCTTTATTTATAGTGCTCAAAAGAAACTGAATTAGGCAAGGCTTGGAGATAATTCCTCCATAATTCTCTCTCCAAACTCTCTCCAAAATTCTCTTTTTTTTATTTATCCAAATTTACTATCTTTTCCAAGCCATGGTGGAATTTTGTAGATAAGGCACCATGATTTTAGGGATTTTGAATTAATTTGGAAAGTATGGTGCAAATCCCGTTTTTATACACATGCACCATTGTACAGCTCAATTTTGACATTGTTAAGATCCGAATCACGAAATATCATAAACTACAAAGTTGTAGCCCTTGAAGTATTCCTTCCAACACAATAAGAATAAATGCAATTGGACATCGGAGTGAAACGTTATACTCAAAATACTGAAACTGTATTAAAATATTCCTCCTTCCAAAATTCACTTTGGTCAATCCAAATCCCATTTTTTTCTCTCATTCTTGCTTCCACAATCCTTCAAACAAAATTCACTGGTCCCACTTGGTCTTTTGGACTTGGTTCCCATACTTGGACTTTTATCTGGCTCGGAATATTGGTAGACTTTGGCTCATTGGCTTTAATTGCAGACTTTGGCTTCAGGCTTCAGACTCGAACAATGGGTCCATTTGTGTGTTTATAAATTTCTACCACCTTTACAATTTAACACAGCCTAAAAATTATTATTATAATTCAAACTCTCATATCTGGATCTGAATTATAATAATGTACAATAATTTCAAAATCAAATTAGGTGGTAAAAATTACAAACTTTCCAAAAATAGAACTATGACCCACTTTTCTGCATTTTAATTCATTTTTCTTGTATTCTCACAAATACACTGCAAAACTCAAAAACTCCATTATATGCATCTAATATACACAAATCAAAGGCTAACTAATCCAAAATTAAAGGGTAAAATAGTCATTTTCAAAGATCAACACAAGGCTTGGAGAGAATTCCTTCATAATTCTCTCTCCAAAATTCTCTCTCCTAAACTTCCTCCGAAATTCTATCTCTTTTAATTTTCCAAATTTATTACCTTTTCCAAGCCATGGACGAATTTTGCGATAAGACTCCATGATTTTAGGGATTTTAGATTATTTTGGAAAGTAGGGTTCAAATCCCATTTTTTTACGCATGCACCAGCTTGCAGCTCAATTTTGACCTTTTTAATGTTTGAATCATGAAATTTCATAAACTAAAAAGTTGTAGCCCTTGAAGTCTTATTTCGAAAACAATAATAATAAATGAAATCGAACATCCGAGTGAAAAGTTACGGCCAAAATACTGAAACTGTGTCAAAATATTCCTCATTCCAAAATTCACTCTCGTCAATCCAAATCCCATTTTTTTGTCTCATTCTTGCTTCGACAATGTTTCACACGAAATTCACTGGTCCCACTTGGTCTTATGGACTTGGATCCCATACTTGGACTTTTATCTGGCCTGAAATGCTGGCGGACTTTGGCTTATTGGCTTCCAATTGCAGACTTTGGCTTCAAGTTTCAAACTCGAACAGTGGGTCCATTTGTGTATTTATAAATTTCTACCACCTTTACAATTTAACACAGTTTAAACGTCATTATTATAATTCAAACTCTCATATTCTGGTCTGAATTATAATAATTTAAAATAATTCCAAAATCAAATTAGGTGGTAAAAATTAAAAACTTTCCAAAAATAGAACTACGGCCCACTTTTCTTTATTTTAATTAATTTTTCTTATATTCTCACAAATACACTGCAAAATTCAAGAACTCCATTAAACGCATCTAATATATACAAATGAAAAGCTAACTAATCCAAAAGTAAAGGGTAAAATGGTCAACAAATACCCCAAACTTAGATTTTGCTAGTTTTCGAGCAAAACAAAAAGTAAAAAGTAAAAACTAACAACTAACAACTGAAAATTAAAATCCTAGACTACACCACTTTCGCTGGCACTCTCGATTGCATTTAGAGAATGCAACAAGCCTTTACCCCTAGGTTACCGTTAATGGACAAGTTATAGCCTCGTGCGGGCTTGTAGTGATGATACCTACAAACATCCAAATTGTCTAGTCTTAGTCTCAGTTTCAACAAAAACATGTACTAAAAATCTAGGCATCATACGATTCCAAAATTTATTTTACAAAACTTATATCTGGAGTGTAGTGTGTGCTTAGCCAATATTAAATTAGTTTTATTTTTCCAAATAGACACAAGCTTTATAACTACCATTGGAAAATACGCATTGACTTCAAACCTCACCAGATATATCTCTCAAAAAGACTAACGCTCAGAGGTTTGGGTTTATTTTCTCTCAAAGGTATATGTGTGCGGAGTTTATGTCTTTGAATCAAAATTTCTCACCTATGTATTTAGAAAAGACGACACAGATCAAAGAAAATAAACAGATCTCATGAATGGATGTTGTTGTGCAAATTTTAAATTTATAACTTGCAAGCGCATGAACCATTAGATAGTATAGCGATTGACTGCAGGTCGAACCCATCGGAACTTAAGAAAATATATCCATGAAAATACACCATTGAATTACGTATTTTAAAAACTTTCGAAAACATGGAGTTATTTATCTAATCTATAAATTTTAGTTTTAATTTAGAAATATTCTAGACCAAATATAGAATCTAACAATGTAACTAATTTTTATTAAGATGGTGGAATTAATATACAAATATAAACAATCTCAATCTAATTTAAAATACAAAATTAAGATGCAATTAAATTATTTCCAGCGTAGTTCTACAATTTTTCAAGAGTTTGAATTTATTAAAAAAATAAAATTAAAGACAACTAAATTACCTCTGTACATATTTACAGTGGAACTGGCTCAAAGAATCAAGGAGGCATTATTTTCCATATTTTAAAAATAAAACAAAAACCTAAAATATGGAGCTCACGTAAATCACCAATCTTGCATTGAAAATTATCATTCATAATTATTCTAATAATTAAATATATGGATTTCATTAAATTAAAAATCTCAAATTAAACCTTAGAATGAATAGAATTTAAACTTTATCTTCAAATCTAAAATATTTCATCGCGTTCTTAAAATAAGAGCCTTAGATCGGATAATGAAGTTTATTCAATCTAAATTTTCATCACATGTAATCTGAAATAATTAAAATAAATCCACACTTAAACTTAATTAAAGAATAAAAATGAAATCAAATAATCACCATACATAAATTAAGTAATTGGAAACCAATAGACTAAATATATCATCACACCTCAATTTTATTTATGAAACATGAATTTAGAATTACATATCAATGGTATTTTAAAGAAAAAGAAATACAAGAAGAATAACTTGGAAAATAAAAAAATACTAACCTAAAAACCCATGTAGAATCGAATTTTTCAAAGCCTCTTCTTCTTCTTCCTCCTTCTTTTCTTTTCCTTCACCTTGTGCACTCTAAAAATCCCAGCCAAGTTTGAATTTCTTCTATAGCCGAAAGCCTTTTTATATAGTGTTTGGAGAAGGTAAATTAGGCAACCATGGGACGGTGGATGGGCTTGAGCAGCACATCCTTTCTTGTTTTAATTTCTATCTTCTATTTTCATGCTGCCACCGTCCTTTCTATTTTTATGTTTTTTTTTTCCTCTTTTTACTATGCCAAATCAGCCACCGAAAACACCTACTTTCTTTCCTCTTCTTTGAAGTTTTCCTTGTTTGTCTAGCTTGGGACAATGGGGTGTGGGGTATGTAGAACCCATCTCAGATCTCATTCGATCTCCTTATTTACCAGCCTTCCACATTGGCTGCTGCATTCTTTTTATTCTCTATTTCAACAACAGTTTTTACTTTCTCTCTTCCAATCTTCCCTTTTATTTCTTTCATTGTTTTTCTTAAACAGTGAAGCCACCATCGTGTGGGATTCGTGAGACTCTCTCAGATCAATGGATTGTAACAATGCATATACAACAGTCCTTTTTTTTTTTTCTTTATCTTTGAACAGTGCCTCCTCTGTTTGCTTGCAGTTAAATCTGGCAAAGACATAAGATATCCACCACCCATCCTCCTCTTATTTCCATTTTGATTTTTCCTGACCTTACCTTCTCTTTACACTATTTAGCAAACAGATAACGGTCGGTTGCTTCTTGATGCTTCTGTTGTATTTTTCTTAATTCATTGGCTGATATGTTGTTTCTCTTTCTGCAATAGTCCTATGACTATGCACAAGATCAGCCGTACTACTATCTTAAGAGGAGTATGATGTCGCTTGGAACACTTGTTAGCATCGACCAAATTGCTGGTATGTTTGTGTTTATTGTATGAATAACCCAGCTCAGTGAAGGAATCCATGATGATGTATGAAAGAAGTGGTTGTTGTTGTATTTAGTAGGTTTCCTGCTAGAAAATCAGGCACAACTAGTCCCAAATCCATCCTCACTCACCAAGCTGAGAAAACTCATCAATTCTGTCTAAATAGGCCGTCTTCGGGTTTAGGGTTGTGAACATATCATGTAATACCCCAGATTTTGTAATATATCAATATTTATGAAATTGCCACTGAAAGTATGAATTAAAAGGATATGACCATAGATAAGTATATTGTGGGGTCCATTGTTCAAATAAGACTCAATGTACATTTTATAATGATCAAAGTAAATTAAATGGGTAATGTGCAACTAATTGGGTCAAAGTGATTAATTGGGTCAAAGGACCCAATTGGGACCCAATGGGTCGTGGTGGACATGATTAACCATTAGATGAGCTCAAAGCTTAATTGGGTTAAGTTTAATTAAATGTTTGACTTTGGGTTGAATTGAAGTAAATGGTGGAGTTTAGTTGAGTTGAATTTATAAGTTGAGTTGCATTAAATTGATGACTTAAATGGGTTGAGTTGAGAGAGTTAAATTAATTGTAAGTGAGTGAAGTGTGTGAATGAGAGTGGAGTGTCTTAATTCGAATTTTAAAACAAGGAAAACGTTGGCTGCATGGAGAGGTCATCCCATGCATGTAACTCCTAGACAAATGATGAATGATAATGGCGTTTATGGGAGTTACATGTGGTGAGGGGTTATGTTTTAAATTTAAGAGGTTATACACGTTGGAATGGCATGAAGGTTTATTCCATGGATGGGTTTTCAAAGGGACAACCAATGGATAGTTGGGAGATTCAAAGACTTAAGACCAAACCGTTGGCATGTAGGAGTTTCAATTCTTGGATGAAACTCCCACATGGGTAAATAATGGGAGATGAATGGACTTGTGGAGGTTACACAAGGTTAACCAAAAGCTAGCCGTTGGAGCCTATGGGAGTTTCATTTCAATATGAAACTCTCACATGCAATGTTAATGAAAGATGGATGAT
The DNA here is from genome assembly GCA_013350335.1 of Chimonanthus salicifolius. NCBI lineage: Eukaryota > Viridiplantae > Streptophyta > Magnoliopsida > Laurales > Calycanthaceae > Chimonanthus > Chimonanthus salicifolius. Next base: position 18,465,965 of record CM023539.1, read on the forward strand.
GGGAGGAAAAGATACCAAGGATAACCTTAAGGAGCCGTTGGGTACCTTGGGAGTTTCATCTCAAGGATAAAACCCCAAGGAAGGTATTAAACAAATGGGAGTTACAAGTGGGTTCACACTTGGAGAAGGGATGGAGAAGGGTTGCATCTAGGGCAGCCAAGAGCCAAGAAACAGTTGGAGGGTTTCATCTCAAGGATGAAACCCCCAAATGAAATAAGTAATGGAAATGAATGGGAGGGGAGTTACATGTGGTGCCAACATTGGGCTGAAGTTCATTAGCCAAAAAGGATTTCATTTTTACTCTCTCTCTCTCTCTCCCTCTCTTGGACGTTGTTACCTCTCAAGACCAAAGGCATTGGCTGATTGTATCTCATACCAATCAGTCCTTGGCTGATCCTTTCACCAAGACAAAATTCAGCAAAGGAGTTTGGCATCAAGGTTATCACTCTCATCCAAGGCCAAAAGTTATATCTCTCTCTCAAATCAATACTTTGGCTAAACCATTTCAAGGAGTCTCCAAGCAAGATCAGTCTCAGCTAAAGGAGAAGGAATGAAGGACTAAGGAGAGGATCAAGAAGAAGTGAAAGAACCGGAGGAGTCACGGTTTTGGTAAGTGCTCAATAAACACTTGTTAAAAGGAATGACTAAGGGAACATGATCCGGCCATTGTATGGCCAAATCTATCAAAGGTTTGGATCATGGTTTATGCTGTTTAAAAAGGGTAACACATGGATCATAGGGTTCAGCCCCTTTGGATGGCCGAATCCCATGAAAGGATGTGGTAATTTTTATGGTTTTTGAGGGATAAAAACCCTACTATGTAATGAAGGTTTTAAAGGGTTTTGAATGGAGATAAGTTTAATATTTTGGGTTGGCCATTGGATGGCTGAACCATGTGGTTATCATGGCTAAAATGTAGAGCCTAATTTGTATATAAATGATGGAATCATTGAGTTAAGAGAACCATAGGGTTCAGCCATATGTATGGCCGAACCCCATGGACTGTTTTGATGGAATAATTGGATTAAGATTATGTTGGAAATTATGATTTGTAATATGCTTTTGATTTAAGAATCACCTATGTTTAATTATGGATATAGTATTAAATTGATCAACCATGATAGATGATGGAACATGGGATAAAAATCCATAGGGTGAGGTTCGGCCATGTAGTATGGCCGAACCCCACTAAGGTGGTTTGGATATGGACTTTGGTTTTTAAGCAAAATTAAACAAAGGGTTATGCTAATGGCAAGATGGAAAATATGAATGAAATGATCAAAGGAAATAAGAATCAAAATCAAAGAGGCATGGTTCGGCCATGTTGTATGGCCGAACCCTACCAAAGTATGGTTGTAGTTAAGGTGTTTGATTAAGTTATTTGAAGGTGTGTTTGGGCTTAAGAATTCAAATGATGGATTAAAACAAAATTAAGTGAGGTTCGGCCATGGTTTATCGCCGAACCCCACAAGGTTGCATTTGGTGGATTGGGGTTTATATATAAGTTATTAGCATGGTTTTAGTTAAATAAAAGAGAGACAAAAATTTAAGTGGGTGAGGTTCGGCCATGGGGTATGGCCGAACCCCACAAAGTGGTTTATGGGACTTAGACTAAGTTTGAAATGATATGGACATATGTTTGACTTGTTGCTATATAAATAGGGTAACGGGACTTCTTGAACGGTATACAAGTCGTGATCGGGTGACGGTTTAAAAGAGCGGTCAATCTAAGTGAACTTTGTGTAGGTTTCCTACCTTTTTGTAACCACATGTATATTTGATGTTTTATCTTAATTTTGATGGAATATGTGCTAAGTTATTATGTTTCAAAGTGGTTTTGTATGTTAAGATATATTTATAAATGGCATGAACTCATGGACATCTCATGCATGGCATGGGGTGATGATTATAGAAACCGGAGGCCACACTCTGTCGGGGTGTCCGAAAGACCACTGTGGGGTACCTTGATGATGAGAATCCCATCAAGAGGAAACCGGAGGCCACACTCTGTCGGGGCGTCCGAAAGACCACTGTGGGGTACCTTGACGATGAGAATCCCGTCAAAAGGAGGCTATGTATATTTGTGATGGGTGAGACTCATTACATGTGCATAACATACATGGCATTGTTTTATGAGATTTTGATGAACATGTATTATTATATTATTTGCATGTTTTTATACTAACCTTGTGGTAGCCCCAATCGGAAACACCTACTGGGCGCGTTGATCTAACGCCCTATCTCTATCCTTAGTGGATGAAGCAGGAAAGGGGAAGAACGAGGATCGTGAAGGAAACCAAGCATAGGAGCTTGGGCTTTGAATGGACTTTTAATGGATTGATTTATGGACTTTTTATATGGACAATGTAATTTGATAGTTAGATGATGTCGGCATGTAATAATGTAGTTAACTAGTTACTATGGTTTGGTTTATTTGGATGGTTTGGAAAGAATGTTAGTCTAAGGTTATTTTAGTAATTTTGGAGAATATGATTATGTACTTTGCTATCTAAAGATATAAAATGGAGTAGTCTTAGGATCTATTATAACCCGCAGTTAGATTAAGATTAAGTTTATTCCGCAAGTTTTATTTGTACCATGTGTGGATCGGTTCTTATGGACTTAGTTCATACGCACATGGGCTTGGCCAGTTAAGGGTCGGACTTTAGAAGTCCGAACTTAACTCACGTCATGACGTCCCTTCCCGATCACTTGTTTATTATTATTTAAAAAAAAAAAAAACTCTGATTATTAGGGTGAAAAGGGCGGGGTGTTACATATCACAACCTAAAAACACACAAAACATACTAATTAGGTAAAATTAAATCAAATGAAATACTAACGAATATAAATTTAGGACCAAAATATGTAATAATAATACACTCATCAAATACCCCCAAACTTATATTTTCCTAGTCCTAAAGCAAAACAAAAAAAAATTAAAAACTCTAAAAACAAAAGAAATAAAAAAATCCTAACAACACCACTTTCGTTGCTACTCTCGATTGCATTTAGCATATGCAACACGCCTTTAAACCCCTAGCTCACCACTAGAGGACGAGTTATAGTCTCGTGAGGGCTTCCAGTGATGATACCCAATAACATCAAATTTTTCAGATTTCAGCAAAAATATCTAAATAAAAATTTAAATATCATACAACTCCAAAATTATTTCATAAAAGTTATAACCAGAGTGTAGTGTGTGATAGCCAAATATTAACATTGCTTTCTTTTTCAAAATACACATAAGTTTAGCAACCATCGTCTGAAAATGCGTTTCGACTCCAAATCTCACCAGATATATCTCTCAAAAAGACTTTCGCTCAGAGATTGGGTTAAATTTCTCTCAAAAAGTTTATGTGAGCAGAATAATTTTCTCAAATACAAATATCTCACATATTTGTCATCAAAAAACGGATTATAACAAAGAAAAATACAAATCTCATGAATGGATGTCATTTTCTTGAGAACTTTGAATCAAGCACCATTATTTTTCTTCCTCTATTCTCCACTTAAAATACCATATTAACTCTTAAAATCAATAGGACTTCCATATAGGACGAAGCATGGCTTAGGATCGGGTCATATCAAAGAAAGATAAAAAGGCTCTAAAATTAATACTTTGATAAGAAAAAAGTAGAGGTCTTCAAAATTTAAAGATGTGATATTGTTTTTTCTTTTTTTTTCTTTTCTTAACACTTTCAAAGCATCATTTTTTTTTTAGACCCTTTCTACTTTTTCTTTTTTCCCTTTTTCCACATCCTTCTTTTCTAATGTATGGATGCTCCCTTTCTTTATTTTTTTCTCATATTTTTTTTTCAGCATATTCATCATCATTTTTTTTTCTACAAGTGCCATATATATTTCTTTTTTTAAGAATACCATTTAAATTTTTTTTTTATCTCCAACCTTTTCTAGGCCCTAGAATAGGTCACAAATTTTTCAATGTAGGCTCAAACTCCACAACTGGAGTTGGGTATGGATAACATGGCTAATAACAAAACAAGCTGAAATCTCATTTAAAGCGCAAAAGTGGGAACTAACATGATAATATGACCAATATAGGTAGTCTTCAAAGACTCAAATGATCCAAAATAATGACCTATATCACTTCCTAAGCTTCATATGAATATTTCATTGTTTCAAATAAATTCAGAAAAATTTCAAGTGTAATAATCCAAAATTAATGTTGTTCTTAGTAATTGACCAAAATGAAAGAATAATGAGATCTTCAACAAAAATAATGATTATGCGCACATCAAAGAAAATAAGAATTACTTATAACCCTCAGAAAATCGAATGGCTCAAAAGCTCACTAGGACACAAGTCTCCACTGGTATTCTTCCAATGATTACTTCACTCATGAATATTTTTCATTTTCCAACTAACATCAATATGGCTAGTGTAAAAGTTTTCCAAGCATAAATTTCACAAAATTCAAATGGAAAAGCATGATATAAAAATTTTAATCCACATATTAATGCTAAAAATCAAAGATTATTTCAAATTTTTCAATTTTTTCAAAGATTGATTTTCTTTTTGGGACTTCAAACAAACAAAACTAACAAGTGTGATGCCTCAGTACCCCGAAACTTAAATTGAACATTGTCCTCAATGTTTCCTAATTTACAATGATCAGTTGCAAATTAGAAGAAAATATGAGAAACGAACAACTAAAAATTTAGAAAAATACCTGAGAGGGCTCTCTTTATTCAAAACCTGCAAAAACAAATGGACAACAAAAACAAAAACAACAAACACGCAACAAAGACACTAGATTGACTCAAAACACAAAAACTGACTCATCAAAAGTGAAAACCTAAACTAGTCCAACATCTACACATACACATACTAACTCACAGACAAACTCAACAGAGACTCAGAGAATCACACAAATTTGAAAAACCTAACCTAGACAAACTGGACAAAATGGACGCATGGACAAAGACAAACTCAGACTTAGACATAGAATGACGGGTGGATAGATGAAGAGGTGGATATGGATGGGATGATTGTCCTACTCAGTCCTACTAGACAGGATCATCCAGTGGGATCTGAACTTCTTCCTCCGGTTTGTGAAATTCTAAGAATGGTTTAAGACGCTGACCATTGACTTTCCAAACATGGGCATTCTTAGGATGCTTAATCTGAACTGCCCCATGCTGAAAAACAACAAGAACAATATATGGACCTGTCCACTTTGACCTTAATTTTCCAGGAAACAGGTACAATCGAGAATTGTACAGCAAGACCTTTTGACCAACTGTGAAAGCTTTTCTCAAAATATTCTTATCATGAAACAACTTCACCCGGTCTTTGTACTTTCTCGCAGTGTCATAGGCATCTCTCCTAATTTCATCCAGTTTAGACAACTAGAGCTTTCTATGTTGTCCAGCCTTGTCTAGAGCAAAATTCATATGCTTGATACCCAATATTCTCTATGCTCTAACTCAACTGGCAAATGAAAGGATTTCCCATAGTTTATCCTATAGGGGGACATTCCAATGGGTGTCTTGAATGCAGTACGATATGCCCAGAGTGCAACAGTAAGTCTCAAAGACTAATCTTTCTTGGATGGATTAATTGTCTTTTCAAGTATATGTTTTGTCTCTCGGTTTGAAATTTCCACTTGCCCACTTGTTTGCAGATGATAAGGAGTAGCAACCTTATGCATCACCCCATATGATTTCATCAATGTTTCAAACGGGCGATTACAGAAGTGCTTACCCCCATCACTGATGATGGTTCGTGGTATTCCAAATCTAGAGAACACATTATATTTCAAGAAACAGAGGACAACTTTATGATCATTGCTTTTACAAACCACCGCTTCTACCCACTTACTGACATAGTCAACCCCTACCAAAATGTAAATATTACTGAAGGAATTAGGAAACGGTCCCATGAAATCAATGCCCCAAACATCAAAAAACTCAACAGGTAAAATTGGGTTTAGCGGCATCATATTCCGACGAGACAAACTACCTAACCTCTGACATCTTTCACATGGCACACAGTAGGTATGGGTATCTTTGAACATGGAAGGCCAGTAAAAACCACTCTGCAAAATCTTCACAGTGGTCTTTTTCTAACTGAAATGACCTCCACAAGCTTGATCATGACAAAACTTAATGACACTGAGTTGATCGGACTCTGGAACACAACGATGAATGATTTGGTCCGAATAGTATTTGAATAGGTATGGATCATCCTGGATAAAGTATTTGACTTCTGCCAGAAATTTTGACTTTTCTTGTTTAGTCCAATGCTCAGGCATGAGATCAGTAACAAGAAAATTCACAATATCGGCAAACCAAGGTACTTGGGAAACTGACATTAGTTGCTTGTCAGGAAAAGACTCAGTAATAGGCATCGGGTCATGAGAAATTCACTTACCAATCTAGACAAATGGTCTGCTACCACATTCTCGAAACCTTTCTTGTCCCGGATTTCAATATCAAATTCTTGTAGCAAGAGAATCCATCTAATCAGGCGGGACTTAGCATCTTTCTTAAACAGAAGATACTTGAGAGCAACATGATCAAAGTAAACAATGACCTTCGAACCCACAAGATAAGATTGAAATTTGTCTAGCGCAAAAATGACTGCCAACAATTCCTTTTCCAGTTGTGGAATAGTGCAATTGAGCATCGTTCAGCGTTTTGCTCGCATAATGAAGAAAATGAGGTAACTTATTGACCCTTTGACCTAAAACAGCTCCTACTGCGTAGTCAGACGCATCACACATTATCTCAAAAGGAACAGACCAATCAGGAGGTCGAATAATTGGAGTAGAGTTCAATGCAGTTTTCAATTTTTCAAAGGCGTGGACGCACTCATCATCCAAATCGAAACTTGAATCCTTAATCAGGAGTCTACAGAGAGGTTTGGAAATTTTACTGAAATCTTTGATAAATCTCCTATAGAAACCAGCATCACCGATGAATGATCTGATCTCTTTAACAGTTTGTGGTCGTGGAAGACGAGAGATCAAATCGAACTTAGCTTTATCAACTTCAATTCCTTTGTCTAATATAATGTGACCTAATACTGCACCTTGTTTCACCATGAAGTGACATTTTTTCCAATTGAGTATTAGGTTCTTTTCTTTACATCGGACTAACACAAGGGTTAGGTGATGTATGCATTGGTCAAACGAAGAACCAAAAACTGAGAACTCATCCATAAAGACTTCCAAAAATCGCTTTACCATGTCTGAAAATACGTTGATCATACACCATTGAAAGGTAGCAGGTACATTGCACAACCCAAAAGGCATGCGACAGTAGGCGAAAGTACCAAATGGACAAGTGAAGATGGTCTTCTCCTGATCATCGGGAGCAACACAGATTTGGTTATAGCTAGAATAACCATCGAGAAACAGTAAAATGCATGATCAGCTAAACACTCAAGCATCTGATCAATGAAAGAAAGAGGGAAGTGATTCTTACGAGTAGCAGTGTTCAGCTTTCGGTAGTCAATACAAACTCTCCACCTCGTTTGGACACGGGTTGGAACTAGCTCGTTATCCTCATTCTTTACTACTGTCACACCAGACTTCTTTGGGACAACCTGTATCGGACTCACCCATGCACTGTCAGAGATCGGGTAGATGATACCCGCCTCAAGAAGTTTCAAAATTTCGGCTCTTACCACGTCATGCATTGCCGAGTTCAGTCTCCTCTGAGGTTCTCTAGACGTCTAAGCGTTCTCCTCCAAGTGAATTTTGTGCATGACCACAAAGGGACTGATCCCTTTAAGATCAGCAATGGACCATCCAATAGCTTCTCTATGTTCTCTCAACACAACAAGGAGTTTAGACTCTTGCTTTGAAGTTAAATTGGAAGCTATGATGACAAGTAAAGTTTCTGATGGTCCCAAGTAAGAATATTTCAAAGTCTCAGGGAGTGGTTTGATCTCTAATTTTTGTGGCTTCTCGACAGATGGGACTGGTACAGATTGACTCACAGGGAGAGGTTCGTATTTCCTTACTCTAACATCAACATATAGAACTTCATTCAGTAGAGCGTTCACCTCTTGCTTACCACTTTCATTAAAGTCTGTACCAACGGTGGACAGCGACTTCTCGAATGGATCATCACAAATAAAGTGAAGAAAGGATTCTTCGACAGAACTCGATATCATATTCACCTCAAACAGGTCATCTGTGCAGGGATGTTGTTTACACAGGTTGAACACATTGAGTTCTGTTGTCAGATCTTCGAACGACAACTTAAGTATAACATCTTGGCAATTGATAACAGCTTTAGCGGTGGCCAAGAATGGTCGTCCAAGAATAACCGGAATGTGCCCATTTTCGTTCTGAACAGGCTGTGTATCTAGCACTACAAAATCGATAGGACAGTAGAATTTGTCTACTTTCACCAGAACTTCTTCTATCACACCTCTCGGGATTTACACAGAATGATCGGCTAATTGAAGTGTGATAGTAGTGGGTTTCAACTAACCCAACCTTAACTGCTCATAGACTGAGTATGGCAGTAGGCTGACACTAGCTCCAAGATCTAACAAGGCCCTATCAATTTCAAATGTACCAATGGTGCAAACGATGGTTCGGCACCAACGATCCTTGTGTTTTATTGGAAACCCCTGTTGGATGAGTGAACTCGCATTTTCTGCTAAAAATGTCTTTTTGGGAACATTTGTTTTCCGTTTCATCGTACATAGGTCTTTCAAAAATTTGGCATAGGATGTACTTGGTTTATAGCTTCAAGTAGAGGTATATTGCTATTAACGTGTTTAAATACCTTTAATATGTCACTATAGGGTACTCCTTTATTAGGATTGGCTAACCTCTGAGGGTACGGAACTTTAGGCACAAAAGTATCTTTAGCAGGTGTTTCCGGTGTATTTTGGACAGAAGATGGACTAGGTGGGTCATTTTGATGCTTTGGTTGACTATCAGTCTGGTCTTCCAGTTGTTTAGGCGGTTCGACTTTGTTATCTACCTGTCTGCCAGACCTCAAGGTAGTAATGGATTTAGCGTTGTCTGGATTAGATGACAAAACCTCATTCCGTCCCTTATTTTTTGGGATAGGCTGACTGGGGAACTTGCCTTTCTCCCTATCTCCTATCGCGGTAGCTAATTGCCCAAGCGGTATTTCAAGTTTGTGTATAGCCTACTGGGTAGACTACATGAACTGCTACGATGTATCCTCGAGAGAGGGCTTACGTTGTTGAGAAGGACTAGACTGATAGGATGGATTTGGCTGGGGTGGATGATTTTGAGATGGATGGTATGGTTGGTTGGGTGGTTGGTACTGAGGGGGTTGATATGGCTGGCCTTGATATTGAGGGGGTTGATATGGCTGGCCTTGATATTGAGGGGGTCATTGACCTACTGGAGGTTGATTCTGACGCCATGAAAAAATTGGATGATTTCGCCAATTAGGATTGTATGTGGCAGAAAAAGGGATTCTCTGCTGTCTTCCAAAATTATTGAGTGCGTTAGCCTACTCGGTTGAGTATTCAACATTCGATCCTATGGAATGACAATTTTGGGCAGTGTGTCCTAAGTTAGAACAGAATGCGCAAACTTCAGCATGCAATCCTAATGAGAGGTTCATTGCCTGAGACATTGCTAAAACATCTACTTTTTTCGTTAGGTTTGCTATCGCAATCTTAACGTCAAAGTCGTCGTTAACTTCGTACAAACCTCCTCTCTTTGAAGTTTATGCTGAATTCTTTCATTTGGAGAAGTCCATCGCTGAGAACTTTCCGCCAATGATTCTAAGAAATTCCATCCATTGTCTACAGCAAGTTGTAAAAGTTCCCCACCCTTCATAGACTCGACCATTGTGCGGTTCAATGTGGTTAAACCATCATAAAAGAATTGCATGAGTCTCCCTGTTTCATAGCCGTGGTGGGGGCATTTATTCAACGAATCTTGGAATCTTTTCCATGACTCACAAAATTGTTCACCCTCTCAAAAGTTTGAAATTTCTTTCCTGAGGGCGTTAGTTTTTTATACAGGGAAAAATTTATTCAAAAATTTGTTGGCCAACTGATCCCATGTTGTGATGGAATTTGCAGGTAGAGAATTTAGCCAAGATTTCGCTTTTTCTTTAAGAGAAAAAGGAAATAAACGAAGTCTAATGGATTCATCAGTGAATATATATGAAAATTTTAAAAAGAGAGTTGTATTGTAACACCCCAAATTTTCAAGTTATTAATATATACGAAAATTATCCATTTAATTTGTGAATTATTATATATGGATCTTATATGGGTTAATGGTTGGATGATTGCCCAATCAAGACCCAACGGTTTTGGAATTGGTTTCAATAAAATTAAATGGAGTTGAATTTAATTAGTAATGCAACATAGATAAATAAAGGAACTTGGGATAATTGTTGCATGGCCGAATTTAAGATGTGCATATCTAAGAAGATTTCTTATGGCTGTGTGTAGGGATTTCCAAATCCAAGGTTAGGCGCATAAGATCATTTGAAAAGGGTATGCAAATTGTCTAAAATTAAATAAAGAAGTTATCTAATTAAACAAAGATTGTATGGCCGTATGTGATATTGCTAGATTGGAAGATCGGCAACATCTAATTAAGGCAACACAAAGGGGCGCACGGCATAAGGGAATTGTATCTTGGTACCATCTAAATAGAGGACCAATTGGAGATTAAAGGCAGCTAGAGGCTCATGGCAATTGCTATTGTAATTGTGGAATTTTTATTAAAGAAAGTGGGAAGCAAGGGGCGCACGGCACTTGCCATCTTCTAAAGAATCTTAGCACTTTCTAAGATTGGCCAATTGGAAGTAATAAAAGAGGCAACAAGGAGGGGCACACGGCTTACACACAGCCAAATTCTTTCTCCCTCTCAAGTTCTTATTCACGGTAATACACCAAGAGAAAGAAGAAAAGGCAGTCAGCAAGAGGTGTTCTCGACTTGGGAAAAATCAAGAAAAAAGGAGAAAGATTGGAAGAACAAGAATCAATTGGAACCGGTTAGTGATTTTATAATTTTTGTTTAAAAGAAAAAGAAACATAGGGTTCGGCCATGGTGTATGGCCGAACCCCATGGAAGAGAATTGGTACATGGAAGTAGTAAATTTAATGGATGATTTTTTAGAAGATCCTTAGACCATGGGTTCGGCCATGGAGTATGGCCAAACCCCATAAATAATTATGGATTTATGTTCATGAATTTAGATCTTGGAAACCATGGAAGGAATACCAATGTTTTGAAAGGATTAAATGGAGACCGTGGAATAAGATTAAGGGATGAATGTTAATGTTTAATAATTTTTAGGAGGAGAATTATGAACCGTAGGGTTCGACCATAGTGTATGGCCGAACGCCATGGAGTTGTATTGCTATGGTTATTGGATTTTAATTGATTAAATGGAAGATCAATGTTTATTAATTTTTAGAAAGGAGAACATTATGAACCATAGGGTTCGGTCAAGGTGTATGGCCGAACCCCATGGAGTTGCATTGGTACGGTTAATGTATTGTTTTATGAATCAATGTATGGATCGGTTTTGGACTTATTTTGGTGATTGATTAAATGAAGATCATGGAAGATGATTATTAATTTGGAAGTTTCTAATTAGGGACGGATGGATGATAAATTTGGAAACTTTCTAATTATGGAAGGATGGATGATAAATTTGGAAACTTTATAATTATGGAAGGCTGGATGATAAATTTGGAAACTTTCTAATTATGGACCTTCTAGTTATGGACTTTGTAATAATGGATGCAATGTAGATAATTGGGAGTTAGACATCATAGGGTTCGGCCATGGTGCTTGGCCGAACCCCATGAACCAATTATGGATTTATTACGTTTATGGATCTAAGATGATGAACCAATTATGGATTTATTATGTTTATGGAGCTAAGATGGTGAACCAATTTGTTGGGTCACATGGATTTTTATGGAGCAATATTATGGATTGGTTATGGACTTAAGGTTTATACATATTAAATGAATGAAATGGTATGAATGGCAATTTTGTAAATAACAGTTTAAAAATGAAAGATCATGGGTTCGGCCATGGTGTATGGCCGAACCCCATGAACTTGTTAATGGGCCATTTGTGGACCTTTGTATAATATAATTGAATGGTTCACCAAACCAAGGGATGAAGGGTGAGAATAATGGAATGATAGCCGTGGATGACATTTTGGTAATTAAGTGAAAATAAGGGACCATGGGTTCGGCCATGGTGTGTGGCCGAACCCCATGGGGAATATTTGGCGGACCTAGGTATGTTGGATTAAATGAATGAAATGTTAATTACAGATTAGACCAATGACAATTTGGTAATATCGGCTGAAAATGATAAACCACCATGGCCGAACCCCATGGGATTGGTTTATGGACTCAAAATATTGTAAATCAAATGGGACTTGGTTTTGATTGATTTTTATATTATAAGGTAATGGGACCTCATAAGGTGTTTACGATCGTGAGCGGTTACCGGACGAAAGACGCAAGGACACATTAGCGGTCTTTGGTAGGATTCCACCTCTTTGAAACCATGGGTTGAATGTACAATGTTTATCTTATTTTGATGAACTTATATTGCAAAGGATAGGTTTCAAAATGTGATTTTAAATGCTATGTTTATATGTTAAAATAACATGTGTTGGATACGTTTCAAAATGTGATTTTTAATGCTATGTTTATTTGATAAAATAGAATGTGTTTCATTGGCATCACATGCATGGCATGGGGTGAAGGATTTGTAACCGGAGGGGTCACACTCCATCAGGGCGTTCGAAAAACCTATGTGGGGTACCTTGATGTGCTTTTCCATCAAGAAGAAACCGAAGGGTGGGCGTCCGAAAGACCTATGTGGTGGGTACTTTATGTACATGTGATGGATGGGACTCATTGCATTTGTCATCATTGCATGGCATGGTTTATATGGTTTTGACAATATGATATTATTATATTCATGTTTTGTACTACCCATGTGTTAGCCTTAATTGGAATACCTACTGGGCGCGTTGTTCTAACGCCCTACTTCTTCCCTAGTGGATGACATAAGAAATCAGGGGATCGATGAACGCAAGGAGGGCCAAGCGTAGAAGCTTAGATGATTTATTTTATATTTTGAATAAAGTTACTTATGAACATGTATTCGAGTAACTAGTTTTCGGGAATGTAACAACTTAGATGAATTTGCTATGGTTGGATGTTTTATTGGATAATTGTGATATGATAATTATGATTAAGGAATAGAACTTGGTTCTATTATAATTCCACATGTTATGATTTTATTCCGCAAGTTTGTGTTGTTATGTGCGAACCGTTTTCATGGACTTAGTCCATGCACACATAGGGTTGGTCAGTTAAGGGTCGGACTTTAGAAGTTCGGACTTATCTCGTGTTGTGATGTCCCGCTCTCTATCACTCTTGTTTATAAAAAAAAAATAGACTCTGATTTTTCGGAAGGAAAACGAGTGAAAAAGTCGGGGCGTTACAAGATTATATTGGCCGTATATGAGATATGCGCATGATGTGTTGGAGTATTTTTAAAAGGAGTCCTTTCCTTTCTTAAAGAGTGAAACTAGGGGATTACTAATTAAAGAAGGTGTCCAAATAGAAATAGGATTGCTTTGCCATGTGGGAGTCATGCTCCAAAAGGGATCCTTCTCTTGGTGAAAAACGACAATTGCCATTTCAATAAGATTGGCCGAGTGGGAGGTTTTTATAACAGAAAGGAACCACAACAAGGGGCGCACAGCAATATAGATAACATCAAGATCAGTCTCGGCTTTGTGTTAAAGATCAAGAAGAAGGAGAAAAGATTGGAAGAGCAAGAACAAGCAAAGGAGAACCGAAGGAGTCGCGGAACCGGTAAGTAGTTTTATGTTTTTGTTTAAAGAAATGAACCATAGGGTTCGGCCATGGTGTGCGGCCGAACCCCATGGAACAAGATTAAGGGATGAATGTTGATGTTTAAATAAAAATGGATGAACCATAGGGTTCGGCCATGTTGTATGGCCGAACCCCATGGAAGGACTTTGGTGATTTTTAATGGAAGGTTATTGGTTATTTTTAAAGGATGAAAACCATGGAAAGACATGGTTTAATTTATGGGTTTTTGAGTGATGAAAACCATGGAACATTATGATGATGTTAAAGGGTTTAAAATGGATAAGAATCATGGATCATGGGTTCGGCCATGGTGTATGGCCGAACCCCATGGAAAAATATAGATGGACTCATTTTGGTGATTGATTAAATGGAAATCTTGGAGATGATGGCACAGTTGTAAATACATGCTAAAATGGAGGATCATGGGTTCGGCCATGATGTATGGCCGAACCCCATGAGGTCTTTTTATGAACTTAAGTTGTTAAGGAAATTATAAGGGTCTAACGATTTTTTAAAGAGAATATTATGAACCATAGGGTTCGGCCATGGTGTATGGCCGAACCCCATGAAAGATGGTTACTAATTTAGAAAGTTTCTAATAATGGATGCAATGTAGAAATTGGAAGGTTAGACATCATAGGGTTCGGCCATGGTGTATGGCCAAACCCCATGAATCAATTTTATGGGTCATGTATGGACCTATATGATTAGAGGAATGGAGGATTAAGATAAGTAATTAGCCATGATGGAGGTAATGGCAATTTTGTAAATATCGCCCAAAATTGAAAAATCATGGGTTCGGCCATGTGGTACGGCCGAACCCCATGAACTTGTTAATGGGCCATTTTTGGGTCTTTGTGTAATTTAAATGAATGGTTCACCAAACCAGGGATGAAAGGTGAGAATAATGGAATGATAGCCATGGATGGCATTTTGGTAATTAAGTGAAAATAAGGGACCATGGGTTCGGCCATGGTGTATGGCTGAACCCCATGGGGAATGATTTATGGATTTTATGGACTTGATAAGGTTAGATGATTAAATCTATAAGTGTTTGGTTTTATGAATCAAGGATGGCATGGGTGTGGACTTAATTAAATAAATGAGCAAAAAGGAAACTAAAACAAAAGGGGTGAGGTTCCGCCATGGTGTATGGCCGAACCCCACAAGTTTGGTTTATTGACTTGGACATTATTGTAAACCAAGTGAGACTTGGTTTTAATTGATTGTTATATTATAAGGTAAAGGGACCTCACAAGGTATGTCCGATCGTGAACGGTTACCGGACGAAAGACGCAAGGACATGTTAGTGGTCTTTGGTAGGATTCCACCTCTTTGAAACCATAGCTTTATATAGATTGTTTTTATCTTATTTTTGATGAATATGTTGCAAAGGATATGTTTCAAATTGTGATTTTAAATGCTATGTTTATATGATAAAATAGCATGTGATTCATTTGCATCTCATGCATGGCATGGGGTGAAGGATATGTAACCAGAGGGTCCACACTCCGTCAGGGCGACCGAAAAACCTATGTGGGGTACCTTGATGTGCTTTTCCATCAGGAAGAAACCGGATGGTCCACACTCCGTCGGGCCGTCCGAAAAACCTATGTGGGGTACCTTGATGTGCTTTTCCATCAGGTAGAAACCGGAGGGTCCACACTCCATCGGGGCGACCGAAAGACCTATGTGGGGTACTTTTCTGTACATGTGATGGGTGGGACTCATTGCATTTGGCTTCATGACATGGCATGGTTTATATGGTTTTTGACATTATGATATTATTATATATGTTTTGTACTAACCATGTGTTAGCCCTAATTGGAATACCTAATGGGCGCGTTGTTCTAACGCCCTACTTCTACCCTAGTGGATGACATAGGAAACTAGGGGAACGATGAACGTAAGGAGGGCCAAGCATAGGAGCTTGGATGATTATAGTTTTTATTTTAATAAAGATACTCATGGACTTGTATTTTGAGTATCTAGATTTCGAAATGTAATAACTTTGATAATATTTGCTACGGTTGGATGTTGATTGGATAATTATGTTACGTTAATTACTGATTAAAGACTTGACGTACTTTGCTATCTGATATGGAATAGAACTGGGTTCTATTATAATTCCACAGTTATGATTTTATTATTCTGCATGTTTATGTTGTTATGTGTGAACCATTTTCATGGACTTAGTCGATGCACACATAAGGTTGGCCAGTTAAGGGTCGGACTTTAGAAGGTCGGACTTAACTCGCGTCGTGACGTCCCGCTCTCTATCATTATTTGTTTATAAAAAAAAAAAAAAGACTCTGATTTTCAGAAAGGGAAAGCCGGTGAAAAAGGGCGGGGCGTTGCAGTTGGTATCAGAGTGAACCAGAAAGATTGAATCTTTCGGAGTAAATTAATCAGGGTCTCGAGCATTAATTTACTTCGTTAGACTCAATGGATGATAGCAAAGGAAGTATTGTCAAAATAATTGTTATTATCAAACATAGCAACATAGGATATATTTCCCCGATATCCCCAAATTGAGAACAAACAATTGATACTTAGGAAGTTTCCCCAAAAACAAAGAAAATACAAAGAGTGCTGTTTTGGAAATTTTCCCAAGGACAAGAAACACAAGTTGTTTATTTGGCAAGTTTCCCCAAACAAGAAAGATTATGTGATACATAGAGAAATTCCCCAAAACAAAGATTTTGTTTGATTAGAACTGCTGTTAGCATTGACATACTTCGGTTGTTGTGATACAGATATGTCGAGCAACAAAGAGTATATAGAGTTGTGGGACAGAGGGACACCTGTCCGATAGATCTGGTTTCTTCTTCTGATGATTCCAGCGTACCAAACTTCAACAATGAAGTTGAAATCAGTTAGGACGTGGAAGTAGAATCGCCCGGGTACAATGTTGGGGTTGTTCCAGCCTTTGAACCTGAAGAGGACGAGGAAGATGTCCCAAACTTAGAAGAATCCGTAGGAGAGATAGGCTTGCCCGAGTATACTCCGGCTACTCCGACTTCGGATGAGTTGACAGACTATATGTGTGAATTATGCAATCAAGAGGGGCACAATTGTACTTATTGCCCCCACCCTATTGAGGTTTTTTTGCCCTGTTTGAGGACTTCACGGGCACGGGAATGAGATGACTAACTGTCCATACATTGGGGGACCAGGAATAGTACCATGTTTGACTTGTGGAGTGTTGGGGCACACGTCGACAACATGCCCTGACAATTTCTTCGATTTTTATGATGATGCAGGGTCTTCTACGGAAGATTAGGCTAAGGAGTGGTAAAAGAATGTCGGGGAAATGGGAGATTTTGTAAGGGTTGTGGGTACGTTTTGGAGGGTTGTTCTAACCCTACCAACCCTTGTATTGTGATGAAAGTTTAAATGATTTTCAATAAAGTATGCAAATTTAAGAGTCTATGAGGACTTTGACACTGAGATACATAAGATGGGGTCACTTGATTTTATTGAAATGTGGCATGGATGCGTCTCTCACATGATATTGATGAGATAAGTATTTAGATTCTATGAGATGGCTTAGAGTAGCTATGAGACCGTGGGAACCTCGATATGAAATACGGAGACTTGGTCCCGTAGGGTTGCCGTTGAGGGTGGGTCTCTCGCATGCTACGCGCTAGAGGGCACTCTCACGGCTATTTCGCACACTTATTGTGTGTTGATGCGCAGAGCTAGGTACTATTTTACCCTGTGAGGGTGGTGTTAGCTTCGTTAGACGCGGTTCGACCGCCTTAGAGCTTGATTGAATCACCCTTGGGGTGAAGGGATGCAGGACGGAGTAGAATTGATCACGTTGGACGTGGGTCTTCCACTTAGTAAGTCATGGCTCTTAAGTCTTGCTAGGGGTCGAGGTATATTTGTGAGTAGATATGGTTGCCACCGTCAGGTAGTGACTCATTCGAGTGTTGTTTCTATGGAAAGAATATCTCATGGTAGAGGATGTGCCCTGGATTAATTATGCCCATGAATGGATTATACACATAGAAGGGTTATATTCATGGATAGTTATTAACCATGGATAGATGATACTCACTAATAGAGTGGTACCAGGGATGGATGTGTATAACCGTGGATGATGATTCCAATAGTGGTTTGGATTAATGTCGGGTATCGATACCATGGTAGACATGTCGATAGTATGATGGACATGTTGGTCTCATAGATGATATATAGATCTAATAATTGGGACATGTTTCAATTTACATTCCACGGTATAAGAAAAAGGTGTTAGTCGTATTACGACTTATATCACAGGAAAGTTAGTGTGGAGAGATACTCGGTATCATAGAAGTTTTGAACAGAAGGTGTTAGTCACATAGTGACTTATGTGCAAATAAAGATATACTTACTTTTGGGAGATGTACTTTAGGGAAAAGTTTAGAGTCTAGTGAATGGACGTATTGAACAAGTATGTATTGAACGTATTGAACAAGTACGTATGGAAAATATCTTGGTAGCAGGTAAAGTGAAACAGACTACATTGATCTACATAAGATCGCAAATGGGTTCACGAGAAAAAGAGATAACATGAGACAGAGTAAATTTTGCGAGAATAAAACTCATAGGTTGATATGAGTGACTTTGATGTAAAACTTAACAAGATTGAACAGGAACAACGGGTAGACCTGGAAGTGGAGGAGATATGGGCCAAGATGTTTACTGGTGAAGTCATACCGGAATGGGAGTTACGACCAGGACAAGGTCTTGTATTCCGAGGAAAGATATATGTGCCTAAGAGCTGTAGAAAAGAGTTCTTGATTGAGGCACATCAGACCAAACTCTCTATTCATCCGGGCAGCACCAAGATGTATCACGACCTGAAGAGACATTACTGGTGGCAAGGACTCAAGAAGGATGTGGCAGAATTTGTGGCTCATTGCTTAATGTGTCAGCAGGTTAAGAAGGGACATCAGAAGCCACCAGGGTTACTCAAACCCTTACCAGTGCCGGAATGGAAATGGGAGCACATCTCCATGGATTTTGTAATAGGGTTGCCAAGGTCTTCAAAGGGCAACGATGCGATATGGGTCGTGGTAGACCGACTGACCAAGTCTGCACATTTCATTCCCATCAGGATGACAGACTCATCTGAGACTTTAGGTCGGCGGTATATCAAGGATATCATCAGGTTGCATGGTATACCTCAGACTATTGTGTCCGACAGAGATGGCCGATTTACCAGCAGAGTATGGCAGAGTATGCAGTCGGCCATGGGGACAGACCTACTGATGAGCATAGCATTCCATCCACAGACTGATGGACAATCGGAGAGGACAATACAGACATTGGAAGATATGCTGAAAGCATGTATGCTAGATTTCAAGGGTGGATGGGACGATCACTTGCCATTGGTAGAATTCTCATACAACAACAGTTACCAGGCAAGCCTCCAGATGGCTCCATTTGAGGCATTATATGGTAGACCATGTTGATCACCTGTGTACTGGACAGAGGCCGGTGAGCCTACACTAATTGGACCTGAGTTGGTTGCAGAGATTACAGCGCAAATATAGTTTATATGGCAACACCTATTGACGGCGCAAAGTCGTCAGAAGAGCTATGCTGACAAAAGGAGGAGGTTCCTTGAATTTGAAGTGGGGGACATGGTATTCTTGAAAGTCTCGCCACGAAAGGGACACATGAGATTTGGAAAGAAGGGGAAATTGTCGCCAAGATGTGTGGGACTGTTTTCAATCATAAGAAGGATGGGGGACGTGGCCTATCAGTTGGCACTCCCATCACAGTTGGCATCTTTGCACGATGTGTTCCATATATCGATGTTGAGGAAGTACAATCCTGATCCTTCTCATGTACTGAACATGCAAGACATAGAGATCCAAAGCGACGTGACATACGTTGAAAAGCCTGTCCAAGTGGTGGACACAGAACAAAGGGTATTACGGAACCGAGTGATCTAGTTTGTCAAGGTGGTATGGGATCGACATGGCATTGAGGAAGCCACATGGGAACTCGAGTCGGAAATGAGAAAAGCTCATCCTGAGCTATTTATGTAAATGTTTAAAACCCTACTTCACTCGATTTTCGGGACGAAAATTTTAAAAAGAGGCAACACCCCGAATTTTCAAGTTATTTATATATATGAAAATTACCCATTTAATTTGTGAATTATTAGATATGGACCTTATATGGGTAAAGTGTTGGGTCATTTCCCAAGTAAGACCCAACTGATTGTGGAAATGGTTTCAAATAAATTAAATGCGGCTGAATTTAATTAGTAATACAATATTATATAAATAACGAATGGAATAGTTGTGCATGGCCGAATATTAGGTTTGCATATCCATGTTTATGTGCATAAAGATTTTAGGATTGGAATAAAGATTACATTGGCCGTATATGAGATATGCGCATGATGTGTTGGAGTATTTTTAAGAGTCCTTTCCTTTCTTAAAGAGTGAAACTAAAGGATTACTAATTAAAGAAGGTGTCCAAATAGAAATAGGATTGCTTTGCCGTGTGGGAGTCATGTGCCAAAAAGGGATCCTTCTCTTGGTGAAAAACGGCAATTGCCATTTCAATAAGATTGGCCGAGTGGGAGGTTTTTATAACAAAAAGGAACCACAACAAGGGGCGCACGGCAATATACATAACATCAAGATCAGTCTCGGCTCTGTGTTAAAGATCAAGAAGAAGGAGAAAGGATTGTAAGAGCAAGAACAGACGAAGGAGAATCGAAGGAGTCGCAGAACCGGTAAGTAGTTTTACGTTTTTGTTTAAAGAAAGGAACGATAGGGTTCGACCATGGTGTGTGGCCGAACCCCATGGA
The DNA here is from genome assembly GCA_013350335.1 of Chimonanthus salicifolius. NCBI lineage: Eukaryota > Viridiplantae > Streptophyta > Magnoliopsida > Laurales > Calycanthaceae > Chimonanthus > Chimonanthus salicifolius. The sequence goes on from CM023539.1 coordinate 18,486,648, forward strand.
ACAAGATTAAGGGATGAATGTTGATGTTTAAATAAAAAGGGATGAACCATAGGGTTCGGCCATGTTGTATGGCCGAACCCCATGGAAGGACTTTGGTGATTTTTAATGGAAGGTTATTGGTTATTTTTAAAGGATGAAAACCATGGAAAAACATAGTTTAATTTATGGGTTTTTGAGTGATGAAAACCATGGAACATTATGATGATGTTAAAGGGTTTAAAATGGATAAGAATCATGGATCATGGGTTCGGCCATGGTGTATGGCCGAACCCCATGGAAAAATATAGATGGACTTATTTTGGTGATTGATTAAATGGAGATCTTGGAGGTGATGGCAAAGTTGTAAATGCATGCTAAAATGGAGGATCATGGGTTCAGCCATGATGTATGGCCGAACCCTAAGAGGTATTTTTATGGACTTGAGTTGTTAAGGAACTTATAAGGGTCTAATGATTTTTTAAAGAGAATATTATGAACCATAGGGTTCGGCCATGGTGTATGGCCGAACCCCATGAAAGATGGTTACTAATTTAGAGTTTCTAATAATTGATGCAATGTAGAAATTGGAAGTTAGACATCATAGGGTTCGACCATGGTGTATGGCCGAACCCCATGAATCAATTTTATGGGTCATGTATGGACATATATGATTAGAGGAATGGAGGATTAAGATAAGTAATTAGCCATGATGGAGGTAATGGCAATTTTGTAAATATCGCCTAAAATTGAAAGATCATGGGTTCGGCCATGGTGTATGGCCGAACCCCATGAACTTGTTAATGGGCCATTTTTGGGTCTTTGTGTAATTTAAATGAATGGTTCACCAAACCAAGGGATGAAAGGTGAGAATAATGGAATGATAGCCATGAATGGCATTTTGGTAATTAAGTAAAAATAAGGGACCATGGGTTCGGCCATTGTGTATGGCTGAACCCCATGGGGAATGATTTATGGATTTTATGGACTTCATAAGGTTAGATGATTAAATCTATAAGTGTTTGGTTTTATGAATCAAGGATGGCATGGGTGTGGACTTAATTAAATAAATGAGCAAAAAGGAAGATAAAACAAAAGGGGTGAGGTTCGGCCATGGTTTATGGCCGAACCCCAAAAGTTTGGCTTTCGGACTTGGACATTATTGTAAATCAAGTGGGACTTGGTTTTAATTGATTGTTATATTATAAGGTAACGGGACCTCACAAGGTGTGTACGATCGGAAGCGGTTACCGGACGAAAGATGCAAGGACACGTTAGTGGTCTTTGGTAGGATTCCACCTCTTTGAAACCATGGGTTTATGTAGATTGTTTTTATCTTAGTTTTTATGAATATGTTGCAAAGGATATGTTTCAAATTGTGATTTTAAATGCTATGTTAATATGATAAAATAGCATGTGATTCATTTGCATCTCATGCATGGCATGGGGTGAAGGATATGTAACCGAAGGGTCCACACTCGGTCGGGGCATCCGAAAAACCTATGTGGGGTACCTTGATGTACTTTTCCATCAGGAGGAAATCGGAGGGTCCACACTCCGTCGGGGCGTCTGAAAGACCTATGTAGGGGTACTTTTATGTACATGTGATGGATGAGACTCATTGCATTTGGCTTCATGACATGGCATGGTTTATATGGTTTTTGACATTATGATATTATTATATATGTTTTGTACTAACCGTGTGTTAGCCCTAATTGGAATACCTACTGGGCACGTTGTTCTAACACCTTACTTCTACCCTAGTGGATGACACAGGAAACCAGGGGAACGATGAACGCAAGGAGCGCCAAGCATAGGAGCTTAGATTATTATAGTTTTTATTTTAATAAAGATACTCATGGACTTGTATTTTGAGTGTCTAGATTTCGGAATGTAATAACTTAGATAATATTTGCTACGGTTGGATGTTGATTGGATAATTATGTTACGTTAATTACTGATTAAAGACTTGATGTAATTTACTATCTGATATGGAATAGAACTGGGTTCTATTATAATTCCGCAGTTATAATTTTATTATTCCGCATGTTTATGTTGTTATGTGTGAACCGTTTTCATGGACTTAGTCCATGCATACATAGGGTTGGCCAGTTAAGGGTCGGACTTTAGAAGTTCAGACTTAGCTTGCGTCGTGACGTCCCGCTCTCTATCACTCTTTGTTTAGAAAAAAAATAGACTCTGATTTTCAGAAAGGGAAAGCGAGTGAAAAAGGGTGGGGCATTACATAAGCTTCATACAGTAATTTCCTTGTTTCAAAGAAATTTAGAAAAATTTCAAGTGTACTAACTCAAATTTGATAGCGTTCTCAGTAATATGACCAAAATTGAAGAATGATGAAATCCAAAACGACTTGATGCGCTTAAGAAAAAAAAGGATTGACTTAAATCCCTCAGATAAATAGATTGGCACTAAAGCTCACTGGGTCAAGTCTCCACTAGTATTCCTCCGGTGATAACTATACTCGTGAAATATTTTCATTTTCCAACTAATTTTAATATGGCTCTGTGAAAATTGTTCCGAATATAAATCCTATAAAAATCTTATCGAAAAAGTATGATATGAAAATTTTTATTTACCTATTAATGCTGAAAAATCACTTAGACTCAACAAATCTCTTTTTATTTTCTCAAAAGTGGTAGTCTCAGTGTTCTATTATTGTTCCCTTGATTAATTCTTTTTTTAAACTCACAAAAACTTTTAGTGGACTCAATTGTTTTTATTGGACTCAACTAGTGTATCCCATTTTGATATCCCCAAATTTAAATTAAACATTGTCCTCAATGTTCCTTAATCTATAGTGATTAGGTGCAAATTAGAAATTTTTTGGAACAGTGTTAATTAGGGTTCAGGTGTATTTAAAAGGGTTCATTCACAATGGACCTAAAACAAAAAATCCTAAACTAGAATGACTCTAGACTGACTGACACAACAATTGACCTAAGATGGTGATTATGGTGATTTAGGTGACTTGGGTGGCTCTATGTAGGGAAGAAATGCTATAACGGAACGTAGAACATTGGGAAACTGAGGGCTTGCAAAATATCTTGTTTTTAAGTATGCTCCCGATTCTACATATCTGGTAAAATTCCATAGATCGTTCATGTCATACGGAGGAAGTCTTTGATAGGATTCTCCTCAAAGATAGGATTTACCTCATGATTCCCCTCAATAATTAGGTTCTTGCCACCATTGGTAAGATTTTCCTCGCCATGGTTACAACGATTGGTTTCTAATGTATGTTCTAACATTGAAATTGCCATGACCCCACAAATCCTATTGTCACCCATAATGGATTGATGACTAATGGGATGTTCACAATTTGGGGACTCAATTCTAAACAATCGCTTGGTCAAATCGCGTCTCCAAACACTCATTTTCACCAACAATGACAAAACAAGACAAAAAAAAAATTCAAACAAAAAAAATGACCTAAAACTAAAAATGAAAACCTAAACTAACCTAGGTCTCTAGACTGGCTACTATTTTTTCTCTAAAACGTCTAAATCTCCATTTAAGAGTTTAACCACAATCATAGCCAAGTAATTTCCCAGGTAAGTGGAGGAGCATCTGGCAATCTACTATTTTCCACTTATCCTTAGGCTGTTTACACCTTGGTGACAGAACTAATCCTAGACACCCTGATTGAAGAAAAACTAAAATTGGTGATAAAAAATTAATTGAATTGAACATTATCCTAATCAGCATTAAAGACCCTAAAAACTAACTAATGGTTGCTACTTTGATTTTACTTTAAAGAGCATGAACCATTTTTATTTATTAATCTTTCTTATTTTTCTATTTTTCTGATTGCAAACCTAAATCTAACAATGCAATATACAAAAGCAAATATGCAAACAATTATCAAACAATTTATACTAATGCATTAGACTAGCAACCTAAATGCATGATCAAAGTATATATGCAATATTTTTTATATATTTTTTTAAATACAAAATAAATAAAAGCACCTTAATAAAAAGAAAATTGTTAGGCACTTACCGAAGCCTATGCGCGTATTTCCAAACAATCTTAACTAGTGTTTTTTAAAAATTCTTGAAAAGCACAACACGTGAACACAGGTGAAGATTTTAACTCAAGAATGCATGAACTATTTAAATGCAAATTCCTAAAGTATAACTAAGAGAGATTAAAATAATTGAATCATAATCAAGACTTCTAAACAAATACAAGATCATATATTAATTTCTAAATTAAACACCATTAACTAAAAAAATATTTTTATTATGAAACCGTCTAAACTTAGATGATGATCTAAAATTAAAAACTTCCTAGGTTTAGAAATTATTCAAAATTTGACGTCTCCAAGGTTGGACAATTTTCTAAAAATAGTATGTTTCTCAGATTAAATATTTTAAAACTGTCTACAGACAGAAGTTCTAAAACTTTCCAAAATCAGATTTGTTTTCTAAAAATAGAATATTTCTAAAATAAATCATATTTACAAAATTAGAAAATGGCTAAAAGGAGAAACTAGTTGAGTCCATCAAATTTTCAAAATTAGAAATATCTACAAAAATAGAAACTTCTAAATTCAACAAGTATCTAAGTTTAGCAAAAATTTCATGTTTAGATAAATTCTAAGATCCCCTCTATTTTAAAGGAAATTTTAATTTTAGGTAACCTTCCAAAATTAGAGTTTCTAAAAATAGAACTTTCTAATTTTAAAAAGGTGCCTAAATTAAAAGATTCCAAAAATAGAAATCTTTTCTAAAATCACAATATCTCAAAACATATAATTTGCATATTTCCCCGGCAGAGGTGCCAAAAACTTGTTGTGTAAATTTTAAATTTATAACTTGCAAGCGCACGAATCATTTAATAGTATACCGTTAAGAGTGTGAGGTCGATCTTACCAGGAAACAACAAAAATATATTAAAAAACAAAGTATATGAAATTAAAACATTGTGATTAAAGAAAATATAGATCTTTAGAAACAACCTAAATATTAAAATCAAACTCTAATTTTTACAAATATGACTTTGAATTAGTGGCATTCCAGTTCTAATAATCAAATCTAAAAGTTAGAGTATCATCATCTAAATAAAGAATTTAACCAATAATCCAATTTAATTAAAGTAGTGGTATTGAACTAGAATTTTTAAATAATCTCAAACCAGTTTAAGAGAACAAAATTAAAATGCAATCAACTCAATTTCAACCTAGTTCAAAAAAAATTGAGAGAATAAAAAAAGAATTAAAAAATTTAATAAAAATAATGAAATATTCACATACTGTATAACGGAATTGAAACAAGTATTTATGGAGGCATTTTATCCCATTTAATGATAAAATCACGGCCTAGACTATGAAATCTTCAAGAATTATGAAATACATATTCAAATTTACCATTTATTAAAATTCCAATTAAAAATATTATAGATTCCATTAAATAAGAAATTCCCAATTCAAGCCTTAGGCTTAGACAGAAATTTATACTTTCCTTTCCAAATCTAAAACTAGGAAGATCAAGTTCCACCGAACCTAAAAGGGGTTCTGTTTTACCTTAAAAATTCTCAAAATAATTTCTAACATAACATTTATAAGAGGAATTAAAATAAAAATTCAAACTATCATTACACGATATTCAATAATTGGAAAACCATACATCTAAAATAAGCTACCATGAATTTTGTTCAAATAAATCGGAATATGGAATTACAATGCTTTTGGAGTTTTGCATCAAAGACCGAAATCACAAAAACTTACAAATTAAATTCGAAAATTCCTTTCTTCTCTAATCTCTTCAGCCTCCAATCTTCAGTTCTCCTTCAATCTTTGCTCAAATTCAAATTTTACAATACCAGAGCCCCTTTATTTATAGTGCTCAAAAGAAACTGGATTAGGCAAGGCTTGGAGAGCATTCCTTCATAATTCTCTCTCCAAAATTCTCTATCCTAAACTTCCTCCGAAATTCTCTCCCTTTTAATTATCCAAATTTACTGTCTTTTCCAAGCCATGGGCGAATTTTGCAGATAAGACTCCATGATTTTAGGGATTTTAGATTATTTTGGAAAGTAGGGTATAAATCCCATTTTTCTACACATGCACCAGTTTGCAGCTCAATTTTGATCTTGTTAACGTCAAAATCACGAAATTTCATAAACTACTAAGTTGTAGACCTTAAAGTCTTCTTTCCAAAACAACAATAATAAACGTAATCGGCATCAGATTGAAAAATTACGGCCAAAATACTGAAACTATGTGAAAATATTCCTCATTCCAAAATTCACTCTCGTCAATCCAAATCCCATTTTTTTCTATCATTCTTGCTTCCACAATGTTTCACACTAAATTCACTGGTCCCACTTTGTCTTTTGGACTTGGATCCCATTCTTAGACTTTTATCTAGCCCAAAATACTTGTGGACTTTGGCTCATTGGCTTCCAATTGCAGACTTTGGCTTCAGGCTTCAGACTCGAACAGTGGGTCCATTTGTGTATTTATAAATTTCTACCACCTTTTCAATTTAATATTGTTTAAAAGTTATTATTATAATTCAAACTCTCATATCTGGATCTGAAGTATAATAATTTAGTACAATTCCAAAATCTATTTAGGTGGTAAGAAATAAAAACTTTCCAAAAATAGAACTAGGGCCCACTTTTCTTTATTTCAATTTATTTATCTTGTATTCTCACAAATACGGTGCAAAAATAAAAAACTCCGTTAAATGCAAAATCAAAGGCTAACTAATCCAAAATTAAAGGTAAAATGGTCATTTTCAGTGATCAACAAAAACCCCTGAACTTAGATTTTACTAGGCCTCGAACAAAACAAAAACTAAAAGGTAACAACTAATAACTGAAAATTAAAATCCTAAATTACACCACTTTCGCTTGCACTCTCGATTGCATTTAGCGTATGCAACAAGCCTTTAAACCCCTAGGCTACCCCTAGTGGACGAGTTATAGTCTCATGAAGCTTACAGTGATGATACCCACAACATCCAAATTGTCTAGCTTAGTTTCAGCTTCAGCAAAAACGTGCACTAAAAATCTAGACATCATACGATTCCAAAATTTATTTTACAAAACTTATATCTGGAGTGTAGTGTGTGCTTAGCCAATATTAAATTAGTTTTATTTTTCCAAACAGGCACAAGTTTTGTAACTACCATTGGAAAATAGGTTTTGACTTCAAACCTCACCAGATATATCTCTTTGAAAGACTAACGCTCAGAGGTTTGGGTTTAGTTTCTCTCAAATGTATATGTGAGCGGAGTTTATGCTTTCGAATCAAAATTTCTCACATATGTATTTAGAAAGGACAGCATAGATTAAAGAAAATAAACAGATCTCATGAATGGATGCCACTTCCCTGGGAACATTGAGTCATACACTATCATTTCCCCCCCTTTATTCTCCACATGACATACCATATTAGACTTAAGATCAATAGGACTTCCTATAGGACGAAATGTGGCTTATGACTGTGTCATATCAAAAAAGGATAATAAGACTCTAAAAATAAATATTTTGAATTAGAAAAGTTAGAGGTTTTCAAAATATAAGACAAGATATTTTTCCTCTATTTTTTCTCTTTTCAGCAATTTTCAAAATATTCATCTTTTCTTTTTATTCTTCTTTGTTCACATCCTTCTTTTGATGTCTGGATGTACCGTTTATTTTCTTTTCAATTTTTTTTAAGTGCCAATTTTTACTTTTTTTTAGAATACCATCCCAAAAATCCATCTCTAACCTTTTCTGGATCCTTAGAATAGGTTACAAATATTTCTGTTTTGGATCAGACTCCAGAACGGGAGTTGGGTACTGTAAACATGGCTAATCAATAAAATAGGCTATATGCTCAATTGGGAACTATCAGGGTAAATGACAAAAAATAAGTTGGCATGAAGGCTCAAACGATCCAAAAATGGCTTCTATCATATCATAAGTTTCATACAGTAATTTCCTTGTTTCAAATAAATTCAGAAAAAATTCAAGTGTACTAACTCAAATTTGATAACGTTCTTAGTAATATGACCAAAATTGAAGAATGATGAAATCCAAAACGACTTGATGTGCTTAAGAAAGAAAATGGATTGACTTAAATCCCTCAAATAAATAGATTGACATTAAAGCTCACTAGGTTAAGTCTGTAACACCCCACCCTTCTCGCATCGAAATCAACGCCTGTTTTTTTTTTTTTTAATATCAGAGTATGAGCAAGAGCGGAATGTCACGACGCGAGCAAAGTCTGAACTTCTAAAGTCCGACCCTTAACTGGCCAACCCTATGTGTGCATGGACCAAGTCCAAGAAAACAGTTCACACATAGCAATACGATACACATGCGGAATACATCACAACACGCGGAATAAAATTAGAACCAAGTTCTCTTCCATTGATAGCAAAGTACATAGTCAAACAATCATATTAATCATTATCCAAATAAAACATCCAACCATAGCAATTCATCTAAGTTATTACATTCCGAAATCTGGATACTCCAAATACAAATCTCTGAGCATCTTAAACAAAATATAAAACTAAAAGTATTCCAAGCTCCTATCTTTGTCCCTTTCCGCGTTTAGCGTTTTCCTCGTTTCCTGCATCATCCACTAAAGGGTAGAAGTAGGGCGTTAGTACAACGCGCCCAGTAGGTATTCCAGTTAGGGTTAACACATGGGTTAGTACCAAAAATCCAGATATAATAAATATAACAAATCAGTTATAATAAATCATATCATACTCATAAAGCATCGTATCAAAACAGTGTATAATAATAGAGATCCAATCATACCGATAGAAACTAGAACCTTGTATGATAATAAAAGTCATAATCATGCTGATTCAATGCCATGCCATGCTATCATATGCAATGAGTCCCTCCCATCTCAAAACACATGGAACTCTCATCATCAAGGTATCTTCGTGGTGGGACTCTCATCACCAAGGTCGCAGAACATATGGTATACTCTTGATGGAATTCTCATCATCAAGGTATTCCTCCTGGTGGGACTCTCATCACCAAGGAGGCCCCACAGTTGCCTTACGGACATTTCGATGGAGTGTGGGCTCCGGTTGCACAGTATGCTCTTGATGGAACTTTCCTCATCAAGGTAATCCTCCTGGTGGGACTCTCATCACCAAGGGAGGCCCCATAGTTGTCTTCCCTCCCATGCCAGGCATGAGATGCAAATGCCAACATGCTATGCAGAAAACACATATCATAGCATTTAAAAATCACAGTTTAAAACATATACCGCACATGCTATTTTATCATATAAACATAGCATTTAAAGTCACAATTTGAAACATATACTTTGCAACATAAATTCATCAAAATAAGATAAACAATTGTACATAAACCCATGGTTTCAATGAGGTGGAATCCTACCAAAGACCGTTAACGCGTGCTTGCGTCTTTCGTCCAATAATCCATCGCCGATCGCGCACCACTTGAGAGATCCCGTTACCTTATAATATAATATTAAGTCAACACCAAGTCCTATTTGATTTGCAATATTTAAATCCATAAACCATACTTGTGGGGTTCGGCCATACCTATGGCCAAGCCTCACCCTTTTTGTTCATTTATTCCGTTAATTACCAAAATGCCATTGGTCCAAACCTTAGTTAATATTCTATTTATTTTAATCCAAAGTACATAACCCTAGGTCCGCCAATCAATTCCCATGTTTAGATCCAAATACATAGATCCTAAACATCTAAGTTCTCCAAATAATTTCTCATATAATTACCTTATTGCCATACAAGGCTAAACTTCCATCTTTAGCAAGTATTTACAATTTTTGCCACTCATGGCTTACATAACCCATAGTTTCTTTTAAAATCTTTCACCCGTTACATGGTCCATAATAATTTCTCAACAACTTAAGTTTATACTTAGAAAGTCCACATCTAGAAACTTTCCAATTTCATTAACCAACTTCCATACTTAGAAAGTCCCTAAAATGGAAACTTTCTAAATTATCATTTCCTAATCTTGGATCCATAATTCCAAGTTCTTTCCATAAATAGGTCATTTCTAAATTAAAGACTTTCCATTTTAATCCTACCTTCCAAAAACAATTAACATACTTTAAAAATGCCATTACAACTCCATGGGGTTCGGCCATACACCATGGCCGAACCCTATGGTTCATAAGGTTCTCTTTTAAAATCCATACATAGTATTCAATGGCTTTCATCATTCACACTTCCATAAATAAATAGTTTCCAAACTTAATCTCCACCTTTCCATAATTGGAAGGTTTCTATAATTAAACTCCACCTTCTATTATTAGAAGGTTTCCATATTTTACCATCCAAAATTAGAAGCTTTCTAATTTAGCCAACTCCTTCCAAAATAGAAACTTCCCAAATTAGTAACCATTTTCCATACTTGGATGCTTTCCAATTTAGCGACACTTTCCATAATGGATGCTTTCCAATTTAGCCGCCCCATCCATACATGGAAGCTTTCTAAATTTAGCAACCTTCTTTCCAAAATTAGAAGCTTTTTAATTTTAGCAACACTTTCCATATTTGGAACCTTTCCACATTAATCCCCATTCCAAAAACAACCCCATGGGGTTCGGCCAAGCACCATGGCCGAACCCTATGGTTCATGACCTTCCTCAATGGTTTAGATCCATTAAACTCAACCACCAATTCATTAAATATTTGGTGGGGTTCGGCCATACACCATGGCCAAACCTCACCCCTTCTTTTCATTAGTATGGATCCAAACAATTAGCCATAAAACAATCCATATTCTTTCATTGATTTCATGAATCTAAAACCGACCACCATCAAAGGTTTTTATGATTTAAATCTAAGATCATAAACCCAATGAATAAATCAAAACTCTCGATGGTTTTCAATCTTAAAATCCATCAATTAAATAAAATCTTTCCATGGGATTCGGCTATACACTATGGCCGAACCCTAGGGTTCTTTCTCTCCATTTAAACCATTAAATCATCTCCAATCTCCCTCCATGGGATTCTTTTTGTTTCAAAAATAAAACTATACCATTAAGATACTAACCTCTTTCCGATTAATTTCTTGTTCTCTCCTTGCTTGATCTTTCTTTTCCAATCTTCTTCTCCTTTCTCCTTGCTCTTGCCGTGTGGAAGAGAATGATGAATTGAGAGAGGGAGAGAGAGGAATAAACTCAACAATAAAGGATGTCAAAAACCGTGTATCCCTCTTGATCTCTCCTTTTATAGCCTTTCTTAATCCCACATTAGAAAGTTCTTAAGATAAGCAACTCTTAGCCGTGCGCCCCTTGTGTTCCCCAGTTTTTTACACATATACCATATTGTAGCTCAGTTTTGACCTTGTTAACTTCTGAATCAGAAAAATTGGTAAACTACAAAGTTGTAGCCCATGAAGGTTTCTTTGCAACGCAAAAGGAATCAAGGCAATCGGATATTGGAATGGAAATTTATAACTAAAATACTAAACATATGTCAAACCTTCCTTATTTAACCATGGCCGACTTTCCCTCTTTAATTAGCCATAGCCGACTTTCCCTTTCTTAATTTAAGACCTTCCAAGCGCCCAATGATAAAATACATATAGCAATGCCGTGTACCCTCCTTTTTAATTAGTTTAAGATTATTTGCATACCCTATTTAAAATTATCACATGCACATAAACATAGATTTTGAAATTCGGCCATGCATAATTTTGGATTAAGATCCATATCTCATATTCATCAATTAAATTGGATAACTTTCATATAAAATAATAAATTGGAAAACCGGGGTATTACAGGCACATCTTCCACCATGAGATATTTTATCCGTAGGAACAACAGTCGAATAAATCACTACATGACTGTGGTAACAATACCAATTCATGAATATTCCCTGACCCCTTAGTAAAACGCACCCATGCCGCATCTCAATAAAATCAAGTACCTCGTCACCTACATTTTAGTGACAAAATCCTTGTAAACTCGTAAATTTGCAAACTTTTATTGAAAATCATTCGAACTTTCATCACAATACAAATGTAGGTAGGGTTAGAACAAACCCTTTATTGCGTAACTACAACCCTTACAAAATCTTTCCCTTTTTTCCCGACATTCTCTTACCACTACTTAGGCAAATCTTCTGTATCACAAAAATAGAAGCATATCAAATGCCAATAGTAAATCTAAACAACTAACCTTTGTTTTGGGGGAATTTCTCTATGTATCCCATAATGTCTCTTGTTTTGGGGAAATTGCCAAATAAACATCTTGTGTCTCTTATCCGTGGGAAAATTGCCAAATAAACATTTTGTGTTTCTCATCCTTGGGGAATATATCCGATTTTGCTATGTTGGATAATTCCGATTATTTTGACTGTACTTCCTTTGCTATCATCCATTGTGTCTAACGAAGTAAATTAATGCATGAGAACCGGATTAATTTACTCCGAAAGATTCAATTTTCGGGTTCATTCTGATACCAACTATAACACCCCGCCCTTCTCGCATCGAAATCAACGCCTGTTTTTTTTTTTTTTTAAATATCATAGTATGAACAAGAGCGGAATGTCACGACGCGAGCTAAGTCCGAACTTCTAAAGTCCGACCCTTAACTGGCTAACCCTATGTGTGCATGGACCAAGTCCAAGAAAACAGTTCACACATAGCAATACGATACACATACGGAATACATCATAACATGCGGAATAAAATTAGAACCAAGTTCTCTTCCATTGATAGCAAAGTACATAGTCAAATAATCATATTAATCATTATCCAAATAAAACATCCAACCATAGCAATTCATCTAAGCTATTACATTCCGAAATCTGGATACTCCAAATACAAATCTTTGAGCATCTTAAACAAAATATAAAACTAAAAGTATTCCAAGCTCCTATCCTTGTCCCTTTCCGCGTTTAGCGTTTTCCTCGTTTCCCGCATCATCCACTAAAGGGTAGAAGTAAGGCGTTAGCACAACGCGTCCAGTAGGTATTCCAGTTAGGGTTAACGCATGGTTTAGTACCAAAAATCCAGATATAATAAATATATCAAATCAGTTATAATAAATCATATCATACTCATAAAGCATCGTATCAAAACAGTGTATGATAATAGAGATCCAATCATACCGATAAAAACCAAAATCTTGCATGATAATAAAAGTCATAATCATGCCGATTCAATGCCATGCCATGCTATCATATGCAATGAGTCCCTCCCATTGCAAAACACATGGTATACTCATGATGGAACTCTCATCATCAATGTATCTTCCTGGTGGGACTCTCATCACCAAGGTCGCAGAACATATGGTATACTCTTGATGGAATTCTCATCATCAAGGTATTCCTCCTGGTGGGACTCTCATCACAAAGGAGGCCCCACAGTTGCCTTACAGACATTCCGACAGAGTGTGAGCTCCAGTTGTACAGTATGCTCTTGATGGAACTTTCCTCATCAAGGTAATCCTCCTGGTGGGACTCTCATCACCAAGGGAGGCCCCACAGTTGCCTTACGGATATTCCGACGAAGTGTGGGCTCCGGGTACCTGTCTTCCCTCCCATACCATGCATGAGATGCAAATGCCAACATGCTATGCAGAAAACACATATCATAGCATTTAAAAATCACAGTTTAAAACATATACTGCACATGCTATTTTATCATATGTCCATGGGGTTCGGCCATGCACTATGTCCGAACCCTATGGTTCTTTCTCTCCATTTAAACCATTAAATCATCTCCAATCTCCCTCCATGGGGTTTGGCCAAACACCATGGCCGAACCCTATGGTTCTTTTTGTTTCAAAAATAAAACTATACCATTAAGATACTAACCTCTTTCCGATTGATTTCTTGTTCTCTCCTTGCTTGATCTTTCTCTTCCAATCTTCTTCTCCTTTCTCCTTGCTCTTGCCATGTGGAAGAGAATGATGAATTGAGAGAGGGAGAGAGAGGAGTAAACTCAACAATAAAGGATGTCAAAACCGTGTATCCCTCTTGATCTCTCCTTTTATAGCCTTTCTTAATCCCACATTAGAAAGTTCTTAAGATAAGCAACCCTTAGCCGTGCACCCCTTGTGTTCCCCGTTTTTACACATATACCATATTGTAGTTCAGTTTTGACCTTGTTAACTTCCAAATAAAAAAAGTGGTAAACTACAAAGTTGTAGCCCTTGAAGTCTTCTTTCCAACTCAAAAAGAATCAAAGCAATTGGACATTGGAGTGGAAATTTATAACCAAAATACTGAACATATGTCAAACCTTCCTTATTTAACCATGGCCGATTTTCCCTCTTTAATTAGCCATCGCCAACTTTCCCTTTCTTAATTTAATACCTTCCAATCGGCCAATACTTAAATACATATAGCAATGCCGTGTACCCTCCTTTTTAATTAGTTTAAGATTATTTGCATACCCTATTTAAAATTATCACATGCGCATAAACATAGATTTTGTAATTCGGCCATGCATAATTTTGGATTAAGATCCATATCTCATATTCATCAATTAAATTGGATAACTTTCATATAAAGTAATAAATTGGAAAACCGGGGTATTACAAAGTCTCCACTAGTACTCCTCTGGTGATAACTGGACTCGTGGAATATTTTCTTTTTCCAACTAATTTTAATATAGCTATGTAAAAATTGTTCCGAATATAAATCCTATAAAAATGTTATCGAAAAAGTATGATATGAGAATTTTTATTTACTTCTTAATGCTGAAAAATCACTTAAACTCAACAAATCTTTTTTTTTTTTCTCAAAAGGGGTAGTCTCAGTGTTCACTTACTTTTCCCTTGATTGAATTTTTTTTTTTTTGACTCACAAAAAATTTTAGTGGACTCAATTTTTTTTTATTGGACTCAACTAGTGTATCAAATTTTGATACCCCCAAACTTAAATTAAACATTATCCTCAATGTTCCTTAATCTACAGTGATCAGGTGAAAATCAGACTTTTTTTGGAACAATGTTAATTAAGGTTCAAGTGTATTTAAAAGGGTTCACTCACAATGGACCTAAAACAAAAATCCTAAACTAGAATGACTCTAGACTGACTGACACAACATTTGACCTAAGATGGTGATTATGGTGATTTGGGTGAGTTGGGTGGATCTATGTAGGGAAGAAATGTTATAATGGAATGTAGATCATTGAGAAATTGAGGGCTTGCAAAATATCTTGTCATAAGTACGCTCCCGGCTCAACATATTTGGTAAAATTCCATAGATTGTTCATGTCATATAGAGGGAAGTCTTGGATAGGATTCTCCTCAAAGATAGGATTTACCTCATCATTCTCATCAACAATTAGGTTCTTGCCACCATTGGTTAGACTCTCCCCACCATGGTTACAATGATTAGGTTCTAATGTAGGTTCTAACGTTGAAATTGCCATGACCCGACGGACCCTACTGTCATCCATAATGGATTGGTGAGTAACGGGATGTTCACAATTTGGGGACTCAATTCTAACCAATCACTTGGTCTTATCGCATCTCCAAACACTCATTTTCACCAACAAGGACAAAACAAGACCAAAACAAATTCAAACAAAATAAATGATCTAAAACTAAAAATAATAACCTAAACTAACCTAGGTCTCTAGATTGGCTCCTAATCTTTTCAACAAAAATTCTAAATCTCCAATTAAGAGTTTAACCACAATCATGGCCAGGTAAGTTCCCAGGTAAGTGGAGGAGCACTTAACTATCTACTTATTTTCCACTTATCCTTAGGCTGTTTACACCTTGGTGACAGAACTAATCCTAGACACCATGATTGAAGAAAAACTAAAATTGGTGACAAAAAAATAATTGAATTAAAGATTGTCCTAATGAGTATGAAAGACCCTAAAAACTAACTAATGTTGCTACTTTGATTTTACTTTAAAGTGCATGAACCATTTTTGTTTACTAATCTTTTTTATTTTTCTATTTTTGTGAATGCAAACCTAAATCTAACAATGCAAGTTATAAAAGCAAATATGCAAATAATATCAAACAATTTATACTAATGCATAAGACTAGCAACTTAAATACCTGATCAAAGTAAATATGCAATATTTTTTTAAATACAAAATAAATAAAAGCACCCTAATAAAATCTATATGAATGCATGAAAAACATAAAATCAAAAGAAAATAGTTTGGCACTTACGTTAGCCTATGCGCGTATTTTCAAATAATCTTAACTCGTGATTTTTAAAAATTCCTAAGAAATACAACACATGAACATAGGTGAAGATTCTAACTCAAGAATGCATGAACTATTTAAATGAAAATTCCTAAAGTATAACTAAGAGAGATTGCAATAATTGAATCCTAATCAAGACTTCTAAACTAATACAAGATCATAAATAAATTTCCAAATTAAATACCATTAACTAAAAAAGAAAATAGTTTTATTAAGAAACCTTCAAAATTTAGATGATGATCTAAAATTAAAAACTTCCTAGGTTTAGAAATGATTCAAAATCGGATATCTCCAAGGTTGGACAATTTTCTAAAAATTAGATCTTTCTCAAATTAGATATTTTAAAACTTTCCATAGACAAAAGTTCTAAAACTTTCCAAAACTAGATTTGTTTTCTAAAAATAGAATATTACTAAAATAAATCATATTTATAAAATTAGAAAATGGCTAAAAGGAGAAACTAGTTGAATCCTATCAAATTTCCAAAAGAAGAAATATCTACAAAAATAGAAACTTCTAAATTTAACAAGTATCTAAGTTTAGCAAAATTTCCATATTCAGATAAATTCTAAGATCCCTTCTATTATAAAGAAAATTTTAATTTTAGGTAACCTTCCAAAATTATAGTTTCTAAAAATAAAACTTTCTAATTTTAAAAAGTTTCATAAATTAGAAGATTCCAAAAGTAGAAATCTTTTCTAAAATCACAATATTTCAAAACAAATAATTTGCATGTTTCCTCGGTAACTGCGCCAAAAACTTGTGCAAATTTAAAATTTATAACTCGCAGGCGCATGAATCATTTAATAGTATAGAGTTATAGAGTGCGAGGTCAATCTCTCAAGAAAACAACAAAATATATGCAAACATAAAGAATATGAAATTGAAACATTGTGATTAAAAAAAATAGATCTTAGAAATATCCTAAATATTAAAATCAAATTCTAATTTTTTACAAATATGACTTTGAATAGGTGGCATTCCAGTTCTAAGAATCAAATTTAAAAGTCCTCTATCGTCATTTAAATCTAAAATCTAACTAATAAATCCAATTTAATTAAAGTAATGGCATTGAACTAGAATTTATAAATAATCGCAATCTAGTTTAAGAGAACAAAATTAAAATCCCATCAAATCAATCTTAACCTAGTTCAAAAGAATTTGAGAGAATAAGAAAAGAATAAAAAAATTAATAAAAATAATGAAATATTCACATAATGTACAGTGGAATTGAGACAAGTATTTATGGAGGCATTTTATCCCATTTAATGATAAAATGATGGCCTAGACTATGAAATCTTCAAGAATTATCAAATACATATTCAAATTTGCCTTTTATTAAAACTCTAATTTAAAATATTATGGCTTCCATTAATAAGAAATTCCTAATTCAAGCCTTAGGCTTGGGCAGAAATTTATACTTGCCTTTCCAAGTCTAAAAGAAGTTGTTCTTAAAAAGAACCTTAGACTGAGAAGATCAAGTTCCACCGAACGTAAAAGGGGTTCTGTTTTTCCTTGAAAATTCTCAAAATAATTTCTAATGTAACATTTATAAGAGAAATTGAAATAAAAATTGAAACTATCATTACATGATATTCAATAATTAGAAAACCATACATCTAAAATAAGTTACCGTGAATTTTATTCAAATAAATCGAAATATGGAATTACAATGGTTTTGGAGTTTTGCATCAAAGATAGAAAACACAAGAACTTACAAATTAAATTCGAAAATTCCTTTCTTCTCTAAGCTCTTCAGCCTCCAATCTTCAGTTACTCCTTCAATCTTTGCTACAAATTCAAATTTTACAATGCCAGAACCCCTTTATTTATAGTGCTCAAAAGAAACTGGATTAGGCAAGGCTTGGAGAGAATTCCTCCATAATTCTCTCTCCAAAACTTTCTCCAAAATTCTCTCCTAAACTTCCTCCGAAATTCTTTTTTTTTTAATTATCCAAATTTACTGTCTTTTCCAAGCCATGGGCTATTTTTGTAGATAAGACTCCATGATTTTAAGGATTTTAGATTATTTTGCAAAGTAGGGTATAAATCCCATTTTTCTACACATGCACCAGCTTGCAGCTCAATTTTGACCTTGTTAACGCCAAAATCACGAAATTTCATAGACTACTAAGCTGTATACCTTGAAGTCTTCATTCCAAAGCAACAATAATAAATGCAATCGGACATCAGAGTGAAAAGTTATGGCCAAAATACTAAAACTATGTGAAAATATTCCTCATTCCAAAATTCACTCTCGTCAATCCAAATCCCATTTTTTCTCTCATTCTTCCTTCCACAATGTTTCACACGAAATTCACTGGTCCCACTTTGTCTTTTGGACTTGGATCCCATACTTGGACTTTTATCTGGCCTAGAATACTGGTGGACTTTCGCTTCTTGGCTTCCAATTGCAGACTTTGGCTTCAGGCTTCAAACTAGAACAGTGGGTCCATTTGTGCATTTATAAATTTCTACCACTTTTATAATTTAACACAGTTTAAACGTTATTATTATAATTCAAACTCTCATATCCGAATCTGGATTATAATAATTTACAATAATTCCAAAATTAAATTAGGTGGTAAAAATTAAAAACTTTCTAAAAATAGGATTATGGCCCACTTTCTTTATTTTAATTCATTTTCTTGTATTGTAACAAATACACTGCAAAACTCAAAAACTCCATTAAATGCATCTAATATATATAAATCAAAGGCTAACTAATCCAAAATTAAAGGGTAAAATGGTCATTTTCAGTGTTCAACACTAATCCACATCGAGTTACTTTGGTTAATGACACTTTCAATCTTTGACACTCAATGATGTACCGTGCCCATTCAGATTCTCACCTATCAGGACACTGTGTGGTGTGATGTGATCCCTATAGGCGTAGGACACATTATTCTAGGTCATCCTTGGTTGTTTGTCCATGATCTGACACTGTTTGATCAAGCGAACACGTGTAGCCTTGAGCATAATGGTAGGAAGATCAAAGTCCTCCCTCAAAAACCTAGACCCCTTCCCTCAAAAACAAGATGACATAAAGATGGGCAAACCGAAGGCCCCATCAAAGGCCCAATCCAAGTCTCTACATATTATCGCTGCTAAAGAATTTGAAAAAGAGACTAGTGAAACTTCGGTTGTGTTTGCCCTAGTGTCGAGAGAGACCTCTCCTGAGGTTGGTACTGAGTTGCCAGAGGTTGTAGTTCTGGTCTACAAGGAATTTCAAGATGTACTCCCATCTGATTTACAGAATGAACTACCTCCTATGAGGGACATACAACATGATATTGATCTTGTCCCTAGGGCGACTTTGCCAAACCTACCTCATTATATGATGAACCATAAGAAGCATGAAGAGTTAAAGTGTCAAGTGGATGAGCTCATACAAAAGGGATTCATCAGGGAGAGTTTGAGTCCGTGCATTGTACCTGCCCTCCTGACACACAAGAAAGTTGGGACCTGACACATGTGTGTGGATAGCAGGGCTATTAAAAAATCACTATCAAGTATATGTTTCCAACCCCACGTCTTGATGACATCCTTCAAATGATGGCCCGTGCTACTATCTTTTCGAAGATTGACCTCAAAAATGGATATCATCAAATCCGCATTAGACCAGGAGATGAATGGAAGACAACATTCAAGATGAAAGATGATCTGTATGAGTGGATGATTATGCCTATTGGTTTGACCAATGCTCCAAGTACGTTTATGTGGGTGATGACCCAAGTGTTGAGACCCTTTATGGGTAAGTCCTTGGTGATATATTTTGATGACATTCTTATCTATAGTACCACCTAGGAACAACACTTGCAGCATCTGAGGTTAGTCTGTGGGGTCCTTCGGACTGAAAAGTTATATGCAAATCTAAAGAAATGCACATTTATTTTTTATAGAGTTATCATCTTAGGGTTTATAGTTTCATCTAAAGGCATGGCAGCGGACCACAAAAAGATCAAGGTTATAGTAAGTTGGCCCTAATCACATAAAATACATGAGGTGCGAAGCTTTCACGGCTTAGTCACCTTCTATTGGCGGTTTATCCAAGGGTTTAGTTCCATCATGGCTCCCATCATTGATTGTATTAAGAAAAGAGAGTTCTAATGGAATAAAACTGTAACACTCGCCTCTTTTACAACCTTAACAGGGCGTGATCCAACGCAACAACCTAATTATCGGGTCTTACATCACAGATTTATGGCTGGGGGGAGATAAATATATTTTTCTTTTCAAAAGATTATTGATAAAATAAATATAGCCATCAAATCCTTCATGCCCAAACTTGACACATCGCATAAATTTTTAAATTTTATCCCCAAACATAAAGGGAATAACATCCACTAACAACATTAATTCTAATCTCACAAGTTTGCTCACAACCCAATCCATAAAATAAAACCAACTAATATTCTCAAAATTCCCAATTAATCAATGTAACGCCCTGCCCTTTTTCACTCGCTTTTTCCCGTAAATTCAGTGTATATATATATGTTTTTTTTTGGTAACAGAGTATAGTGATAGAGCGCGGGACATCATGACCCGAGCTAAGTCCGAACTTCCAAAGTCCGACCCTTAACTGGCCAACCCTATGTGTGTATGGACTCAGTCCAATAAAATGGTTCACACATAGCAATACCGACTTGCGGAATAAAATCATACAACTGCGGAATCATAATCATCAAAATGCGGAATTATATTAGAACCACGTTCTAATCCATTCAGATAGCAAAGTACGTCATAATCATCAAACCAAATCATTCAACCATCTAAGTTATTACATTCCGAAATCCAAATCCTCAAATACAAGCTCATGAGTAATTTTATTCAAACATATAAACTAGATCTTCCAAGCTCCTATGCCTGGTGCGTCTTACGCTCATCATTCCCCTGATTACCTGTATCATCAACTAGGGTAGAAGTAGGGCGTTAGAACAACGCGCCCAGTAGGTATTCCAGTTACGGCTAACACATGGTTAGTACAAAACATATATTATAACATAATATATAAAACCAGGTAAAATCTATGCCATGCAATGATGACGGATATGCAATGAGTCCCACCCATGACATGTACATAAATTACCCACCACATAGGTCTTCCGGACGCCCCGGCGGAGTGTGGACCCTCCGGAAATCTTCTTGATGGAAATCACATCAAGGTATTGCACATAGGTTCTTCGGAAGCCCCGACGGAGTGTGACCCCTCCGGTTATAAATCCTCCACCCCATGCCATGCATGAGATGCCAACGAAACACATGCTATTTATAACATAAACATAGCATTGAAAATCATCATTTGAAAACACATACAACACATGCTCATTATATAAATAACCTAGCATGTAAGATCATCCTTTGAAACATAATTGGCCCTATGCTATTTTAAACACTTAAATATAGCATATGAATTTCAATATAACAAGACATATCCTTGGAAACATATTTTCATCAAACTTAATATAAAAACAAAGTACATAAGCCATGGTTTCAAAGAGGTGGAATCCTACCTAAGACCGTTCACAAGTCCTTGCATTTCCGTCCAAGATTCGATCACCGATCGCGCGCCGCTTGCGAGATCCCATTACCTTATAATATAACAATAAATCAACATCTAGTCCCTCTTAATTACAAGGTTCTAAGTCCATAACAAGACCCCATGGGGTTCGGCCATACACCATGGCCGAACCCATGGCTTACCATTTTTTTTATACATAATTACAAAAATGCCATTGTTGATAACCCTAGCCCCTTTTCTTTGCTTATGTTCCAAGTCATCCATTCATGCTCCCAAAGCACATAATCCCATAAAATAATTCATGAGGTTCGGCCATACACTATGGCCAAACCCAATGTCCAATATTCTCTCATATTTACGAAAATGCCATTGGTTTCCTCTTTCCTTTAATTCTTCCATAATTAGACCCTATAAATTTCCCTAACCAAATAAGTCCATCAAACAAAATTCATGGGCTTCGGCCATACATCATGGCCGAACCCATGGTTCTCCACTTTAGTGTTACAACTGCGGAATCATAACATCAAAATGCAGAATCATATTAGAACCAAGTTCTAATCCATTCAGATAGCAAAGTACGTCATAATCATCAAACCAAAACATTCAACCATCTAAGTTATTACATTCCGAAATCCAAATACTCAAATACAAGTTCATGAGTAATTTTATTCAAAACATATAATCTAGATCTTCCGAGCTCCTATGCCTGGTCCTTCTTAGGTTCATTGTTCCCCTGATTACCTATATCATCAACTAGGGTAGAAGTAGGGCGTTAGTACAACGCGCCCAGTAGGTATTCCAATTACGGCTAACACATGGTTAGTACAAAACATATATTATAACATAATATATAAAGCCAGATAAAATCCATGCCATTCAATGGGTCCTACCCATCACATGTACATAAAGTACCCACCATATAGGTCTTCCAGACGCCCCGGCGGAGTGTGGACCCTCTGGAATCCTCTTGATGGAAATCACATCAAGGTATTGCACATAGGTTTTTTGGACGCCCCGACGGAGTGTGACCCCTCCGGTTATAAATCCTCCACCCCATGCCATGCATGAGATGCCAACGAAACACATGCTATTTTATAACATAAACATAGCATTGAAAATCATCATTTGAAAACACATACAACACATGCTCTTTATATAAAATAACCTAGCATGTAAAATCATCCTTTGAAACATAATTGGCCTATGCTATTTTAAACACTTAAATATAGCATATGAATTTCAATATAACAAGACATATCCTTGGAAACATATTTTCATCAAACATAATATAAAAACAAAGTACATAAGCCATGGTTTTCAAAGAGGTGGAATCCTACCTAAGACCGTTCACAAGTCCTTGCGTTTCCGTCCAAGATTCGATCACCGATCGCGCACCGCTTGCGAGATCCTGTTACCTTATAATATAATGATAAATCAACACCAAGTCTGACCTAATTACAAGGTTCTAAGTCTATAAACAAAACCCCATGGGGTTTGGCCTTACACCATGGCCGAACCCATGGTTTACCATTTTTCATACATATTTACAAAAATGCCACTGTTGATAATCCTAACCCCTTTTCTTTGCTTAGGTTCCAAGTCATCCATTCATGCTTCCAAAGCACATAATCCCATAAAATAATTCATGGGGTTCGGCCATACACCATGGCCGAACCCAATGTCCAATATTCTCTCATATTTACCAAAATGCCATTGGTTTCCTCTTTCCTTTAAATCTTCCATAATTAGACCTTATAAATTTCCCTAACCAAATAAGTCCATCAAACACAACTCATGGGCTTCGGCCATACATCATGGCCGAATGTATAATGTAAATGAATGGTTTACCAAACCAAGGGATGAAGGGTGAGAATAATGATATGATAGCCATTGATGGCATTTTGGTAATTAAGTGAAATCAATGGACCATGGGTTCGGGCATGGTGTATGGCCGAACCCCATGGGGAATGTTTGTTGAATTTAAGGTCGATGAATCTTAGATGATTAACTTGTTTATCATTAGATTAATGAATAAAAGTGGTATGAATGGCATTGTTGTGAATATAAGCAAAATTGAAGGATCATGGGAATGAGGTAGGTTTGTGGATCAAAACATGGATTTAGGCATGTGTTCATGAATGAAAGGTTTGATTATGGATTAGAACAATGGCAAAGTTGTAATAAAGGGTGAAAGTGAGGAATCATGGGTTCGACCATGGTGTATGGCCGAAGCCCATGAGGATTGTGTTTATGGACTCAAACAATATTGCAAATCAAGCTGGACATGTTTTAATTGATTAATATGTTATAAGGTAACGGGACCTCACAAACGGTGTACGATCGGGAGTGGTTACCGGACGAAAGATGGAAGGACACGTTAGTGGTCTTTGGTAGGATTCCACCTCTTTGAAACCATGGGTTTATGTACAATGTTTTTATCTTATTTTGATGAATTGATATTGCAAAGGATAGGTTTCAAAATGTGAGTTTTAAATGCTATGTTTATTGATAAAATAGCATGTGTTGGATATGTTTCAAAATGTGAATTTTAAATGCTATGTTTATATGATAAAATAGCATGTGTTGGATATGTTTCAAAATGTGAATTTTAAATGCTATGTTTATATGATAAAATAGCATGTGTTTCATTGGCATCTCATGCATGGCATGGGGTGAAGGATTTGTAACCGGAGGGGCCACACTCCGTCAGGGCGTCCGAAAAACCTATGTGGGATACCTTGATGTGCTTTTCCATCAGGAAAAAATCGGAGGGTCCACACTCCGTCAGGGCATCCAAAAGACCTGTGTGGGGGTATTTTTATGTACATGTGATGGGTGGGACTCATTGCATTTGTCATCATTGCATGGCATGGTTTATATGGTTTTTGACATTATGATATTATTATATATGTTGTGTACTAATCATGTGTTAGCCCTAATTGGAATACCTACTGGGCGCGTTGTTCTAACGCCCTACTTCTACCCTAGTGGATGATACAGGAAACAAGGAGAAGGATGAACGTAAAACGGGCCAGGCATAGGAGCTTGGATGATTATAGTTTATATTTTGAATAAGATACTTATGGACTTGTAATTGAGTAACTAGATTTCAGACATGTAATAGTTTAGATCAGTGTTATCAGAACCAGACCGAGCCGCGGATGAACCGGCGGTTCAGCCACGGCCGCCATATTGTCGGTTCGGTTATAATAAAAAACCTTCTGATGAGTTAAACGGCAAAAAACCGCGACGGACCGCGGTATTTTGCAGTTTTCTCAATACAACCGTGAACCGTTGGCCGCGGCTTGAGTTAAAAAAAAAAACTATGGGATACGAAATGATTTCCCTTGGGAATGGGAGGGGCGGTAGATGGTGGAGTAAACGAAACGGCTTCCTTTCTTTCTTCTCTTCTGCCAACTCGTCTGCTGCTCTTCTTCTTCTCTCTCTCAACTCCCATGTTACTCTTCTTCTTCTCTCTCTCAACTCCCCTGCTACTCTTCTTCTTCCATCAGTCTCTCAAGTGTACTCTTGGTTCTCTGCAACTCTCCATCTTCCGTCCGTCTCTCATAAACTTCTACTTTCGGCCTTCGGTGAGTTTCTTCTTACATCATTTTTGGTAGTTTTTCCTCTTTTATTGTATTTATTTTTTAAATTATCTACATTTAGCGCTCTCTCATAGATTACCCCTAAATCTTTGGAACACTTGTTGATGACATACTTGGACCACTTGGAACATCGATTACATCCAAATGTCCTCAAGGCACCTGTTCAAAACTTCAAATGATTCTAGGGATGTCAATGGCAAGCTGTTATTGCACACCTTCGACCATCTACCCCAAAATAATTAGTGATTTGAGAAACAAATGTTCATCCGGTTATTTTCTTTTAACCCACACTGAATTTCAAATCAAAACTTTTTGTCTCATGAGGATGCAGATAAGGCTTTTAGAAAGATTTCAGATGAGGTCGTGCTTCAAATCCAAGACTATATCCGAGTCATTTACTGACGCAGATCAGAACAGGATCGGGTTAGGTAAGGACGGGTGACTCGATTAAAGGGATAAGTAACTGGGAGTATTGGGGTCAATTAATGGATGAATAAATGACTTAGATTAGGACAGTGATCATGGAGGGTGAAGGGTTTGGTGTTTACTGTTTAGGCGATGGTGATTAATGGAGTTTTACAAATGAGATTTTCTTAAAACCAACACTATGGTAGAATTCATTAGTAAATTGTATTGTTTTTAGTTTTTATTCATGTTTATACATTTTTATATAGTGGAATTTATTTATCATATTTTTTTCTAGTTTACAAGTTGTATCAATGTCAAATCCTTCAGAGTCTGGCACAAGTACAACACACGGAAAGACTGGTGTTACATGGAACAATGTGGGAGTAATTGATCACAATAGTTTACAATGTCTTTATTGTGATAGAATATTTAAAGGTGGAGGGATCCATCGAATGAAACATCATTTAGCACAAGTTAAAGGCAAAGGAGTTGACACATGTAAAAAAGTTCCACCACATGTTAGCTTCTTGATGATGCAAGATTTAAATACTTTTGCTTCTCAAAAGAAAAGTAAAAAGCAAAAGACTTGTTCACAAAGTGAAAGGAGTCAACAACTGGAAGAAGAAAACGAAATCCAAGAAATTGTTAGAGACTTTGGTGATAAAGGGATAGCCATATATGAGGGTGGGCGAAAGGGTCTAGAAAGTTGCTTTCCTCCTCCCACAAAAGGAGCTCAACCCACCATTAGAAGTGCAATGGCAGGCAAATATGCCATTGAGGTTACAAATATGGATGTTTGTAGGTTTTGGTATGATGCATGCATCCCATTCAATGCCATCAATTCTTCCTATTTCCAAAAAATGTGTGATGCTATAGCAAGTATAGGTCCTGGATATAAAGCTCCATCTTTTCATGACCTCCGTGGATATTATTTACAAAAAAATGTTGTTGAAATTCAAAGTGCTTTGAAATCTTTCAAAAGTGTATGGAAAGAGTATGGATGCACACTTATGGCTGATGGATGGACAGATGCACGAGGTAGGACATTAATCAATTTTCTCTTGTATTCAATAAAGGGTACTATCTTTTTAAAATCTGTTGATGCAAGTCCCTATTCAAAAACTAGATAGATGTTATTTGAGCTTTTTAAAGGAGTTGTTGAAGAAATTGGTCCAGAAAATATGGTTCAAATTGTGACAGATAATGCAGCCAATTATGCAAGTGCGTGTAAGTTGATAACAACTCATTTTAAAACTATATATTGGACCCCATGTGCTGCCCATTGCATTGATTTGATGCTTGAAGATATTTCAAAAATGGAAAGGGTGAAATGTGTTATTGAATGAGTAAGGTCTCTCACTACGTTTATATACAATCATGGTTTTGTATTAACATTAATGAGGAAGTATACTGATGGAACTGAGATTATCCGTCCGGCAATCACACGTTTTGCAACTCATTTTCTAGCATTACAAAGTATTTTGAAAAATAAAGGTGGATTACAAGCAATGATTGTTAGCAAAGAATGGATAGATAGTAAATGGGCTATGAAAGAAAAAAGAGGCAAAGACATGACTGAGTTGATCTTGAGCTCTTCCTTTTGGTCTGAATGTGAAATTATAGTTGCAGCATTTGAACATCTTTTAAAAGTATTACGCATGGTTGATAGTGATGATAAGCCTACAATGGGTTATATTTATCAGGCTATGTATAAAGCCAAACAAGCCATCAAAAATACACTCAATAAGAGAATGACAAATGATTTCACATCGACATTGTCATCATCAAGAATGTTGGTCGAAGCTATTCCTTATTTGGCCATTATAGATACTCGTTGGGATAATCAATTGCATCGTCCACTTCATGCTGCTGGACATTAGCTTAATCCATCATCATGGTTTTATTAAAACATCAATGTTGATCGGGTTTTTAATAGAGTTCTTGATTGCATTGAGACATTATACTATAATGATATTGCAATGCAACAATTGATCCTCAAAGAGCTTAAATGTTATAGAGAAGCATTAGGAAACTTTGGGCGTAAATTGGCTATTGAAGTTCGCGACAAAATACTTCCAAGTATGTTTCTTTACATTTAATTAATCATTTACTTTAATTAACTAGGAAACTTTAGGTCTTTTCACATTGATGTGTCTTATTTCCTTTTTCAGCGGATTGGTGGATTAATTATGGAGGTTCAACTCCAAATTTACAAAAGATGGCAATTCGCATTTTAAGCCAAACTTGTACTTCTTCTGGATGTGAGCACAATTGGAGTGTATTTGAACGTATACATACAAAAAAAAGGAATCGATTAGAGCATCAAAGGTTGAATAATTTGGTGTACGTCCAATATAACTTGCGCTTGTTAGAAAGGTAAGAATTAAGAAGTCTTCAAACTTATTTTATGTTTATCTTTATTCTTTGACAAAGGTATCAACTGATTGATATTTGTGTAATATTTTTATTTTGATAGAAATTCGAAAAAAAGAATATGTGTTGATCCAATATCTTTAGAAGATATCGACGTATTAGAAGATTGGATGAGTCAGAGTCATCCCTATTGAATGAGGAGGAACTACAAACTTGGGAGAGAATGGAACAACCTACGAGTGTAATGACTCAACATGAGGAAGATGATTTAGGTATGATTATTTAAATTATAATCATTGTTGATATAATATTCCTTGAATTTAGATTATATAAAATGGAGTTGCATATATAATATTCTCATACATATATTTTCTTCAATTGCAGTGAATTTGATGGAGATGAAATGGAAAACTTGGATTTGTTTTATGATCAAAATGAATGAAGATGTTGGTTCTTTTAGGGTTTATGGTGGCTTTGAAATTTAAATATTTTTTGGACATTAACTAATGTTGACTTATTGAATTGTTATGGATATTAATTAGCATTGAGTAGTTAAATGATATTTTAGATTATGGAACTTTTTATTTTGATGGTATATGATGGATATTTAGATTGTGAGATTAGATGTTAAATTAATAGCTTTTAGATTTATAATTGTGTTTGTGAGAACAATTTTTATTTTATTTTTAATGAATATTTAATATTATTTATAATATTATATTGATGAGCACATCTTTGACCGGCTTTGACTACGGCTCAACTCGGTTAAACCCGGTTGAACCCAACCTCCCTCGGAGATGGTTCAACAGAAGGTTCGGTTCTAATAACATTGGTTTAGATGATTGACTATGGTCAGATCTTTATTTGGATAATTATGATATTTTAATTATGGATAAAAGACTTGACGTACTTTACTATCTGAAATGGAATAGAACTTGGTTCTATTATTATTCCGCATGTTTATATTGTTATGTGTGAACCATTTTCATGGACTTAGTCCATGCACACATTGGGTTGGCCAGTTTAGGGTCGGACTTTAGAAGTTCGGACTTAGCTCTCTTCGTGACGTCCAGCTCTCTATCACTCTATGTTTATAAAAAAAAAAAAATAGACTCTGATTTTCGGAAAGGAAAGCGAGTGAAAAAAGGGTGGGGTATTACATATTTTCCTAAGTTCCGATGGGTTCGACCTCGCACTTAATCGCTATACTATCTAATGGTTCGTACGCTTGCGAGTTATAAATTTAAAATTTGCACAATAAGTTTTTGGTGCCGTTGCCGGGGAACTTAAAACAAATCGCCATTGAATTATTTATTTTTCGAAATAATGATTATTTTATAAATATCTATTTTTGGCAACTCTTTAAAATTAGAAGTTTCTATTTTTCTTAGAAACTCTAATTTTAGAAGGTTACCTTATTTAAAAGTTCTAAAAATAAAACAAATAAGGAGATTATTTAAATTTGGAATCACTGCAAAATTTAGAAATTTTTTATTTTTGGAGACTTTTATAATTAGAAACTTCTAAAAATATCTAGTTTCTATTTTTAGCATTTTCTAATCTTAGAATTTTAATCCAATTTAGTCACGTTCTATTTTTAAAAAGTAAATCTAAATTTGGAATGTTCAAGTTACAGTGTTGAAAAAAAAAATTTGAAAAATCATGGAACAACTTTGAACTTACTTGAAAATCTGATTTGGATTAATTGGTGGATATTAATTTAATTTAGAGTTCTTAATTAGGTTACAATCATTTAATTTGCTCCACTAGTTATAACATTAGAAAATCTGCATTTAGTTTAGGAATCATGCATGTTTTATGTGATTAAATGCTTCACCATGGTTTTGAGTTTTGTTTTGTGCAAGTGCTTTGAAAATTCTTACGAAACAAGAAAAAAAATTGCTCAAAAATAAAAATTGCACTTGCTAATTAAATAAAAACAAAAAGCCAAGGTACACGTGTTCAATCTCTTTCTTTAATTTTTAATTTTCATGCATTCAAATAGATTTTATTAGGTTGTCTTGCATTTGTTTGCATAAAAAAAAATAGCATATTTAATTTGCTCATTCATTTAGGGTGCTAGTTCATGCATTAGGTTAAATTGTTTGATTATTTTCTTCATATTTGTTTGAATCTTGCATTGGTAATTTAGGCTTGCATTCACAAAATAGGAAAAAAAAAAAGATTAGTAAAATTGGTTCATGCACTACCCAATTAAAATCAATCTAGAACCATTGTTTAGGGTTGTTCATGCTCATTAGGACCATCTTTGATTCAGTTATTTTTACTTCACCGGTGAATAGTTTTTCTTCTAGCACGGTGTCTAGGCTAGTTTTGTCACCAAGGTGTAAACAGCCGAAAGGATAAGTGGAAGCTTAAATAGACTGCCATTGTGCTCCTCCACTTACTTGGAAAATGACCTGGCTGTGCTTATAGTTAAACTCTTATCGGAGGCTTAGATTTTCTTGAAAGGAGATTACGAGCAGTCTAGAGTCTAGGATCCCTGTGTTGGTCTAGGTTTAGGTCATATTTTGTGTGGATTTGATTGAGCGTGAATGATCGTGTTTGTGTATGAATTATTGGGTTCATGACTCTAACAATAGCTTGGTTCGAGTTACGTTTTCCGTCGATTTACCAATCGTTGCGTTTGGTGCTCAGTCCAGCTTAGCCTTAGACATAGACAGTCCACCTTCACCATCACCATTACCTAACATGGCCAAAGAAAGAGTCAAAGAGAAAACCCTCCAAGGCTACTTCTCATCAGTCACACCCAACATGTAACACCCCGCCCCTTCTCGCATCGAAATCAACACCTGTTTTTTTTTTTTTTTAAAAAAAATATTAGAGTATGAGCAAGAGCGGAATGTCACGATGCGAGCTAAGTCCTAACTTCCAAGTCCGACCCTTAACTGGCCAACCCTATGTGTGTATGGACCAAGTCCAGGAAACAGTTCACACATAGCCAAAACTATGCACATGCGGAATACATCATCATTGCGGAATCATGATCCAACTTATATCCAAACCATTTGATAGCAAAGTACTTAGTCAATAAATCCAATCACATTATCCAACTGATTATCCAAATAATATCCAAGCATAGCAAAATATCTAAGTTATTACATTGCAAACACTAGATACTCTAAACACAAGTCCATGAGTATCTTTATTCAAAACATGTAAAATAAATCTTCCAAGCTCCTATGCCTGGTCCATCTTACGTTCATCGTTCCCCTGAATACCTGTATCATCAACTAGGGTAGAAGTAGGGCGTTAGAACAACGCGCCCAGTAGGTATTCCAGTTAGGGATAACACATGGGCTAGTACCAAAAATCCAGATATAACATATACCAAAATCAGGGGTAATAAATCATAATATAATCATAAAACATGATATCCAAAATCAAGGTATGATAATAGAGATCCAATCATACCGATAAAACCAAAACCTTGCATGATAAATAAAATTATAATCATGCCATGCCATGCTATTTTATGCAATGAGTCCCACCCACTGCAAACACATGGTATCCACCTGATGGAATTCTTCTCATCAGGTATGCCCCACAGATGCCTTCAAGACGTCCCGACGGAGTGTGGACTCCGGTTACACAGTATCCTCTTGATGGAAATCTCCTCATCAAGATAATCCTCCTGATGGGATTCTCATTACCAAGGCAGGCCCCACAGTTGCCTTACGAACTTTCCGACGGAGTGTGGGCTCCGGGTACCTGTCAACCCTCCCATACCATGCATGAGATGATATGCCAACATGCTATGCACTAAAACCATTCATAGCATTTAAAATCACATATTTGAAACATATAATTTTGCATCATAAAACATCATAAAATAAAGTAAGAACAATGTACATAAGCCCATGGTTTCAAAGAGGTGGAATCCTACCAAAAACCGTTACGTGTCCTTGTGTTTCTGTCCAAGATTCAATCACCGATCGCACACCGCTTGCTAGATCCCGTTACCTTATAATATAATGATAAATCAACAGCAAGCCCCAATTGATTATAAGGTTCTAAGTCCATAAATAAAACCCCATGGGGTTCAGGGCATACACCATGGCCGAAACCCATGGTTTACCATTTTTGTCCATAATTACAATAATGTCATTGAGCCTAACCATAGACTTCTTTCTTGCTTAGATTTCAGACAATCCATTCATACTTCCAAGGCACATAGTCCATAAAATAATTCATGGGGTTCGGCCATACACCATGGCCGAGCCCAATGTCCAATATTCTAACATATTTACAAACATGCCATTGGTTCCCTTATTTCTTTAAACCTACAATAATTAGACCCTATGCATATCCTTAACCAAACAAATCCATCAAACACCACTCATGGGGTTCGGCCATACACCATGGCCGAACCCATGATCCTCCATTTTGGTGTGTAATTACATTTTTACCCTTTCTTTCACCATAATTCATAACACATGTTTGTATCCTAAAAATATACAATGCATAACTCATATAATAGGTTCATAAATTCAATTCATCAATCAGCCCTTAACCATAATTTAAAAATGCCATTTGATCCCTTAATTTGGACCATGGGGTTCGGCCATACCCTTGGCCAAACCCTATGGTATATAGTTTCCAAATTAAAATTCCAACTTTCCATAAATGGAAGGTTTCCTTAATTAGACTCCACTTCTATTGTTAGAAGGTTTCCATAGTTAAACTTACTAATTTAACAACGTCCTTCCATAAATAGATTGTTTCTTTAATTAACCAACACCTTTCCATAATTGGAAACACCTTCCAAAAATAGAAGGTTTCCAAAAATAATAACCTTCCTTCCATATTTAGATTGTTTTCCAAATTTAGCAACCATTTTCCATACTTGGATGCTTTCCAATTTAGCAACACTTTCCATAATGGGATGCTTTCCAATTTAGCCACCCCTTCCATACATGGAAGCTTTCTAAATTTAGCAACCTTCTTTCCAAAATTAGAAGCTTTCTAATTTTAGCAACACTTTCCATATTTGGAACCTTTCCACATTAATCCCCATTCCAAAAACAACCCCATGGGTTTCGGCCAAGCACCATGGCCGAACCCTATGGTTCATGACCTTCCTCAATGGTTTAGATCCATTAAACTCAACCACCAATTCATTAAATATTTGGTGGGGTTCGGCCATACACCATGGCCGAACCTCACCCCTTCTTTTCATTAGTATGGATCCAAACAATTAGCCATAAAACAATCCATATTCTTTTTTTGATTTCTTGAATCTAAAACCGACCACCATCAAAGGTTTTTATGATTTAAAATCTAAGATCATAAACCCAATGAATAAATCAAAACTCTCAATGGTTTTCAATCTTAAAACTCATCAATTAAATAAAATCTTTCCATGGGGTTCGGCCATGCACTATGGCCGAACCCTATGGTTCTTTTTCTCCATTTAAACTATTAAATCATCTCCAATCTCCCTCCATGGGGTTCTTTTTGTTTCAAACATAAAACTATACCATTAAGATACTAACCTCTTTCCGATTGATTTCTTGTTCTCTCTTTGCTTGATCTTTCTCTTCCAATCTTCTTCTCCTTTCTCCTTGCTCTTGCCGTGTGGAAGAGAATGATTAATTGAGAGAGGGAGAGAGAGGAATAAACTCAAAAATAAAGGATGTCAAAACCATGTATCCCTCTTGATCTCTCCTTTTATAGCCTTTCTTAATCCCACATTAGAAAGTTCTTAAGATAAGCAACCCTTAGCCGTGCGCCCCTTGTGTTCCCCATTTTTACACATATATCATATTTTAGCTCCATTTTGACCTTTTTAACTGTCGAATCAGAAAAAGTGTTAAACTGTAAAGTTGTAGCTCTTGAAGTCGTCCTTCCAAATCAAAAAGAATCAAAGCAATCGGATATTGGAATGGAAATTTATAACCAAAATACTGAACATATGTCAAACCTTCCTTATTTAACCACCGACTTTCCTTCTTTAATTAGCCATAGCCGACTTTCCCTTTCTTAATTTAAGACCTTCCAATCGGCCAATGCTAAAATACATATAGCAATGCCATGTACCCTCCTTTTTAATTAGTTTAAGATTATTTGCATACCCTATTTAAAATTATCACATGCGCATAAACATAGATTTTGAAATTCGGCCAAGCATAATTTGGATTAAGATCCATATCTCATATTCATCAATTAAATTGGATAACTTTCATATAAAATAATAAATTGAAAAACCGGGGAATTACACAACACACCATCCAGCATAGTTGTTCCAGCAACTAATGTGGCATTTGAACTCAAAACAGCTCTGTTACATTTTTTACCCGCATTCCATGGACTTGATCGTGAAGACCCTTACCTACATGTTAAGGAATTCTTAGAAATTTGCGCCACCATCAAACTTCAAGGCATCACTGATGAATCCATTAGAATTCGTTTATTTCCTTTTTCTCTCAAAGAAAAAGCGAAATCTTGGCTAAATTCTCTACCTGCAAATTCCATCACAACTAGGGATCAATTGGCCAACAAATTTTTTAATAAATTTTTCCCTGTATAAAAAACTAACGCCCTCAGGAAAGAAATTTCAAACTTTAATCAGAAGGAGGGTGAACAATTCTGTGAATCATGGGAAAGATTGAAAGATTCGTTGAGTAAATGCCCCCACCACGGCTATGAAACAGGGAGACTCGTACAATTCTTTTATGATGGTTTAATAACATCGAACCGCATCATGGTCGAGTCTATGAAGGGTGGGGAATTTTTACAGCTAACTGCAAACAATGGATGGAATTTCTTAGAATCATTGGCGAAAAGTTCTCAGCGATGGGACTTCTCCAAAAGAGAGAATTCAGCACAAACCTCAAAGAGGGGACGTTTGTACGAAGTTAACAATGACTTTGACGTTAAGATTGCGATAACAAACCTAACGGAAAAAGTAGATGTTTTAACAATGTCCCTAGGCGATGAACCCCTCATTAGGATTGCATACTGAAGTTTGCACATTGTGTTCTAACTTAGGACACACTGCCCAAAACTGTCCTTCCATAGGATCAAATGCTGAGTGCTCAACCAAGCAGGCTAACGCATTCAACAATTTTGGAAGACGGCAGGGAACCCCGTTTTCTGCCACATACAATCCTAATTGGCAAAATCATCCAAATTTTTCATGGCGTCAGAATCAACCTCCAGTAGGTGAAGGACCCCATCAATATCAAGGTCAGCCATATCAGCCTCCCCAACCACCTCAGAACCAACCTTACCATCCATCTCAAAATCATCCACCCAGCCAAATCCATCCTATCAGTCCGGTCCATCTCAATAAGTAAACCCTCTCTCGAGGATACGTTACAGCAGTTCATGCAGTCCACCCAGCAGGCTATGCATGTAACGCCCCACACTTTTTCACTCGCTTCTTCCCATAAATTCAGTCTATTTTTTTTTAAAAAAGAGTACAGTGATAGAGTGCGGGACGTCACGACTCGAGCTAAGTCCGAACTTCCAAAGTCCGACCCTTAACTGGCCAACCCTATGTGTGCATGGACTCAGTCCACTAAAATGGTTCACACATAGCAATATCAACATGCGGAATAAAAATCATAACATGCGGAATCATAACATCCAAATTGCGGAAACATAATAGAACCAAGCTCTATTCCATTCAGATAGCAAAGTATGTCAAGTCTTTAATCATTATTAAAATGTCATCATCATCAAACTAAACATCCGACCATCTAAGTTATTACATTCCAAAACTAGTTACTCAATTACAAGTCCATAAGTAACTTATTCAAAACATATAAATAAATCATCCAAGCACCTAAGCCTGGCCCGTCTTGTGTTCCTCGCTCCCCTGATTACATGTGTCATTACTAGGGTAGAAGTAGGGCGTTAAAACAACGCGCCCAATAGGTATTCCAGTTACGACTAACACATGGTTAGTATAAAACATATATTATAACATAATATCCAAAACCATGTAAAACCATGCCATGCAATGATGGCAAATACAATGAGTCCCACGCATCACATATACATAAAAGTACCCACCACATAGGTCTTCCGACGCCCCGGCGGAGTGTGGACCCTCCGGAATCTTCTTGACGGAAATCACATCAAGGTACCGCACATAGGTTTTTCGGACACCCCGACGGAGTGTGACCCCTCCAGTTACAAATCCTCTACCCCATGCCATGCATGAGATGCCAATGAAATACCTGCTATTTTATAACATAAACATAGCATTTAAAAATCATATTTAAATCACATGCTCTTTCCTCATATAGACATAGCATTTAAAATCAACCTTTGAAACACATTCAACACATGCTATTTATAACATAAACATAGCATTTAAAATTCACTTTAAAACATATCCTTTGAAACATAATTTCATCAAACATAAGATAAAACAAGTGTACATAAACCCATGGTTTCAAAGAGGTGGAATCCTACCAAAGACCGCTAACGTGTGTTTGCGTCTTTCGTCCAAGAATCGATCACCTATCGCGCACCGCTTGCGAGATCCCGTTACCTTATAATATAATAATAAATCAACACCAAATCCCACTTGATTTACAAGGTTCTAAGTCCATAACGAAACCCCATGGGGTTTGGCCATACACCATGGCCGAACCCATGGTCCAATCTTTAGTTAATTACAATTATGCCATTGGTTCTCTCATTCATTTAAATCTACCATAACTAAACTCTGTCTTAATTCATTAACCAATCATGTCCATAAAATAAGCCTCATGGGGTTCGGCCATACACCATGGCCGAATCGATGATCCTCCACTTTGGCATGAAATTACAACTTTGCCATCCATGGCTTACATAACCAATAATCCGATTCTTGCAACCATTAAAAATCATAACTCATTAAACATAAACCATAACTTTGATTCATGGGGTTCGGCCATACACATGGCCGAACCCATGATGCCTATGTTTCCATAATTAATCTCCACCTTCCATTCTTAGATAGTTTCCATAAATAATTTCCACCTTTCCATAATTGGAAGGTTTCCAAATTAATCTTCCACCCTTTCATAATTAGATAGTTTCCTAAATTAATAACCATCTTCATAATTAGATAGTTTTCGAGATTAGAAACCATCTTCATAATTAGATACTTTCTAATTTCAATGTCCACCTTCGAAGAGTAGAAACTTTCTAATATTAAACAAACTTCCATAAATGATCTTTAGTGGGGTTCGGCCATGGTGCCTATAGAAACAAATCTAATTTTAGCAACTCCTTCCATAATTGGAAGCTTTTCAAATTTAGCAACCTCCTTCCATAATTGGAAGCTTTCTAATTTTAGCAACCTCCTTCCATAATTGGAAGCTTTCTAATTTTAGCAAACTCCTTCTATAATTGGAAGCAACTTTCTAATTTTAGCAAACTCCTTCTATAATTGGAAGCTTTCTAATTTTAGCAACCAAAATGCATTTACCATTCCAAAACTACCCCATGGGGTTCGGCCATACACCATGGCCGAACCCTATGGTTCATGATCTTGACCATTTAATTTAACTCCATTAAATTTTATCAATATCCCTTCCATGGGGTTCGGCCATACCCATAGCCAAACCCTATGGTTCCATTCTTTTCCTCCTTTTAAATCCAAACCACTTAACCATCAAAGGTTTCCATGATCTAAAATCTAAGAACATAAACCCATAATTAGACCATGCCTTTCCATGGTTTCGATTCAAGAAAGTGAACCATGTCTTTCCATTAATCAATCAATGTTCCTCCATGGTTTTCAATATTCATAACCCAACAAAATAAATCATAACTTTCCATGGGGTTCGGCCATGCACTATGGCCGAATCCTATGGTTCTTTCTTTCCATTCAAATCATTAAACCCATCTCCAATCTTCTTCCATGGGGTTCACCATGGCCGAACCCTATGGTTCTTTATTTAAAAACATATTTATCAAATAAGATACTAACTAGGTTCTTGCTCTTCCAATCTTTCTTCTTTCCTTAGCCTCTTTCTTCTTCTTCTTGATTTTTCTCAAGCCATGATCACCTTCTTGCTGCTGCCTTAATCCTATCTTTATTTAGATTAAATAGTTTCCTTGGCTACCATTCCTTGCGCATAACATATAGATATTCATATCTATCATGTGACTTAAGCCATCTATATTTATTTAAACATCTTCTTTAGATATTCTAGCATATCAATATGGATAAGAAGATCCCACATATATTTCATGCGCATAAAATTAATTCATATCCCTTATTGCATTACTAATTAAATCTAACCCCATTTAATTTATTTGAAACCATTACCAAAACCGTTGGGTCTTAATTGGGCATTGTCCCAACACTTTACCCAATTTAAGATTCATATCTAAAATTCACAAATAAATTAGATAATTTTCATATAAAATAATAAATGAAAATCCAAGGTGTTACAATACAACCCTCTTTTTAAAATTTTCATCCCAAAAATCTTGTGAAGTAGGGTTTCAAACATTTGCCTAAATAGCTCAGGATGAGCTTTCCTCATTTTCGACTCGAGTTACCATGTAGCTTTCTCAATGCCATGTCGATCCCATACTACCTTGACAAACTGGATTGCTTTGTTCCATAGTACCCTTTGTTCTGTGTCCACCACTCGGACAGGTTTCTCAACGTATGTCACGTCGCTTTGGATCTTTATGTCATGTACGTTCAGTACGTGAGAAGGATCAGGATTATATTTCCTCAACATCGATATGTGGAACACATCATGTAAAGATGCCAACTGTGATGGGAGTGCCAATTGATAAGCCACGGCCTCCATCCTTCTTATGATTGAAAACGGTCCCACATATCTTGGTGACAAATTTCCTTTCTTTCCAAATCTCATGTGTCCCTTCCGTGGCGAGACTTTTAAGAACACCATGTCTCCCACTTCAAATTCAAGAAACCTCCTCCTCTTGTCAGCATAGCTCCTCTGACGGCTTTGTGCAGTCAATAGATGCTTCCGTATTAATTGTATTTGCACTGTAGTCTTTGCAACCAACTCAGGTCCAATCAGTGCAAGCTCACCAGTTTCTGTCCAGCACACTTGAAATCTAACATACATGCTCTCAGCATATCCTCCAGTGTCTATATTGTCCTCTCAGACTGTCCATCAGTCTATGGATGAAATGCCGTAATAATCAGTAGATCTGTTCCCATGGCCGACTGCATGCTCTGCCATACTCCGCCTGTGAATCCACCATCTCTGTCAGACACAATAGTCCGAGGTATACCATGTAATCTGATGATATCCCTAATATACTGCTGACCCAAAGTCTCAGATGAATTTGTCATCTTAATAGGAAGAAAACATGCAGACTTGGTCAGTCAGTCTACCACGACCCATATCGCATCGTTGACCTTTGATGACCTTGGCAACACTGTAACAAAATCCATGGAGATGTGCTCCCATTTCCATTCCGGCACTGGTAAGGGTTTGAGTAACCCTGGTGGGTTCTGATGTTCCGTCTTAACTTGCTGACAAGTTAAACAATGAGTCACAAATTCTGCCACATCTCTTTTGAGTCTGTGCCACCAGTAATGTCTCTTCAGGTTGTGATACATCTTAGTGCTGCCCGGATGAGTAGAGAGTTTGGTCCGATGTGCCTCAACCAATAACTCTTTTCTGCAGCTCTTAGGTACATAAATCCTTCCTCGGAATAGAAGACCCTGTCCCAGTCGTAATTTCCATTCCGGTATGACTTCACCAATAGACATCTTGGTCCAAATCTCCTCCACCTCCGGGTCTATCCGCTGTTCCTGTTCAATCTTGGTAACCATGTTGGACCGTATGACCATATTGTAAATAGTCCCATGGTTATTGAGGTAAAGTTTAAACTCTCGAATGGCATTCAGCATCTCCCATTCTGTCCTGATCAAACAAGCT
The DNA here is from genome assembly GCA_013350335.1 of Chimonanthus salicifolius. Lineage (NCBI taxonomy): Eukaryota > Viridiplantae > Streptophyta > Magnoliopsida > Laurales > Calycanthaceae > Chimonanthus > Chimonanthus salicifolius. Next base: position 18,526,596 of record CM023539.1, read on the forward strand.
ACTAATGCATGTGATAAACGGCTGAGGGCATCTGCTAGCTTGTTCGCCTTGCCATGGTGATAACGAAGTACGAACTCATAATCCGCCAGATATTCCATCCATCTGCGCTGCCTTAAGTTGAATTCTTTCTGATCAAACAAGTACTTCAAGCTCTTATGACCTGAAAACAGTTCAAATTTCTAGCCATAAAGATAATGTCTCCAGCTTTTGAGAGCGAAGACCACTGCGGCTAGTTCCAGATCGTGAGTAGGATAGAGACGTTCATGTATTTTCAACTGTCTTGATCCGTATGCCACCACACGATTACTTTGACTGAGTGAACACCCCAGTCCCTCTCCTAAAGCATCGCATTGTACCTCATAACTGTAACACCCCGATTTCTCAATGAGTTGGAATAATTACGAAAATGCCCCTGGATTGGTGAATTCAATAAATGTGATTGTAAATAAGGAAATAATGGGGCCCATTGCTCAAATTAAGATCATATGAGCACATTATGAATGTCAAGTTTGATTGGATGGGTAATTTCTCAATGAAGTTGATAATTACGAAAATACCCCTAATGTGTTAAATTAATTATTTTGTGATGTTAAGTAAGGAAATGGTGGGGCCCATTGCTCAAATTAAGATCATATGAGCACATTATGATTGTCAAGTTTGATTGGATGGGTAATTTCTCAATGAAGTGGATAAATTACAAAAATGCCCCTAATGTGTTAAATTAATTATTTTGTGATGTTGAGTAAGGAAATGGTGGGGTCCATTGCTCAAATTAAGATGATATGAGCACATTATAAATGTCAGGTTTGATTGGATGGGTAATGAACATCAATTGGGTCGAAAATGGCTAAATGGGTCAAAGGGCCCAATTGGACCCAATAAGTCAAAATGGATGATTTGACCATTGTGTAAGCTCAAATTAAATGGGGTTAAGCTAATTTTATTGGAAATCAAGTGGAGTAAAAATGGGTAGGCCTGATGCACATGTGAAAACCAATTACAAATGACCAAAATACCCATAATTGGGTCATGGAGTCAAAAACGGGTCAAGGAGCTAAAATGGTACCCAACGGGTCGGGTTGACTTTGTTGACCACAGCCGACCATGTGGACCCACAAATGAGTTCAATGGTAAGCTAAATCAGGTTAAGTGGAACTGGTTTTATTTAATTTGAATTAAAAATGAGTTGATTCAAATGCATTAAATGTTTGTCAATTAATGAGGTGAGTTGGACATGTGAGTTGGGTAAGTCAAAGTGGAAGTCAATGGGACTGTAAATCAGTGAGTTTAATGGGAATCTGAAGATGTTAGCTGGTCTCAAACCAACCAAAACAAGTCCCACACGTTGGGGACTTGTTTTGGTGAGTTCCATGATGAAATGTAAATGAAATGTATGGGTTTGAGGTGAGTTGCTTGGGAAGCTGTATGGCTGCATGGGTAGCTGCCAAGGGGTGCCTTGGATAGCACCCAAGACCCATCGTTTTGTGCATGAGTTGATGAGGAAGTGGAGGGGTGTTGATGGCTGAAATACAAAACCAATGAACACCATCATTTGGCCAATTTATCATTGCAAAGCCTAAGATTTTCCTCATCTCTCTCTCCCTCTCTCCTCTCTCCAATTCGTTGTTCTTCTTGGCTGGAACAGAAGAGGTTTTGGCATCAAATATTCAAGCACAAAACAGCAAAAGAAAAGAAGAAATAAAAGGGAGAAAACAAGGATCAAAGACAAGGAGGAAGTTTGGAAAATTTGGTAAGTATCTTTATGATATTTTGGTTTAAAAACATAAAACAAGTAGGGTATGTATTGGGCCATGGTCATGACCGAATACACCAATGTTTAACCTTAATTATGGAGGATTTAAAATGATGAAAATAACCATTGGGTTCGGCCACCATGGAGGGCTGAACCCCATGTAAAAGATTGCATGGTTTTCATGTTTTGGAAACATGAAAACCATGGGTTTTATGGACTGATTTTTGGGTCATTTTGTGGCCGAAATAAGTAAGGTTTTAAAGTGTGATGATAAGGTTTAAAGGATGGAAATTGAGAACGTGGAGTTCGGACACTTTGGATGGTCGAACCCCATGGAAACAATTGGTTGATTTGGATGGTTTTTGGAATTTAAAACCATACAAGTATAGGATTGTTTTTAGATGTTTTATTGGACATAAAATGTATGTTTTAAAAAGGTTAAAACATGGACTTGAAGGTCATCAAGGACTGAAGTTTATATGGTCTAAATCAGTGGATTAAAGGAGTGGAAATGGACCATTGGGTTCGGCCACTTTGGGTGGCCGAACCCCATGGAAAAAGTTGATTAGTGTGTATGGTTTTTGAAATTTAAAACCATGCACGTTGGGACTGTTTTTACATGTGTTATTAGATTTTAAATACATGTTTTAAAGAGGGTTTCTAAGAGGTATAAAGGCAGCAAAAGGGTACTGATATTGCATGATTTAAATAACACCTAATGCATGTTTGAAGGATCAATTCATGGACATAGGGTTCAGCCAACTTGAATGGCCGAACCCCATGAAAAAGATTGATGATTGTTGTGAAATTAAAAAGTTAGAAACCATGCAATACCATGGGGTTTCTATAGGATTTTAAACAGAATTATGTTTGCTGTTTTTATACCTAAGATACATGATAAATGATGAAAGATCATTAGAAGAATTGGATTCAAAGAACCATGAGGTTCGGTCATGTGAGTGGCCGAACCCCATGGGTTACTTTATGGTTTTTATTTGGTTTATATATGGTTATGCTTATTGATTGGGTTGTATGATTTTGACTCAAGAATCATGTATGTATCTATGTACTTAATATCAGTAAATAACCAAGCATGTTGATGGACTTTATGCTAATTCATGGTGAATGGGTTAAATAGGCTAAACTTATGAGTAGTAGTTGGTAATGGTTCTATGTTGATTTAAAAGGTTTAAAATATCCTAATGGAAAACCATATGGTAATGGATAAACCAAATGTATGGCCGAACCCCATGGAGTAAGTTTGGTGGATTAAAGATTGGATGACTAAGTAGATTGGTTGGAACCAATGGCAAAAATTGTAAATATGGGCAATAATGGAAGGACTTGAAAGAAGGACCAAATCAAGATGTTTTGGGTCTTATATGTGAATGGACATTTAAGTGACAATATGATTTACTGATTATTGTATCACAAGGTGACGAGAGTTGAACGATGAACGAGTCTTGATCGGATAAAGCCTAAGAAAGAACGGACGCTGGAGTGATTCTTCAGTAGGTTTCCTACCTACTTGTAACCACGGTTTTTACCCAGTTTTTCTTATGATACTCTTGTTTTAATATATGTGTTTCAAATGATATATTATGCATTAACAAATGACATACATGCATTGGCATCTCATGCATAGTCATGGGATAATGAATGAAGTTCTACAGTGATGGCTACGAATGTACATGATGGGGGTTGCTCATTGCATGTACATATTTTATAGAAGAGATGAAAGTGTGTTGTAATTTACCTTGTCGGTGCAAGGCACGTCAAGTGATGGCTACGAATGTACATGATGGGGGTTGCTCATTGCATGTACATATTTTATAGAAGAGATGAAAGCGTGTTGTAATTTACCTTGTCGGTGCAAGGCACGTCAAGTGATGGCTATGAAAGTACATAATGGGGGATGCCCATTGCATGTGCATACTTCATAGCATTGTTTTAACCGTTTTTAATGATCATGTAATATGATATATATGCATGTTTTATATGCTAACATGTGGTAGCCCTGATTCGAGAACCTACTGGGCGCGTTGATCTAACGCCCTAATTCTATCCTTAGAGGAGATTGCAGGTATGAGTAAAGGGAAAGGAAAGGTCGTTGACCGGGAGGGGAGCCAAGCGTAAGCGCTTGAATGATGGATTGGATTACTTTATATTACTGTCATTTGAATACTTTTGTTGGACATGTAATAATTCACTACTTGCTATGGTTTGATTAGGTTGATAACATTTGGATGGTTGATCTATGTTAAATAATGTTTAAGACTGTTACTTGCTATCTGGTCTTTCTATTCCGCAATTAATCTAGGTTATTCCGCATGTTGATGTTAGTTCCATGTGTGATTCGTAATCATGGTCTAGTCCATGTACACATGGGTGGCCAGTTAAGGTTCAGACTTGGGTAGTCTGAACTTAACTCACGTCGTGACGCCGCCTACTCTCTTTCGATGTTTAACTATAACTTAAAAAAAAATAATTAATTAGACTCTGAAATTCTCGGAAAGGGCGGGGCGTTACAATAACACTTGCCTCTTTCCGGCAAAATTAGGATAGGAGCAGTGGTAAGTCTCTTCTTCAGCTCTTCAAACCTCCGATTGCACAGATCTGACCACTCATATTTGACTCCTTTCTGAGTGAGTCGAGTAAGTGGAGATGCAATTTTTGAGAAGTCCATGATAAATTTCCTGTAATAACCAGCCAATCCCAAAAAACTACGGATCTTGGTTACATTCTTTGGCGCTTTCCAATCTCTTACTGCCGCTACCTTAGCCGGGTCCACGGCTATACCTTCTTCTAATATAACATGTCCCAAAAAAGTTGACCTCAGATAGCTAAAATTCACATTTACTCGCTTTAGCATATAGTTTGTTCTTCCTCAAAGTGTCCAGAACTATTCTCAGGTGCTCAGCTGTTCTTCCTGAGTTTTGGAGTAAATCAAAATATCATTAACAAATACAATGATAAATTGGTCCAAGTAAGAACGGAAAATCTTGTTCATAAGATCCATGAACACAGTCGGTGCATTGGTGAGTCCAAACGGCATGACTACAAATGCATATAGCCCATACCGCGTTCTGAAGGTTGTCTTCTCTATGTCCTCCTCCCTAACCCGGATTTGGTGATATCTGGACATCAAATCAATCTTAGAAAAATGACTCGAACCTTTAAGTTGATCAAATAAATCATCGATCCTGGGTAGAGGGTACTTGTTTCTGACCGTCAGCTGGTTCAGTTTTCAATAATCCACACACATACGAAGTGAACCATCCTTTTTCTTTACAAATAAAATCGGAGCTGCCCAAGACGATGTATTGCTCCGAATGCACCCCAGTCTAAGCAGTTCATCAATCTGTTTCTTTAACTCGGACATCTCTGCTGGTGCCATCCGGTAGTGTGGTAATGACACTAGTGCAATGCCAGGGTACAACTTGATTTCAAAATTGATATCCCTCATGGGAGGTAAACCAAGGAGTTCCTTTGGAAAAACGTCCGCATAGTCCCTTACTATTTTCAGAAGTTCAACCACCGGTGCCTTATTGATTCTGATAATGTTCAATACCAGATGATTCAACCCTTCATGTAGTCTGCTTTGTTTATCAGCACACACCACATGTTGTTTTCCCTCGGGTGACCAAAATGTCACCCTGCGACGATAACAATCAATGTTGGCCTTAAAGCTAGCCAACCAGTCCATGCCGAAAATAATATCATATTCTGTCATATCGAGCACCAAATAATTGAACTCAAATCTGAGTCCAGCAAGTTCAGTATTCACTGCTGTGCATATAAGTCCCAATGATGTGTCTCCGACGGGGGATACAATAGTGAATGATGTGAACAGTTTTTATACCAATGTACCAGTAGCAGTTATAAATGCAGCAGATATGAAAGAGTGTGATGCTCCCGAATCAAATAATGCAAAGGCGTAGGAACTACTGACTACTACCATACCTTGAATCACTGAATGATCCTCTGCTGCTGGAGGTGCTAATGTGAATACCCGTCCAGATCTCGTAGGTGGCCATCCTGCCTGATTAAATGTCTTGCCTCCAAGTGAATTAGCTGGCCTAACTGGCGGACGAGATGAACCTGTAACACCCCACCCTTTTCACTCTAAGTTTCAAAGTTTATTTTTTTTTTTAAATATAATAATCATGTGATCGGGGCGGAGTGTCACGACGCTAGTTAAGTTCGGATTTCTAAATCCGATCCTTAACTGGCCAAGCCCATGTGCGTATGAACTAAGTCCATAAAACTGATCCGCACATGGTACATATAACTTGCGGAATTAACTTAGTCTAAATCTAACTGTGGTTATAATAGAACCTATGACTACTCCAATTTTCCATTCTTAGATAGCAAAGTACATAACTTATTCTCCAAAATTACTAATCAATCTTAACTAATCGTTTAATCAAAACATCCAACATAAAACAAACCATAGCATCTATCTTAACTACTTATTACAAGCCAACATAACTAATTACCAAATTACATTGTCCAAATATATCAAATATCAAGTCCATAAAATAGTCCATTCATAATCCATTCCAATCATTCAAACCGCCCAAGTTTCCGTACTTGGTCCTCTTCTCGATCCACATTCTTCCCTTTCCCTGCATCATCCACTAAGGATATAGATAGGGCGTTAGATCAACGCGCCCAGTAGTGTTTCCGAATAGGGCTACCACATGGTTAGTCAAAACATGCAAATAATATAATAATAATACATGTGAGACAAAATTCCATAAAAACATGCTATGTATGAAATGAACATGTAATGAGTCCCACCCATCACCATTCAACATAGACATCACTTGACGGGATTCTCATCGTCAAGGTAACCCACAGTAGTCTTTCGGACGCCCCAACAGAGTGTGGCCTCCGAATTCCTCCTTATGGGATTCTCATCATCAGGGTACCCCACAGTGGTCTTTCGGACGCCCCGACGGAGTGTGGCCTCCGGTTACAACACCATCATCCCATGCCATGCATGAGATGTCTATGCAAACATGTCATTTAGAAACATAACTTTACAATTATATAAGTTATTGAAATCAACATAAAACAGCATATGAAATAGTGGTTACAATAAAGGTAGGAAACCTACACTTGTTTACTTTGTTCGACCCTTCCTTTGAACCGTTTTCCGATCACGGCTTGTACACCGTTCTAAAAATCCCAAAACCTTATTTACATAACAGCAAGTTAAGCATTCATTCATGTGATTCTAACTTAGTCTAAGTCCCAAAAATCCACTTAAACTTCCATGTCCTATCTTAGCCATAAAACCCCATAGTTTTGGTCCTTTTAAACATGTTTTTGGTCTCATTTAGACATAGGATAACAGTATAATGTTATCATGTTTTTACCTTTCAAAACCATCAATAAGCCCATCACTTTGTATGATTTCCATTTTGTAAAACTCAATCCAAATATCCACATAACAGTCCATGGGGTTCGGCCATACATATGGCCGAACCCTATGGTTCTTGGTGTAATTAATCCAACCATTGTCCATGGTTTTAATCCATAATTTAACCATAGTATTAATATGGTTCAGCCAAGCGCTAGTTACCAAAAAAAAAAAAAATAGTAAACTTATCTTCACTTTAAATCCTTTAAAATCTCACAAAACCATTTAATACTTCCATGAAATGTCATACCATTTCATGGGGTTCGGCCCACCCAATTGGCTGAACCTCATGGCCTATGGTTTAGATCCATTTATCCATTTATAAACTTAGTTTATTCTTAAATCAAAGCATATTATGTTTACATAAAAATCCATCCTACACTTGACCCAAATAACCATCAAAAACAGTCCATGGGGTTAGGCCATACACATGGCCGAACCCCAAGGTTTCCTTGATGTAAATCTTCTTATCTTACTTACTGATTTTTGGCCACAAAATGACCCATTTGACATATATAAAATTTACCATGTTTTGACATGATTTTTGTCCTTTAAAAACATCAAACTTGATCCACTTTTATCATCTAAAAACAGTCCCATACTTGTATGGTTTTAACTTCCAAAAACCATCCAAATAAATCAATTATTTCCATGGGGTTCGGCCATCTAATGGGGCCGAACCCTATGGTCTATCTTTTTATCTCATTCATGTACCTCCATCCAATATCTAACCCTTGTTAGATTTGGCCATCCAATGGCCGGGTCATGATTTAAAAATTGTTTATCGAAAACCTACCGTTTCCGCGACTCCTCCAATTATCTTCCCTCCGGCTTGTTCCTTTCCCTTTCTTAGCCTCTCCTTCTTCTTGATTCCTTGATGGTCAAGGACTGATTAAGCAACCAGCTGCTGCTCTTATTTTTTAAAAATGTAGGACACGGCAAAGAGATAGAGAGAGAAAGAATTTTGGCTTTGAATGAGAAACCTTGATGCCCCCTCCTTTGCTCAAAGTATACTCTTGTCTTGGTGAAAGAAAGCAACAAAAACTGATTGCAAATCAGTGACTAGCTGCTGTTCTCAGTGTTTGGAAGATGATAATACAGTCCAAGAAAGAAAGAGAGATAGAGAGAGAAAAATGAAAATCCCTTGTTTGATCAAAAACAGTCCAAGGTTACCCTTGTGTAACTCCCTCACTTTAATCAAACTTCTTTATGTTACTTGGGGGTTTTCATCTATGAAATGAAACACCCCAAGCAACCAACGTCTCTTGTGGTTGGACTAATGTAACCTCCCCTCTCCTTAAGGTCTCACATGGGATTTCATTTTGAAATGTAACTCCCATGTGCTGCACCATCCCTTGTTGGTTGCCTCTAAATTTTGGCTTATGTAACAGCCACCACTCTCAAGTGTAACTCCACAAACAGCAGCTCCAATCAGCCCCATTTGGCCCTCATCAACGTCCCATGTGGGAGTTCTATCATTGGAATAAAAACTCCCCTCTTCCAAGTGTGAACACACTTTGTTACTCCCATTGATTTAATATCTAATTTGAATTTAAAATGCTGTAATCTCTTATGTGTTACTCCTCCAATCAGTTACCCATTTGTTCTCCAACCTTGGAGTTACATGCATGAACCATCAATCTATGTATTGCTGTCTTTTGAAGACCCAACCAATGTACTCTAACCATTTCCAACGTGTAAACACTTTGCATTTGAAATAACACTCCCACCTCTAACGTCTTCCATGTATTTTCAAAATGTAACTCCCATTTCCTTTACCACTTAAATGGGAGTTACATGCATGGTAATACCTCCCATGCAGCCAACGTTCATTGTGTTTAAAAACCTACCACCAATCCACTCCACTCTCATACACTCACTTAAACAATTATTCCATCTAACTCATATATTTAACTCACCCAAACTTAACTCGTTTATTTTATGTGACTCAACTAATAATTTCCACTCAACTATACTCCAACATTTATTTCAACTCAAACCCAACTAAGAATTGAGCTCAATTAATGGTCAAACACATCAACCACAACCCATTGGGTCCAATTTGGCCATTTTGGTCCATTTAACCAAATTTGACCCAATTATGATTTTCGACCCGTTTATGCACATCTTATCCATTTATTGTTTTGTAATCAAAACTACTAACCATTGAGTCTTGATTGAACCATTGACCCATTTAAATTCAACTCAATATATCACAATGGTAATTTCGTAAATATGAATAAATTCATATAAATTGACAACTTTGAAATTCCAGAGTGTTACAATACAATACTCTTTTTATAATTTTCGTCCCGAAAATCGAACGAAGTAGGATTTCAAAATAAATTATACAAACAATTCAGGGTCAGATGTTCTCATCTCCGATTCCAGTTCCCAAGTGGCTTCCTCAACACCATGTCGATCCCATACCACCTTGACGTACTGAATCGCTCGGTTATGCAACACCCTTTGCTCACTCTCTAATATTCTGACCGGCTTCTCGACATAAGTGACGTCGCTTTGCACATCTATATCTTGCACATTCAAAACATGAGATGGATCAGGGTTGTACTTCCTCAGCATCGACACATGGAATACATCATGTAGAGACGCCAATTGCGAAGGAAGTGCCAACTGATAGGCTACATCTCCCATCCTTCTGATAATTGAAAACGGTCCCATATATCTTGGCGACAATTTTCTTTTCTTCCCAAATCTCATGCGCCCTTTTCGTGGCGAGACCTTCAAGAATACCATGTCTCCCACTTCAAATTCGAGAAACCTCCTCCTTTTATTAGTATAGCTTTTTTGCCGACTCTGTACGGTCAACAAATGTTGACGTATCAACTGGATCTATGCAGTAGTTTCTTCAACCAACTTGGGTCCTATCAGTGCAGATTCGCCGACCTCGGTCCAGCACACTGGTGACCTGCATGGTCTACCATACAAAGCTTCGAATGGTGCCATCTGGAGGCTTGCTTGGTAGCTATTGTTATAAGAAAACTCCACCAATGGCAAATGATCCTCCCATCCACATTTGAAGTCTAGCATGCACGCCCTCAACATGTCCTCCAACGTTTGTATTGTTCTTTCCAATTGTCCATCGGTCTATGGATGGAATGCTGTGCTAATAAGTAGATCGGTCCCCATGGCCGACTGCATGCTCTGCCATACCCTGCCGGTGAATCGGCCATCTCTATCAGACACTATAGTCCGTGGGATACCATGTAATCTGATGATGTCTTTGATATATCTCTGACCCAATGTCTCTGATGAATCCGTCATCTTGATAGGAATAAAATGCGGGGACTTGGTCAGTCGGTCTACCACAATGCATATAGCGTCATTGCCCTTCGAGGACCTCGGCAACCCTGTCACAAAGTCCATGGAAATGTGCTCCCATTTCCATTCCGGCACTGCTAAGGGTTTGAGTAACCCTGGTGGCTTCTGATGTTCCGTCTTAACCTTGCTGACAAGTTAAACAATGAGCCATGAACTCTGCAACATCCTTCTTGAGTCCATGCCACCAATAATGTCTTTTTAAGTCATGATACATTTTTGTGCTACCCGGATGAATGGAGAACTTGCTCTGATGTGCCTCTATCATTAATTCATTTCTGCAGCTTCTTGGCACATAAATTCTACCCCGGAACATAAGACCCTGTCTTGGTCGTAATTCCCAATTCGGTACAACCTCGCCAATAGACATCTTGGCCCATGTCTCTGCCATTTCCGGATCTGTTCGCTGCTCCTGTTCAATCTTTGTAACCATGTTGGATCGTATGATCAAATTGTACATACTCCCATGGTTTGTGATGTATAGATTAAACTCACAAATGGAATTCAACATCGCCCATTCAGTCCTGATCAAACATGCCACTGATGCATGAGACATGCGGCTAAGAGCATCCGCCACCTTGTTGGCCTTTCCCGGATGATATTGGAGCGCAAATTCATAGTCCGCCAGATATTCCATTCATCTGCGCTGCCTCAGGTTGAGCTCTTTCTGATCAAATAAATACTTCAAGCTCTTGTGATCTGAAAATACTTCAAACTTCTCACCATATAGATAGTGTCTCCAGCTTTTGAGAGCGAAGAGCACCGCAGCTAATTCCAGATCATGTGCGGGGTAGAGGCGTTCATGTATCTTTAGTTGTCTTGAACCATATGCCACCACTCGATCACGTTGCATGAGTGAACATCCCAGTCCCTCTCCTGATGCATCACATTGTACTTCATAACCTTTGCCTCTTTCCGGCAAAACTAAAATAGGAGCAGTTGTAAGTCTCTCTTTCAGCTCCTCAAATCTCTGATTGCACAACTCTGACCATTCATATTTGACTCCTTTCTGCGTGAGTCGAGTCAATGGGGATGCAATTTTGGAGAAGTCCATGATAACTTCCTATAATATCCAGCCAAACCCAGAAAGCTACGGATTTCAGTGACATTCTTTGGTGCTTTCCACTCACTTACTACTGCCAGCTTAGCCGGATCAACGGCTATACCATCTGCTGTTATAACATGCCCCAAGAATTTGACCTCAGGTAGCCAAAATTCGCATTTGCTTGTTTTGGCATACAACTGGTTCTGTCTCAAGGTGTTCAATACTATTCGTAGATGCTCAGCATGATCCTCCTGACTCTTGGAATAGATCAGGATATCGTCAATGAACACTATAACAAACCGATCCAGATATGGACGGAATATTCTGTTCATTAAGTCCATGAACACAGCCGGTGCGTTGGTAAGCCCAAATGGCATGACTACAAATTCAAATAGTCCATACCATGTTCTGAAAGCTGTCTTCTCGATATCTTCCTCCCTGACCCGGATTTGATGATAACCGGACATCAGGTCAATCTTGGAAAAGTGACTGGATCCCCTCAACTGATCGAATAAATCATCGATCCTGGGTAGAGGATACTTGTTCCGGACAGTTAGCTGATTCAACTTCCAGTAGTCCACACACATTCTGAGTGAACCATCCTTCTTTTTCACGAAAAACACTGGAGCTCCCCATGATGATGTGTTGTTCCGAATGCAACCCAGTCTGAGTAACTCATCAAGCTGCTTCTTCAACTCGGACATTTCTGCTGGTACCATCCGATAATGGGGTAGAGACACTGGTGAGGTACCAGGATACAGCTTGATCTCAAAATTGAGCTCCCTCATAAGCGGTATACAAGGGAGTTCTTTTGGAAAGACATCAGCAAATTCTTTCACAATTGCTGGAAGCTCAGTGACTGGTGCTTTGTTGATGACAATATTGTTCAACACCAAATGGTGCAACCCTTCCTGTAGTCTGCTTTGCTTGTCGGCACGAACTATATACTGCTTTCCCTCTGGTGACCAAAATGTCACTCTTCGGCGATAACAATCAATATTGGCTTCATAACCAGCCAACCAGTCCATGCCAAATATAATATCGTACTCAGTCATGTCGAGTACGAGATAATTGAACTCAAATCTGAGTCCAGCGAGTTCTGTATTTATGGCCGTGCATATGAGTCCCAAAGACGTGTCTCCGACAGGGGATACTACTGTGAGTGTGGTGGACAGCTTTTGAACTAGTGTTCCAGTAGCAATTATAAAGGATGCAGATACAAAAAGTGCGATGCTCCAGAATCAAACAATGCATAAGCATAAGAACTATTGACAACGACCATACCTTGAATCACAGAATGATCCACATCCTCAGGAGGTTCCAGAGCAAATAAGTCGCCCAGATCCGGTAGGATTAGGGGCCCGTCCCGCCTGATTATAAGTCCTGCCTCCTCGGGAGTTAGCTGGCCTAGCTGGTAGATGGAAAGATCCTCTGGAATATGAGAGTTTATTGAGCTTTGGACAGTCTCTCTTGAAGTGACCCGGCTGATCACAGTGGAAACAGTTGTTCACCCCTCTGAATGACTGGGTGACTGATGCAGATGGGGAGGGCTGATTGGGACGAAAGTCCCCCGTGGACCCTGAAGATGGTGAGGATCTACTGAAGTTCGGACGGAACCTCTTGTTGGGCTGGAACCCACCCCTCCCACTTGAAACTCGGCGATTGTCAAACCGCACCATTGTATTCAACTCCTGTTCTGCTATTGTGGCCTTGCTGACCACCTCAGCCAATGTGGTGCACTTAAATATGGTCACTTTGGCCCTGATGTTTGGCCATAGACCCCTCTCAAACTTTCTTGCCTTGCGAAGTTCTGTGTCCACCATATAGAATGCATAAATGGATAAACTGAGAAATTCACGGTGATACTTTGCCACCGTCATAGAGCCCTGTACCAAGGACAGAAAAAGTTCCGTCTGTCACTCCTTCTCCTCCTCCGGAAAGTAGTGTTCCAGAAAGGTTGCTGAAAACTCATTCCATGTCATGGTTGTCCTCTCCCTAACTGGTATGAGTGCCCTCTGCTTCTCCACCACCTCCCACCATTTACCGGCATCTTCTATCAATTGTGAAGTAGCCAGTAGAATCCTGTCAGCATGACTCGAGATCTTAAGTAATTTTAAGATCTGAGTGATCTTCTTCAGCCAATGCTAGGCTCTGACAGCCCCTTCCTTCCCTTTGAAGTAGGGAGGACGCTGTTATTGAAATTCTCGTGCCATACTCCGGTCACTGGCATCCCTAGAACTTTCACTCCCATTCATATGTTGCTGGAGTACAGAGGTTACCACTGCTTGGACTAAGCCCTGAAGCTCAGGCGGCACATGTGGTATATGTACACCACTGTTCCCTTCTCCCTCCTTCCGTGATGCATTCTCACTCTCCTTTTCTTCCCTCCAAGAGTGCTGTGATTCTTCCCCATTGTGCGACTTTTCATGAACAGATCGCTCCTCATCAGGTTGGGTTACCTCTTTCTCATGTATAGACGACTCCTTCTCATGCACAGATTTTTCGTGCTGTGATAACATTTTCTCATGTTGCGTGATTTGCAACACCTTTTCCTTCCCTTTCTGGTTCTGAGGGATCCTTTTCTTTGGAGCCATTTCCCTAAGTCATAAAAAACATTATTGACTTAGTTTCCTCTTACAGTTTGTATTTTTCACAATTTTGGGGAGATTTCCAAATAAGCAAACTTGGTTTTTTATTTGTTTTTGAGGGGAGAGTCTCTAAATTCCCTATGTTTGTTTTTCTCAATTGGGGAGTATTGGGGGATGTATATCCTATTTTGCTACGTTTGATAGATCGATTATAATACTGTACTTTTGCTATCTTTCACTGTTGTTCTCAGATTGATTTGTTCAGTCTGAGTCCACGAAGTAAATTAATCCGGCCCCCAGTCAGCGGACTCCGAAGAGTCGGTCAGTTGGGATTCTTATCCGTCAGTGAGACATGAAACCATCTTAATCTTACTTCGGAAGATTCAACTTCCCATTTTGCTCTGATACCAACTGTAACACCCCGCCCTTTTCACTCTAAGTTTCAAAGTTTATTTTTTTTTTTAAATATAATAATCATGTGATCGGGGCGGAGTGTCACGACGCTAGTTAAGTTCGGATTTCTAAATCCGATCCATAACTGGCCAAGCCCATGTGCGTATGAACTAAGTCCATAAAACTGATCCGCACATGGTACATATAACTTGCGGAATTAACTTAGTCTACATCTAACTGTGGTTATAATAGAACCTATGACTACTCTAATTTTCCATTCTTAGATAGCAAAGTACATAACTTATTCTCCAAAATTACTAATCAATCTTAACTAATCGTTTAATCAAAGCATCCAACATAAAACAAACCATAGCATCTATCTTAACTACTTATTACAAGCCAACATAACTAATTACCAAATTACATTGTCCAAATATATCAAATATCAAGTCCATAAAATAGTCCATTCATAATCCATTCCAATCATTCAAACCGCCCAAGTTTCCGTACTTGGTCCTCTTCTCGATCCACGTTCTTCCCTTTCCCTGCATCATCCACTAAGGATATAGATAGGGCGTTAGATCAACGCGCCCAGTAGTGTTTCCGAATAGGGCTACCACATGATTACTCAAAACATGCAAATAATATAATAATAATACATGTGAGACAAAATTCCATAAAAACATGCTATGTATGAAATGAACATGTAATGAGTCCCACCCATCACCATTCAACATAGACATCACTTGACGGGATTCTCATCGTCAAGGTAACCCACAGTGGTCTTTCGGACGCCTCGACGGAGTGTGGCCTTCGGAATTCCTCCTGATGAGATTCTCATCATCAGGGTACCTCACAGTGGTCTTTCGGACGCCCCGACGGAGTGTGGCCTCCGGTTACAACACCATCATCCCATGCCATGCATGAGATGTCTATGCAAATATGTCATTTAGAAACATAACTTTACAATTATATAAGTTATTGAAATCAACATAAAACAGCATATGAAATAGTGGTTACAATAAAGGTAGGAAACCTACACTTGTTTACTTTGTTCGACCCTTCCTTTGAACCGTCTTCCGATCACGGCTTGTACACCATTCTAGAAATCCCAAAACCTTATTTACTTAACAGCAAGTTGAGCATTCATTCATGTAACACCCCGATTTCTCAATAAGATGAATATTTACGAAAATGCCCCTGGATTGGTGAATTCAATAAATGTGATTGTAAATAAGGAAATAGTGGGGCCCATTGCTCAAATTAAGATCATATGAACACATTATGAATGTCAAGTTTGATTGGATGGATAATTTCTCAATGAAGTGGATAAATTACGAAAATGCCCCTGATGTGTTAAATTAATTATTTTGTGATGTTAAGTAAGGAAATGGTATGACCCATTGCTCAAATTAAGATCATATGAGCACATTATGAATGTCAAGTTTGATTGGATGGGTAATTTACATCAATTGGGTCAAAAATAGCTAAATGGGTCAAAGGGCCCAAATGGGACCCATCGGGTCTTACTGGAGTATTTGACCGTTTTGTGATTTTAAATTAAATGGGGTTAAGCCTATTTGATTGGAAATCAAGTGGAGAAAAAATGGGTAGGCTTGATCCATATGTAAAAACCAATTAGAAATGACCAAAATACCATAATTGGGTCATGGAGTCAAAAACGGGTCAAGGAGCTAAAAGTGGACCCAACGGGTCGAGTTGACTATGGTTGACCGTGTGGACCCTCTAGGGAGCTAAAACACGAGTTAAATCAGTTGAGTGGGACTGAAGTGAGTTGGAATTAAATCAAGGGTTGAGTTAACTCATGTACATTGAATGAAATGCATTAATTATGGTGAGTTGGACATTGAGTTGAGTGAGTCAAAAATGGAAGTCAAATGGGCTGAAAATTCAGTGAGATAAGTGGGGTGGCTGTTTTGAGAGTTACAAATACAAGGTTAACCAAGGGGCTAGTCATTGGAATATGGAGAGTTTTATTTAAAAGTTGAAACTCCAAGATAGATATTAAAACCAATGGGAGTTACAAAGTGTGTTCACACTTGGAGGAGGGGAGTTTCATTTCAAGAATGAAACTCTCAAATGGGACATTGATGAGGATCAAATGGGCTGAATGGAGCTGCTGTATTATAGAGTTACAAATGAGGTTTTGACTTTTAAAATTCAAATATGATAAGACTACACATTGGAGGGGGAGGTTTCATTTCTAGATGAAACCCCCATGTAAGATGATAATGAGAGGAGGAAGAAAAGGAGAGGTTACACAAATACCAGCATGGGAGACGTTGGAGAGCTTGGGGAGGTTTCATTGCATAGATGAAACCCCCAAGTAAGCATAAAGGACTTGGGGTTAATATGGGAGTTACATGTGAGGCAAGTTTGAGCTGAATTTGAGTAGCCAAAAGAGGTTCAATTTTCTATCTCTATCTCTCTCTCTCTTTGTTGTCTTCTACATTCCAAAAGCAAGAACAGCAGCTGGTTACTGATTTGCAATCAGTCCTTGGTTGATTTCTTTCACCAAGACAAAAGCACACTTTGCGCAAAAGGAGTTGGCACCAAGGTTTAAGATCAAAGTTTCCTTTCTCTCTCTTTCTCCCTCAAATCCATGTCATCTGGCTGAAGTATTCCAAGGAGATTGCAGCAAGGTCAGTCTCAGCCCAGAGAACAGTAAGAGAGAAGGAGAGGTCAAGGAAATAAAGGGTCAAGAAAGGAGTTAAAAGAACCGAAGGAGACGCAGTGTTCGTAAGTGCATTTTGAACTCTTGTTTAATAGATTGGTTAAGAAAATGAGACCTGGCCATCGTATGGACAGATCCATCAATGGTTTAAATATGGGATTATGATGTTTAAAAGTGATAAAATATGGACCATAGGGTTCAGCCCTTTGGATGGCTGAACCCCATGGGAAAACTTGGTGATTTTTATGGTGTTTGAGAGATGAAATTCATATTATGTATTGAAGTTCTTTTAAAGGATTTTAAAGGGAGATAAGGTCACTGATTTTGACCAGTTATTACAAGGCTGAATTATGTGTTTATTAAGCTAAGTACTGATCAAAAAATATGGACAAATATTGGAGGGTTTACATCAAGGAAACCTTGGGGTTTGGCCATGTGTATGGCCTAACCCCATGGACTGTTTTTGATGGTTATTTCGGTCAAGTGTAGGATGGATTTTTATGTAAACATAATGTGCTTTGATTTAAGAATAAACCAAATTTATAAATGGATAAATGGATCTAAACCATAGGCCATGAGGTTCAACCAATTGGGTGGGCCGAACCCCATGAAATGGTATGACATTTCATGGAAGTATTAAATGGTTTTGTGAGATTTTAAAGGATTTAAAGTGAAGATAAGCTTACTGTTTTTAGGTAACTATGGCTTGGCTGAACCATATTAATACTATGATTAAATTATGGATTAAAACCATGGACAATGGTTGGATTAATTACACCAAGAACCATAGGGTTCGGCCATATGTGGATATTTGGATTGAGTTTTACAAAATGGAAATCATACAAAGTGATGGGCTTATTGGATGGTTTTGAAAGGTAAAAATATGGTAACATTATACTGTTATCCTATGTCTAAATGAGACCAAAAACATGTTTAAAAGGACCAAAACTATGGGTTTTATGGCTAAGATAGGACATGGAAGTTTAAGTGGATTTTTGGGTTTCAGATCAAATTAGAATCATATGGTCAAATGATTAACTTGCTGCCATGTACATAGGGTATTCGAATTTCTAGAACGGTGAACAAGCCGTGATCGGAAGACGGTCCAAAGGAAGGGTCGAACAAAGTAAACTATTGTAGGTTTCCTACCTTTTTGTAACCACATATGCTATTTGTTGTTTTATGTTTATTTTGATAAGTTATTTGAATGAAATGTTATATTTACAAATGGCATGTTTGCATAGACATCTCATGCATGGCATGGGAAGATGGTGTTGTAACCGGAGGCCACACTCCGTCGGGGAGTCCGAAAGACCACTGTGGGGTACCCTGATGATGAGAATCCCATCAGGAGGAATCCGGAGGCCACACTCCGTCGGGGCGTCCGAAAGACCACTGTGGGTTACCTTGACGATGAGAATCCCGTCAAGTGATGGCTGTGTTGAATGGTGATGGGTGGGACTCATTACATATTCATTTCATACATAGCATGTTTTTATGGAATTTTGTCACACATGTGTTATTATTATATTATTTGCATGTTTTTGACTAACCATGTGGTAGCCCTATTCGGAAACACTACTGGGCGCGTTGATCTAACGCCCTATCTATATCCTTAGTGGATGACGCAGGAAAGTCAAAGATTGAGGATCGAGAAGGGGACCAAGCACGAAAACTTGGGCGGTTTGAATGATTTTGAATGGACTATTCATGGATGTGTTATTTGAATTATTTGGACAATGTAATTTGGTAACTAGATTTGTGGCTTGTAATAAATAGTTATGATAGATGCTATGGTTTGTTTTAAGTCGGATGGTTTGATTGAACGATTAGTTAAGATTGATTAGTAATTTTGGAGAATAAGTTATGTACTTTGCTATCTAAGAATGGAAAATTGGAATAGTCAGTTGGATTAAGACTAAGTTAATTCCGCAAGTTATATATGTACCATGTGCGGATCAGTTTTATGGACTTAGTTCATACGCACATGGGCATGGCCAGTTAAGGGTCGGATTTAGAGATCCGAACTTAACTCGCGTCGTGACACTCCGCTCAGATCACATGATTATTATATTTAAAAAAAAAAAAATAAACTCTGATATTCTTGAAAAGGGTGGGGCATTACAATTCATGTGATTCTAACTTAGTCTAAGTCCCAAAAATCCACTTAAACTTGCATGTCCTATCTTAGCCATAAAACCCCATAGTTTTGGTCCTCTTAAACATGTTTTTGGTCTCATTTAGACATAGGATAACAGTATAATGTTATCATGTTTTTACCTTTCAAAACCATCAATAAGCCCATCACTTTGTATGATTTCCATTTTGTAAAACTCAATCCAAATATCCACATAACAGTCCATGGGGTTCGGCCATACATATGGCCGAACCCTATGGTTCTTGGTGTAATTAATCCAACCATTGTCCATGGTTTTAATCCATAATTTAACCATAGTATTAATATGGTTTAGCCAAGCCCTAGTTACCAAAAAAAAAAAAACAGTAAACTTATCTTCACTTTAAATCCTTTAAAATCTAACAAAACCATTTGATACTTCCATGAAATGTCATACCATTTCATGGGGTTCGGTCCACCCAATTGGCTGAACCTCATGGCCTATGGTTTAGATCCATTTATCCATTTATAAACTTAGTTTATTTTTAAATCAAAGCACATTATGTTTACATAAAAATCCATCCTACACTTGACCCAAATAACCATAAAAAACAGTCCATGGGGTTAGGCCATACACATGGCGGAACCCCAAGGTTTCCTTGATGTAAATCTTCTTATCCTACTTACTGATTTTTGGCCACAAAATGACCCATTTGACATATATAAAATTTACCATGTTTTGACTTGATTTTTGGCCACAAAATGACCCATTTGACATATATGTTTTGACTTGATTTTTGTCCTTTAAAAACATCAAACTTAATCCACTTTTATCATCTAAAAACAGTCCCATACTTGTATGGTTTTAACTTCCAAAAACCATCCAAATAAATCAATTATTTCCATGGGGTTCGGCCATCCAATGGGGCCGAACCCTATGGTCCATCTTTTTATCTCATTCATTTACCTCCATCCAATATCTAACCCTTGTTAGATTTGGTCATCCAATGGCCGGGTCATGATTTAAAAATTGTTTATCGAAAACCTACCGTTTCCGCGACTCCTCCAATTGATCTTCCCTCCGGTTTGTTTCTTTCCCTTTCTTAGCCTCTCCTTCTTCTTGATTCCTTGATGGTCAAGGACTGATTAAGCAACCAGCTGCTGCTCTTATTTTTTAAAAATGTAGGACAGGGCAAAGAGATAGAGAGAGAAAGAATTTTGGCTTTGAATGAGAAACCTTGATGCCCCCTCCTTTGCTCAAAGTATACTCTTGTCTTGGTGAAAGAAAGGAACAAGGACTGATTGCAAATCAGTGACTAGCTGCTGTTCTCAGTGTTTGGAAGATGATAATACAGTCCAAGAAAGAAAGAGAGATAGAGAGAGAAAAATGAAAATCCCTTGTTTGATCAAAAACAGTCCAAGGTTACCCCTGTGTAACTCCCTCACTTTAATCAAACTTCTTTATGTTACTTGGGGGTTTTCATCTATGAAATGAAACACCCCAAGCAACCAACGTCTCTTGTGGTTGGACTAATGTAACCTCCCCTCTCCTTAAGGTCTCACATGGGAGTTTCATTTTGAAATGTAACTCCCATGTGCTGCACCGTCCCTTGTTGGTTGCCTCTAAATTTTGGCTTATGTAACAGCCACCACTCTCAAGTGTAACTCCACAAACAGCAGCTCCAATCAGCCCCATTTGGCCCTCATCAACGTCCCATGTGGGAGTTCTATCATTGGAATAAAAACTCCCCTTTTCCAAGTGTGAACACACTTTGTTACTCCCATTGATTTAATATCTAATTTGAATTTAAAATGCTGTAATCTCTTATGTGTTACTCCTCCAATCAGTTACCCATTTGTTCTCCAACCTTGGAGTTACATGCATGAACCATCAATCTATGTATTGCTGTCTTTTGAAGACCCAACCAATGTACTCTAACCATTTCCAACGTGTAAACACTTTGCATTTGAAATAACACTCCCACCTCCAACGTCTTCCATGTATTTTCAAAATGTAACTCCCATTTCCTTTACCACTTAAATGGGAGTTACATGCATGGTAATACCTCCCATGCAGCCAACGTTCATTGTGTTTAAAAACCTACCACCAGTCCACTCCACTCTCATACACTCACTTAAACAATTATTCCATCTAACTCATATATTTAACTCACCCAAACTTAACTCATTTATTTTATGTGACTCAACTAATAATTTCCACTCAACTATACTCCAACATTTATTTCAACTCAAACCCAACTAAGCTTTGAGCTCAATTAATGGTCAAACACGTCAACCACAACCCATTGGCTCCAATTTGGCCATTTTGACCCATTTAACCAAATTTGACCCAATTATGATTTTTGACCCGTTTATGCACATCTTATCCATTTATTGTTTTGTAATCAAAACTACTAACCATTGAGTCTTGATTGAACCATTGACCTATTTAAATTCAACTCAATATATCACAATGGCAATTTCGTAAATATGAATAAATTCATATAAATTGACAACTTTGAAATTCCATGGTGTTACAGAACCCCTATTATTAGAGGATTTGTTGAGTTGTGGACATTCCCTCTTAAAATGGCCAGGCTGATCACAATGAAAGTAACTACTCCCACCTCTAGGAGCCTGAGTGACTGATGCAGATGGGGAGGGATGATTGGGTCGAAAGCCCCCTGTTGACCCAGTAGATGGTGCGGGTCAGCTAGAGTTCGGTCGGAACCTCTTGTTGGGCTGAAATGTACCCCTCCCACTCTGAGCTCAGCGATTGTCAAAACGCGTCAACTCAGCCATTTTCTGCTCTGCTATAGTGGCCCTGCTGATCACTTCTGCCAATGTGGCTGCCTTGAATATAGTTACCTTGGCCCTTATGCTTGGCAGAAGGCCCCGCTCAAACTTGCGTGCCCTCCGATACTCTGTATCCACCATATAGAATACATATACAGATAGACTGAGAAACTCCTGTGGTACTCTGCCACCGTCATGGTACCCTGTACCAAAGATAGAAAAGCCTGGGTCTGGCGCTCCTTCTCCTCCTCAGGAAAATAATGTTCTAGGAAGGTAGCTGAGAACTGCTCCCAAGTCATGGCAATCCTCTCCCCTTCCAGAATCAGTGCTCGCTGCTTCTCTATCACCTCCCACCATTTACCAGCATCATCAATCAACTGTGATGTAGCTAGTAAAATCTTGTGAGCATGACGCGTGATATTCAATAAAGTCAGAATCTGCGAATCTTCTTTAGCCAGTTTTCTGCTCCGACAGCCCCTTCTCTCCCCTTGAAGTAAGGCGGGCGCTGTTGCTGGAAGTCCATGACCATACTCTTGTCATTGTTTCCGTTGGTGGTTCCATTCTCATTCAGATGTTGTTGGAGCACTGAAGTAACCACCGCTTGAACTAGATTCTGCAATTCAGGAGGTACCACTGGTATGTTTACGCTACTTGCTTCCTCCTCGTGGTGAGATTGTTCTTCCTCACAATGAGAGTGTCGTTCCTCCCCATGGTGAGATTGTTCTTCCTCACGGTAAGAGTGTCGTTCCTCCTCATCATCCCCATTAGGTTTTGTCGGGTATTTCTCCTTAGCCTTCCCCTTGGAGCCATTTTTCCCTAAGCCATTGAAAACATCAAGACTTAGTTTTCATAAAAAGAAAAAATGTAATTCCTACCTGTTGGGGAAAATTTCCAAATAAGCACTCTTGATTTTTGCTTTGTTTTATGGGGAAATACATCTTATGTTACCATGTTTCATAATCCGATTATTTTGACTGTACTTCCTTTGCTATCATCCATTTGAGTCTAACAAAGTAAATTAATGCACGGAGACCGGATTAATTTACTACGACAAATTCAATATTTTGGGTTCGCTCTAATACCAACTGTAACGTCCATCTCTTTTTCACTCGCTTCTTCCCGTAAATTCAAATTCTATTTTTTTTTTTTAATGACAGAGTAGAGTGATAGATGGCGGGAAGTCACGACGCGAGCTAAGTCCGAACTTCCAAAGTCCGACCCTTAACTGGCCAACCTTATATGTGCATGGACTTAGTCTATAACACCTCGGGTTTTCAATTTATTATTTATTTAATTTTAGTTATGAATTTTAGAATTAAATCTTATATGGATAAGGAATTGGGCCATGACCCAATTAAGACCCAACAAATGGTGGAATTGGTTTTATTAAAATTTAAATGGGTAGGATTAAATTAGTGGTGAATCATACCCAATTTTGAATAAAGGATATTATGGCCGAGTAGTGGATTTGAAATATCCAAGTAGATGTTAAAAAAATCAAATAAAGATTATCTTGGCCAAATTTTAGATAGTGATTTACATCTGATGCACATGAGAGATTTGTGGGATTTTTAAATCCACAATGATATGCTAGATATTTAAAAAGGGATGAAATATCTATGAATTAAATTAAAAGAATATTTGGATTATGATAAGGGTTATACACATAGTACTTGCTAATAAAAATTAAAGGAAGTCTTAATAAGGCAAGGGAAAGTCGGATATAGCTAATTAAAGAGGGAAAGTCGGCCATGGTTAAATAAGGAAGGT
Source organism: Chimonanthus salicifolius (assembly GCA_013350335.1). NCBI lineage: Eukaryota > Viridiplantae > Streptophyta > Magnoliopsida > Laurales > Calycanthaceae > Chimonanthus > Chimonanthus salicifolius. The sequence goes on from CM023539.1 coordinate 18,550,519, forward strand.
TTGACATATGTCCAGTATTTTGGTTATAACTTTTCTCTCTGATATCCGATTTCTTTAATTCTTTTTACATTGGAAAGAAAATTTCAATATCTACAACTTTTTAGTTTACCAATTTTTCTGATTCGGAATTTAACAAGGTCGAAACTGGGTTACAATATAGTATATGTGTAATGACGGGGTACACGGCTAGGGGTTGCTTATATTAAGAAATTTCTAATGTGGGATTAAGGAGAGCTTAATAAAAGGAGAAGCCCAAGGGGGTGCACGATTTTTACAACCCCATTAGTAAGTTTTATTCTTCTCTCTCCCTCTCTCAATTCATCACTCTCTTTCACGCCAAAGCAAGAGAAGAAAGAGCAGCAACTAGAAGGTGCTCTTGTTTGGAGAAAAAAAATAAGAAGAAGGGAGAAAGATTAGAAGATCAAGGAAGAGGTTAGTATTTAAGTGTTTAATGTTATAATTTGATTTATGAAAACAAAAGAACCATAGGGTTCGGCCATAGTGCATGGCCGAACCCCATGGAAAGATTTGTTCAATTAATTGGTTTTAAAGATTGAAAACCATGGTGTATTCTTGATTCATGATTGGGTTTATATTTTAGATCTTGGATCATGGAAATCATGGTTATTTCATAATGGTTTGATTAATGAAAACCATGGGGATTTATGGTTTAGATTAACAAATTTAAATGATGAAAATCCAGGAGGAGTTTGATGATAATTAAAGAAAATTGGATGGACATTGGGTCGGCCTTGGCATGGCCGAGCCATGATGTTTTGTGGTTAAGCTTTGGGATCCAAAATGATAAAAAGAAGAGGTGAGGTTCGGCCATGGTGTATGGCCGAACCCCACCAAACTTTTATGAAAGTGATGATCGGTTTTGATGGATCTAAACCAAGGGCTAAGATCATGAACCATAGGGTTCGGCCAAGGTGTATGGCCGAACCCCATGGGGTAATCTGGAATTGAAATTAAATAGGAAACTATCTAATTAAGGGAAGGGATGGCTAAATTAGAAAGCACTCCAATTTTGGAAAGGAGTTCTTATCTTAGAAAGTTTCCATTTATAGAAAGTAAGAATCTATATATGGAAACCTTCCATTTATGGAAGAAGTTGGTAAAAATGGTAAAGCCATCTAATTTTGGAAGGTGTTTCCAAATATGGAAATGAGGTTACATATTAAGGAAAGTTTCCATTCTTGGAAGTGGATATTAAAATTAGAAAGTATCTACTTAAAGACCATAGAAGTTATTTATGGAAACCATTCCAAGAATGGAAGGTAAGAGCTGGATTATTGAACCTAATTGAATGAAGGGATTAATTGACAAGAGTGAGGTTCGGCCACAATGTATGGTCGAACCCCACTAGGATTTAGTTTTTGGAAACTTTTTTATTTATGGAATATGATATTCAATCATAGAAGGGTTGGTGTTTCATTATGAAACCTTCTAAATGTGGATCCTTAGGTTAAAAATGGAAGGTGGAGCTATTTTTAGAAAACTTTCCATTTATGGAAGGAGGTTCATATTTTGGCAAATTAATTAGGGAAACCTTCTAATGACAGAAGGGGAGATTAATAAAGGGAAGTTCTATTTTTGGAAGGTGAAATATAAATGTGGGGACTTTCCAATTATGGAAAGGTAGAGATTATACACCAAAGGGTTCGGCCATGGTGTATGGCTGAACCCCATGGTCTAAAATTAAAGGATTAAAGGTATCTATAATTCAAGGTTAAAGTCTGATTGAGGAAATCAGATTATGAACCTAAGTCATGAGTTATGTGTAGTTTTAAATAAAATAAAAGGGTACAATGTATGATAAGAATTGATGGAGAAGAGAATGGCAAAAATGTAATTAAGATACCAAAGTAGGAGAACCATGGGTTCGGCCATGATGTATGGCTGAACCCCATGTGTTATGTTTGATGAACTTATTTGATTAGGGAAGTTTTTAAGGTCTAATTATGGGAGATTTAAAGGAAGAAGGAAACCAATGGCAATTTGGTAAATATGAGAGAATGTTGGACATAGGGTTCGGCCATGGTGTATGGCCAAACCCCATGAGTTATTTTATGGTATTATATATTTTGGAAGCATGAAAGGATAACTTGGAACCTAAACAAAGAAAAGGGGCTAGGGTTACCAACAGTGGCATTTTTTGTAAATATGTATAAAAAAATGGTAAACCATGGGTTCGACCATGGTGTATGGCCCAACCCCATGAGGTTTTGTTATAGACTTAGAACCTCATAATTAGGTGAATTTTGGTGTTGATTTATTATTATATCATAAGGTAACCAGATCTAGCAAGTGGTGCGCGATCGGTGATCGAATCTTGGACGGAAACGCAAGGACTTGTGAACGATCTTAGGTAGGATTCCACCTTTTTGAAACCATGGCTTATGTACTTTGTTTTTATACTATGTTTGATGAAAATATGTTTCCAAGGATATGTCTTAGTATATTGAATATCGAATGCTATGTTTAATTGTTTAAAATAGCACGGGCCAATTATGTTTCAAAGGATGATTTTACATGCTAAGTTTATTTATATGAAGAGCATGTGCTGGATGTGTTTTCAAATGATGGTTTTCAATGCTATGTTATGTTATAAAATAGCATATGTTTCATTGGCATCTCATGCATGGCATGGGGTGGAGGATTTATAACCGGAGGGGTCACACTCCGTTGGGGCGTCCGAAAAATCTATGTGCAACACCTTGATGTGATTTCCATCAAGAAAATTTCCGGAGGGTCCACACTCCATCGGGGCGACCCAAAGACCTATGTGGTAGGCACACTTTATGTACAGGTGATGGGTGGGACTCATTGCATATTTGTCATCATTGCATGGCATGGATTTATATGGTTTTGATATCACTATGTTATATGATATGTTTTGTACTAACCATGTGTTAGCCGTAACTGGAATACCTACTGGGCGCGTTGTACTAACGCCCTACTTCTACCCTATAGTTGGTGATACAGGTAATCAAGGAAACAATGAACCTAAGGCGGACCAGGCATAGGAGCATTGGAGGATCTAGTTTATATGCTTTGCATAAAATTACTCATGAACTTGTATTTGAGTATTCGGATTTTGGAATGTAATAACTTAGATGGTTAAATGCTTTGGTTTGATGATTATGATCTACTTTACTATCTGAATGGATTAGAACATGGTTCTAATATGATTTCGTATTTTGATGATTATGATTCCGCAGTTTTATGATTCTATTCCGCAAGCCGATATTGCTATGTGTGAACCATTTTATTGGACTGAGTCCATACACACATAGGTTTGGCCAGTTAAGGGTCGGACTTTGGAAATTCGAACTTAGTTCGCGTCGTGACGTCTCGCTCTCTATCACTCTACTCTGTTACAAAAAAAAATATACACTGAATTTACGGGAAAAAACGAGTGAAAAAGGGCGGGGCATTACACAGTCCACTAAAATGGTTCACACATAGCAATATCAACATGTGGAATAAAAATCATAACATGCGGAATCATAACATCCAAATTGCGGAAACATAATAGAACCAAGTTCTATTCAATTCAGATAGCAAAGTACGTCAAGTCCTTAGTCATTATTAAAACGTCATCATCATCAAACTAAACATCCGACCATCTAAGTTATTACATTCCGAAACTAGTTACTCAATTACAAGTCCATAAGTAACTTATTCAAAACATATAAATAAATCATCCAAGCTCCTAAGCCTGGCCCGTCTTATGTTCCTCGTTCCCCTGATTACCTGTGTCATCAACTAGGGTAGAAGTAGGGCGTTAGAACAACGCGCCCAGTAGGTATTCTAGTTACGACTAACACATGGTTAGTACAAAACATATATTATAACATAATATACAAAACCATGTAAAACCATGCCATGCAATGAGTCCCACTGATCACATGTACATAAAAGTACCCACCACATAGGTTTTCCGGACACCCCGGCGGAGTGTGGACCCTCCAGAATCTTCTTGATGGAAATCACATCAAGGTACTGCACATAAGTTTTTCGGATGCCCCGACGGAGTGTGACCCCTCCGATTACAAATCCTCCACCCCATGCCATGCATGAGATGCCAATGAAATACATACTATTTTATAACATAAACATAGCATTTAAAAATCATATTTAAATCACATGCCCTTTCCTCATATAGACATAGCATTTAAAATTCACTTTAAAACATATCATTTGAAACATAATTTCATCAAACATAAGATAAAACAAGTGTACATAAACCCATGGTTTCAAAGAGGTGGAATCCTACCAAAGACCGCTAACGTGTGCTTGCATCTTTCGTCCAAGAATCGATCACCGATCGCCCACCGCTTACGAGATCCCGTTACCTTATAATATAATAATAAATCAATACCAAATCCCACTTGATTTACAAGGTTCTAAGTCCATAACGAAACCCCATGGGGTTCGGCCATACACCATGGCCGAACCCATGATCCTCCACTTTGGCATGAAATTATAACTTTGCCATCCATGGCTTACATAACCAATAATCCGATTCTTGCAACCATTAAAAATCATAACTCATTAAACATAAACCATTTAATGACTTATAATCTTAGGTCCAACAACCTAAGTCTATACTTGCATCCTCCCTTTATTTAAAATACAACAAAACATAAACCCATAAATTTGGTTCATGCGTTTCGGCCATACACATGGCCGAACCCATGATGTCTAAGTTTCCATTTTCACTAATGATCCATAATTAGAAGGTTTCCAAATTAATCTCCACCTTCCATAATTAGAAGGTTTCCAACTTATCTCCACCTTCTATATTTAGAAGGTTTCCAAATTTATCTCCACCTTCCATAATTCGAAGGTTCATATTTAGAAGCTTTCTAAATTTAATATACTAATTCCATAAATAAACCCTAGTGGGCTTCGGCCATATACCATGGCCGAACCTCACCCATAGAGACAAATCCATCATTTTTCATTCACTTTCTAAATTAGTAACCAACTCCACGGGGTTCGGCCATACACCATGGTCGAACCCTATGGTTCATGATCTTAACCATTATTTAATCCTTGATCTTCCATTTAATTTAAGTCCATTAAAATTCAATAATAATACCAACACAACTCCATGGGGTTCGGCCATACACCATGGCCGAATCCTATGGTTCATAATCTTCCTCTAAAAATTATTAAACAAAACATTGAACACTTCAAAACTTTGGTATTCCTTCCATGATTTTTATCATTCAAACGATCATTAAATAAACCATGTGCTTCCATGGGGTTTGGCCATTCACTATGGCCGAATCCTATGGTTCCATATTCCTCTTTTAAATCCAAAAACACCTAACCGTCCAAGGTTTCCATGATCTAAAATTCATGAACATAAACCCATAATTATTTCCATCATTCTAACTTCCATTAATCAATCATGGGGTTCGGCCATACACCACGGCCGAACCCTATGGTTCTTTTCTTTCCATTTTTAAAAATCATCAAATCATCACCCAATCTTCTTCCACACCATGGCCGAACCCTATGGTTCTTTTCTTTTAAAACAAATTTATCAAATAAAATACTAACTAGTTCCGATTGATTCTTGCTCTTCCAATCCTTCTCCTTTCTCCTTGATTTTTCCCTCTTGCTAGCTGCCCTCTTTTCCTCCTTGTTGTATTGCCGAGAATGAGAGATTGAGAGAGAGAGAGAGAGAGAGAGAGAGAGAGAGAAAGAGTTCGGCTATGGTGTAAACCGTGAGCCCCTCTATGTTTCCCCTTTTATTACTTCCTCTTGATCCCAAGTTAGAAGGTGCTAAGATAATAATTCCCCTTATGCCGTGTACTCTTGCTGCCCTTCTCTTAAAACCTCCACTCGGCCAATCTTATTTAGAGAATGCCATGTTTACCTTTCCTTCCTCTCTTTTCTAGTTTCCAATTGATCCAATCTATACTTAGATAGTGCCAATATACAATTGCCGTGTGCCCTTCCTTGTACCTTAATTGGAAGTTGCCGACCTTCCCACTTTAGTAATGTCCCACTCGGCCATACAATCTCTTTTTAATTAAACAACTTCTTATTTAATTTTTAGAAAATTTTCACACCCTTTTTAAATGATCCCATGCGCTCAACATAGATATGGTAATCCCTATACACGGCCAATGTAATCTTCATTTGATTTTTAAACATCTCTTTCGATATTCAAATCCAATATTTGGCCATGCACAACCCTTCCCTAATTTTAGACATAATGCATGGTTAATTTAAATCGGCCACATTTAATTTTTATTGAAACAATTTCCACAACCGTCGGGTCTAAATTGGGATTGACCCAACACTTTACCCAATTTAAGATCTATATGTAAAAATTCACAAATTAAATGGATAATTTTCATACAAAATAATAAATTGAAAATCTGGGGTGTTACAATACAACCCTCTTTTTAAAAATTTCGTCCCGAAAATCAAGTGAAGTAGGGTTCCAAACATTTACGTAAATAATTCAGGATGAGCTTTTCTCATTTCGGACTCGAGTTCCCATGTGGCTTCCTCAATGCCATGTCGATCCCATCCCACCTTGACAAACTGGATCACTCGGTTCCGTAATATCCTTTGTTCTGTGTCCACCACTCGGACAGGTTTCTCGACGTATGTCACGTCGCTTTGGATCTCTATGTCTTGCATGTTCAGCACGTGAGAAGGATTAGGACTGTACTTCCTCAACATCGATATATGGAACACATCATGTAAAGATGCCAACTGTGATGGGAGTGCCAATTGATAGGCCACGTCCCCCATCCTTCTTATGATTGAAAACGGTCCCACATATCTTGGCGACAATTTCCCTTTCTTTACAAATCTCATGTGTCCCTTCCGTGGCGAGACTTTCAAGAACACCATGTCTCCCACTTCAAATTCAAGGAACCTCCTTCTCTTGTCAGCATAACTCTTCTGACAACTTTGCTCAGTCAATAACTGCTACCATATCAACTATATCTGCGTTGTAGTCTCTGCAACCAACTCAGGTCCAATCAGTGCAGGCTCACCGGCCTTTGTCCAGCACACTGGTGACCTACAAGGTCTACCATATAATGCCTCAAATGGAGCCATCTGGAGGCTTGCCTGGTAACTGTTGTTGTATGAGAATTCTACCAATGGCAAGTGATCCTCCCATCCACCTTTGAAATCTAGCATACATGCTCTCAGTATATCCTCCAGTGTCTGTATTGTCCTCTCAGATTATCCATCAGTCTGTGGACGGAATGTCGTACTAATCAGTAGATTTGTTCCCATGGCCGACTGCATGCTCTGCCATACTCTACTTGTGAATTGACCACCTCTGTCAGACACAATAGTCCAAGGTATACCATGCAATCTGATGATATCCTTGATATACCGCCGACCCAAAGTCTCAGATGAGTCTGTCATCTTAATAGGAATGAAATGTGCTGACTTGGTCAGTCGGTCTACCACAACCCGTATCGCATCGTTGCCCTTTGATGACCTTGACAACCCTGTCACAAAATCCATGGAGATATGCTCCCATTTCCATTCCGGTACTAGTAAGGGTTTGAGTAACCCTGGTGGGTTCTGATGTTCCGTCTTAACCTGCTGACAAGTTAAGCAATGAGCCACAAATTCTGCCACATCCCTTTTGAGTCCATGCCACCAGTAATGTCTCTTCAGGTCGTGATACATCTTGGTGTTGCCCGAATGAATTGAGAGTTTGGTCTGATGTGCCTCAACCAGTAACTCTTTTCTGCAGCTCTTTGGTACATATACCCTTCCTCGGAATACAAGACCCTGTCCCAATCGTAATTCCCATTCCGGTATGACTTCACCAGTAGACATCTTGGCCCATATCTCCTCCACCTCCGGGTCTGTCTGCTGTTCCTGTTCAATCTTAGTAACCATGTTGGACCGTATGATCAAATTGTACATAGTCCCATGGTTATTGAGGTAAAGTTTAAACTCTCGAATGGTATTCAGCATCTCCCATTCTGTCCTGATCAAACATGCCACTGATGCATGTGATAAATGGCTGAGAGCATTTGCCACCTTATTCACCTTGCTAGGGTGATAACGAAGTGCGAACTCATAATCCGCCAGATATTCCATCCATTTACGCTGCCTCAAGTTGAGCTCTTTCTGATCAAACAAGTACTTCGAGCTCTTATGATCTGAAAACACTTCAAATTTCTCGCCATAAAGATAGTGTCTCCAGCTTTTGAGCACGAAGACCACTACGGCTAGATCTAAATGGTGCTTAGGATAGAGACGTTCATGCATTTTCAACTTTCTTGATCCGTATGCCACCACACGATTACTTTGACTGAGTGAACACCCCAGTCCCTCTCCTGAAGCATCGCATTGTACCTCATAACACTTGCCTCTTTCCGGCATTATTAGGATAGGAGCAGTGGTAAGTCTCTTCTTCAGCTCTTTAAACCTCCGATTGCACAGATCTGACAACTCATATTTGACTCCTTTCTGAGTGAGTCGAGTAAGTGGAGATAAATTTCCTATAATAACAGCCAATCCCAAAAAACTACGGATCTCGGTGACATTCTTTGGCGCTTTCTAATCTCTTACTGCCGCTACCTTAGCCGGGTCCACGGCTATACCTTCTTCTGATATAACATGTCCCAAAAAGTTGACCTCAGATAGCCAAAATTCACATTAACTGACTTTAGCATATAGTTTGTTCTTCCTCAAAGTGTCTAGGACTATTCTCAAGTGCTCAGCATGTTCTTCCTGAGTTTTGGAGTAAATCAAAATATCATTAGTAAATACAATGACAAATTGGTCCAAGTAAGGACGGAAAATCCTGTTCATAAGATCCATGAACACAGTCGGTGCATTGGTGAGTCCAAACGGCATGACTACAAACTCATATAGCCCATACCGCGTTCTAAAGGTTGTCTTCTCTATGTCCTCCTCCCTAACCCGGATTTGGTGATATCTGGACATCAAATCAATCTTAGAAAAATGACTTGAACCTTTAAGTTGATCAAATAAATCATCGATCCTGGGTAAAGGGTACTTGTTTCTGACCGTCAGCTGGTTCAGTTTTCAATAATCCACACACATACGAAGTGAACCATCCTTTTTCTTTACAAATAAAACCGGAGCTCCCCAAGAAGATGTATTGCTCCGAATGCACCCCAGTCTAAGCAGTTCATCAATCTGCTTCTTTAACTCGGACATCTCTGCTGGTGCCATCCGGTAGTGTGGTAATGACACTGGTGCAGTGCCAGGGTACAACTTGATTTCAAAATTGATCTCCCTCATGGGAGGCAAACCAGGGAGTTCCTTTGGAAAAACGTCCGCATAGTCCCTTACTATTTTCAGAAGTTCAACCACCGGTGCCTTATTGATTCTGATAATGTTCAATACCAGATGATTCAACCCTTCATGTAGTTTGCTTTGTTTATCAGCACGCACCACATGTTGTTTTCCCTCGGGCGACCAAAATGTCACCCTGCGACGATAACAATCAATGTTGGCCTTAAAGCTAGCCAACCAATCCATGCTGAAAATAATATCATATTCTGACATATCGAGTACCAAATAATTGAACTCAAATCTGAGTCCAACAAGTTCAGTATTCACTGCTGTGCATATAAGTCCCAATGATGTGTCTCCGACGGGGGATACAATGGTGAGTGATGTGGACAGTTTTTGTACCAATGTACCAGTAGCAGTTATAAATGCAGCAGATATGAAAGATTGGGATGCTCCAGAATCAAATAATGCAAAGGCGTAGGAACTACTGACTACTGTCATACCTTGAATCACAGAATGATCCTCTACTGCTGGAGATGCTAAGGTGAATAACCGTCAAGATCCTGTAGGCGGTCGTCCCGCCTGGTTAACTATCCTGCCTCCACGTGAATTAGCTGGCCTAACTGGTGGACGAAATGAACCTCTAGAATATGAGGGTTTGTTGAGTTATGGACATTCCCTCTTAAAATGGCCAGACTGATCACAATGAAAGCAGTTGCTCACACTTCTGGGAGCCTGAGTGACTAATGCAGATGGGGAGAGATTATTTGGACGAAAGCCCCTGTTGACCCAATGGATGGTGAGGGTCTGCTAGAGTTCAGTCGGAACCTTTTATTGGGCTGAAATGTACCCCTCCCACTCTGAGCTCACCGATTATCAAAACGCGATAACTCAGCCATCTCCTGTTCTGCTATAGTGGCCCTGCGACTACATCTGCCAATGTGGCTGTTTTAAATATGGTTACCTTGGCCCTTATGCTTGGCCGAAGGCCTCGCTCAAACTTGCGTGCCCTTCAATACTCTGTATCCACCATAGAGAATGCATATACGATAAACTGAGAAACTCCTGGTGGTACTCTGCCACCGTAATGGTACCCTATACCAAAGATAGAAAAACCTGTGTCTGGCGCTCCTTCTCCTCCTCAGGAAAATAATGTTCTAGGAAGGTAGCTGAGAACTGCTCCCAAGTCAGTGCAGTCCTCTTCCTTCTGGAAGAAGTGCTCGCTGCTCCTCTATCACCTCCCACCATTTACCGGCATCATCGATTAGTTATGATGTGACCAGTAAAATCTTGTGAGCATGGCTCGTGATATTCAATAAAGTCAGGATCTGTGAAATCTTCTTCAGCCAGTTTTCCGCTCCGACAGCCCCTTCTCTCCCCTTGAAGTAAGGAGGGCGCTGTTGCTGGAAGTCCCTGACCATGCTCCTGTCATTGGTCCCGTTGGTGGTTCCATTCCCGTTCAAGTGTTGTTGGAGAACCACTGGTATGTTCACGCTGCTTTGTTCCTCCTCCGCTTGGTGGTATTGTTGTTCCTCCTCATCATGATGAGATTGTCGTTCCTCATGATGAGATTGTCGTTCCTCCTCTTCACCCCCATTTGGATTTTGTCGGGTATTTCTCCTTGGCCTTCCCCTTGGAGCCATTTTTTCCTAAGCCATTGAAACATATCAAGACTTAGTTTCCATCATAAAATTTGTATTTCCTACTTTTGGGGAAAATTTCCAAATAAGCACTCTTGATTTTTGTTTTGTTTCTGGGGAAATACATCCTATGTTGCTATGTTTGATAATCCAATTATTTTGACTGTACTTCCTTTGCTATCATCCGTTTGAGTTTAACGAAGTAAATTAATGCACAGAGACCGGATTAATTTACTCCGAAAGATTCAATGTTTCTGATTCGCTCTAATACCAACTGTCACGCCCCGCCCTTTTTCACTCGCTTCTTCCCGTAAATCAGAGTCTATTTTTTTTTTATAACAGAGTAGAGTGATAGAGCGCGGGACGTCACGACGCGAGCTAAGTCCGAACTTCCAAAGTCCGACCCTTAACTAGCCAACCCTATGTGTGCATGGACTAAATCCGTGAAAATGGTTCACACATAATTATATCAACTTGCGGAATAAAAATCATAACTGCGGAATCATAACATGTGGAATAATAATAGAACCAAGTTCTATTCCATTCAGATAGCAAAGTACGTCAAGTCCTTAATCATCATTCAGATATCATAATTATCAAAATAAACATCCGACCATCTAAGTTATTACATTCCTGGAAACTATTAACTCAAATACATGTCCATAAGTAACTTTATTCAAAACATATAAAATAAATCATCCAAGCTCCTATGCCTGGCCCTCTTTGCGTTCATCGTTCCCCTATTTTCCTGTGTCATCAACTAGGGTAGAAGTAGGGCGTTAGAACAACGCGCCCAGCAGGTATTCCAGTTATGGCTAGCACATGGTTAGTACAAAACATATATAATAACGTAATGTCAAAAACCATATAAATCAATGCCATGCAATGATGACAAATGCAATGAGTCCCACCCATCACATGTACATAAAAGTACCCACCACATAGGTCTTTCGGACGCCCCGACGGAGTGTGGACCCTCCGGTTACAAATCCTTCACCCCATGCCATGCATGAGATGCCAATGAAACACATGCTATTTTATAACATAAATATAGCATTAAAATCACATTTTGAAACATATCCAACGCATGCTATTTTATCATATAAACATAGCATTTAAAATCACAAAATTTAAAACATATCCTTTGCAACATAATTTCATAAAAAATAAGATAAAACAAATGTACATAAACCCATGGTTTCAAAGAGGTGGAATCCTACCAAAGATCGCTACGTGTCCTTGCGTCTTTCGCCCGGTAACCATTCACGATCATAAACACCTTGTGAGGTCCCGTTACCTTATAATATAACAATTAATCATAACCAAGTCCCACTTGATTTTCCACATTTTAAGTTCATAAACAAAACCCCATGGGGTTCGGCCATACACCATGGGCGAACCCATGGCCTACCATTTTCATGCTTATTTACCAAATTGCTATTGGTCTATCATTCCATAATCCAATCCTTTCAATTATTAAAAAAATTGCCTAAGTTCATGTTTGCTCCTCAAACCATCTCATGGGGTTCGGCCATACATCATGGCCGAACCCATGATCTTTTAATTTAGGCGATATTTACAATTTTGCCACTACCTTAGGTTTATGTCTTTCCATTAATCCAATCACTATATTAAATCCATAAAATCCATTCAACTTGATTCATGGGGTTCGGCCATGGTGATATCTTAATTCCATTTAATGACTTATAATCTTAGGTCCAACAACCTAAGTCTATACTTGCATCCTCCCTTTATTTAAAATACACAAAAACATAAACCCATAAATTTGGTTCATGGGGTTCGGCCATACACATGGCCGAACCCATGATGTCTAAGTTTCCATTTTCACTAATGATCCATAATTAGAAGGTTTCCAAATTAATCTCCACCTTCCATAATTAGAAGGTTTCCAACTTATCTCCACCTTCTATATTTAGAAGGTTTCCAAATTTATCTCCACCTTCCATAATTCGAAGGTTCATATTTAGAAGCTTTCTAAATTTAATATACTAATTCCATAAATAAACCCTAGTGGGCTTCGGCCATATACCATGGCCGAACCTCACCCATAGAGACAAATCCATCATTTTTCATTCACTTTCTAAATTAGTAACCAACGCCATGGGGTTCGGCCATACACCATGGTCGAACCCTATGGTTCATGATCTTAACCATTATTTAATCCTTGATCTTCCATTTAATTTAAGTCCATTAAAATTCAATAATAATACCAACACAACTCCATGGGGTTCGGCCATACACCATGGCCGAACCCTATAGTTCATAATCTTCCTCTAAAAATTATTAAACAAAACATTCATCACCTCAAAACTTTGGTATTCCTTCCATGGTTTTTATCATTCAAACCATCATTAAGTAAACCATGTGCTTCCATGGGGTTCGGCCATGCACTATGGCTGAACCCTATGGTTCCATATTCCTCCTTTAAATCCAAAAACACCTAACCGTCCAAGGTTTCCATGATCTAAAATTCATGAACATAAACCCATAATTATTTCCATCATTCCAACTTCCATTAATCAATCATGGGGTTCGGCCATACACCATGGCCGAACCCTATGGTTCTTTTCTTTCCATTTTAAAAATCATCGAATCATCACCCAATCTTCTTCCATGGGGTTCGGCCATACACCATGGCCGAACCCTATGGTTCTTTTCTTTTAAAACAAATTTATCAAATAAAATAGTAACCGGTTCCGATTGATTTTTGCTCTTCCAATCCTTCTCCTTTCTCCTTGATTTTTCCTTCTTGCTGGCTGCCCTTTTTTCCTCCTTATTGTATTGCCGAGAATGAGAGATTGAGAGAGAGAGAGAGAGTTCGGCTATGGTGTAAATCGTGAGGCCCTCTATGTTTCCCCTTTTATTACTTCCTCTTGATCCGAAGTTAGAAGGTGCTAAGAAAATAATTCCCCTTATGCCGTGTACTCTTGCTGCCCTTCTCTTAAAACCTCCACTCGGCCAATCTTGTTTAGACAATGCCATGTGCACCTTTCCTTCCTCTCTTTTCTAGTTTCCAATTGATCCAATCTATACTTAGATAGTGCCAATATACAATTTCCGTGTGCCCTTCCTTGTACCTTAATTGGAAGTTGCCGACCTTCCCACTTTAGTAATGTCCCACTCGGCCATACAATCTCTTTTTAATTAAACAACTTCTTTATTTAATTTTGCACACCCTTTTTAAATGATCCCATGCTCCCAACATAGATATGGTAATCCCTATACACGACCAATGTAATTTTCATTTGATTTTTAAACATCTCTTTCGATATTCAAATCCAATATTCGGCCATGCACAATCCTTCTCTAATTTTAGACATAATGAATGGTTAATTTAAATCGGCCACATTTAATTTTTATTGAAACAATTTCCACAACCATTGGGTCTAAATTGGGCATTGCCCCAACGCTTTACCCAATTTAAGATCCATATGTAAAATTCACAAATTAAATGGATAACTTTCATACAAAATAATAAATTGAAAATCCGGGGTGTTACAGCTTTTGGTGTGTTTCGTATTACAATAGGTGTTTTCATATTACTGCTCCCACGGGTTCCAGTGTTCATCAATATATGTTATCAACCTCACTGATGTCTCTCTCACACACGCTGTTTTTCTGTGTGTTTGACGCCTCATTTAAAGACAAAAACTACATGGGCAAAGCTAAATTGCATAGGCCAGGAATTATGGCCATAACTTAAAAACTATTCTACCTGAGAGAATATCATCTTCTCTAAGCTTTTCTTTCTTGTATCTTACCCTTAAAAAAAGCCCACATTATTTTATAATATTACACAATTTGCTCTTGAAGCGCAAGTAAAAATCACTTTCATTACTGCATGAAAGGGAGTTCGTGGAATTGGAACAAACACTCTTTACTGCATGAAACTCACTTTCATTTAATCGTAGTGGGTCTAATAGAAATTGCAAATATGGTATTATAAGCTTTATAAAATTACTAAAATTATATTTTTATATTTAAAATTTAATGATTTTACTTATTTTTCATTCACTTTAGTGTCTACATGAGTTAAATAGAAGATTCAAAGTTATCTATTTTTATTAGATCTTTAAATTTTTATACTTTTAAGTTGTTTCTTTTAATTTTTTTTTTTAATTTTTATATTGAGATTCCACTTGGTCTAATCAGATTGATTGATCCGTTGCGAAGCTATAAGGATACATATGAGATTGAAAAACTTAATTAAATGAATAACGCTATGTTTTATAAGCTATCTAAATTTTGATGATTAGAAATTACCTTTTACTCTTCAAAATTTTGTACCTTATGTGGACTCTGCTTTAGGCAAATATAATGAGTCACTTGTAAATATATAAGCATAAATATGATATTAAAAAATTATTAGCTGGATTGAAATTACATTTCTTAAACTCACTAAATTTTGATCAATTTATGATGACGGGCAAAGTCAGTTTTAACATGTACTTAGACTGTCATACTAAGATAAATTTTAAATCTGGGATTTTAGACCAGATCAAGGATTTCGATGACAGAAATCCAAAGAAAACAAACTCTCATGCCTCTCGATTACTCTACAGAAAAGAAAGATGACACTAATATCACCAGGATAATTTTGACTAAGTCGAAATTTACCAAAGAAATTAGATGTTCAATCAAAACCAAAAGAATGTGGTATTGTTATTTTGAATTTGATTTACGTAATTAATTGAGATCCACAATTAAATGCAATTTAAATAATCATATGCATGATTGAACTTAAATCTGACACTAATTCGACTCGACATTTATTGAAACTTCTTAACCCAATTTGCTTGTGGAGGACAAATTGATGCAGACACATCATGGAATAGACTTGATCGAGTAGGTTGGTTGGACTTCTTGGACATATTTTACTGTGGACATCCTAATCACACCGATCTAATTAGCCCATCATTTTATTGGACTTGGATGGTCAGGACATTGTTGTGGGCTCCATCCACTTAATGACCCTAAACTCATTCCTAATGACTAAATTACCCAATTAAAGTCCAAACCCATATCCAAAAACGCAAGTCAAACTTTGACCCATCAAATCCGACCAAAATCCTACGCATTATTCCATCCCGATGGCGGTCCACTCTCCATTATTCTCTCACTTAAAATGACATGGAGAATCACAAAATAAGCATTAGACGTACATGAACAAATCACAAACAGCATTAGTCATGTGATTGTAATGGAGAGGACAAAAAAAGAAAACCCACTAACGTGTTGTCTTTTTGGTGGGTGCATGGTGTCTTTAGAAGTTGCTTTTATTAATATATTTATTTCTTTTCTTGTCTTTATAAGATTAGAATGTGAAACATTAGAGACGTGTGGCGTTTTAGGATTTTCCTTAGCCTATTTAAATGCTTTAATGTAAGCATTTTAGACAATAGAATAAAAAAAATTGGAAAATTAATTCCATTCTCTCCAAATTCAAATTTGTGAATTTTGTGAAAAAATTATTCAAGCTTTGCTTGGGGCTTTGGTCGTTATCCGAATCTTCAGATCCACCTTCGATCTTTGAAGCAATCTAAGGTTAGTACCATGAATTAAATTCATCATTGTTTTAGGCTTGAGTTTTGATTATGTATTTGAAATCACAATTTCTATTATTTCTGATTTCATTACGAAATTTATCTAAGAGAATTCATTAATCTTAACTCAACACTAAAACTCATTGATGTAATGTGCTAACATCTATATTTGAGAATAATGTTTTAAAAACATGATTGATTCACTTGTTGAAAGTTGACATGAGCATCAAACGAGACATTTATTGGATATCAATCAATGTTATCTTTTGCCAATACATACAAAGTAACAAATATCAAATGGACATGAAGCCTTGTAAAGAATATAATTGAAGATCAAATGCTTGTGTCCCTTCAAAGTCAAACAACAGAAGACTGAAGCATCATATTGACTTTGAAGACTCGAATGAATGGCCAGTGAAGACTGAAGAAGAAGACTCCAGATTTGAAGAACTCAAAGGACTAAAGAAAATGAAGATCAATGTCAAGTCTGTGTCCATTGTGTTTAGTCATGAGTCTTTAAGTTTTCTATCTGGTAAAGTTACATAAATATAATTCATCATGGCTCAAACCAAACCTAGGAGACCTAGGCTTACCCTAGGGTATTGCCTTAGAATCCTTACACTTGAAGCTGGATAGAACTTAAATAGAACTTTTAGGATAAGTGGAGTTTTCCCTATTTTGGAGAAGTTCTTGTCTTTATCAATTATACTCAATATTAGTAAAACATTTATGATTGGATAGAGCATTGAATGAGCTTTCCAGAAACTCCTAGTTCATCCAAATCCGATTTGTAAAGCTCAAGTTATGAGCATTTTAATATATGGGTGCAAACAAGACAAACATAGTGATTCTTAAGTAGGATGAAATTTACCTTCACTTGGAGAGAGTATTTGAGGTATTAAATGAATTTCAAATTGGTTGACATTTTGCGAGCAGATAGATCTCTCAAATGTCTTTCCGAAAAGCACAAGAGTGCCGAAATTCGAGTATTGTAGATCAAGTTATGGTTGTTTCAGAGAGATACAGAACTGCCTGCAAACAATCGACAACTACAACGTAACAATCAACGGTTTGACTAACAGAACGAAAGCTTCACTCCCTAGTATACAACGGTCAACTATTGGAAGCTAACAGTAGACGGTTAGGGCAAACAACTAGTTTTCAATAGCTCTTTCTTGCTTGATTTGACCTCCAACCGTCATATTCTTCAAATGTGGTGTAAATGCAAGACTTGGGACATTCTTAGGAAAAAAAAAAAAAGAGAAAAAAGAGGGGAGAAGATAGATACAAAGGAGAAGACATAGGATTAAAGCATGAGGACATATTAAGAATCCAATGGAAGAAGATTTGGGCAAATGGCAAAGAGGAAACCCCTCATGATAGGTATTCTTTAATCAAAGGTAAATCTTTCTCTCCCATTCATATTCCTTGTACTTCAATTGATTTATGAGCTTTTAGATGTTGGTTGTAGTTTCAGCCCTTTGTTTATCCAAAAGCAACACAATGTAATATGGATATGCAAAATGGAGAAGATGAATGGCTAGAGGCTAGAAGCAAAAGTGGGGAGAATTTTTTTTTTTTCCTCATTCCGTAGACACCCAACATAATAACAAAACTATCAAGGCATTAATTTTAAAACTCCCCCTTAATGCCTTGTGGTTGATGATCACCCAATATTTCTTTAAGAAACTGAAACTTATCTTTTGGAAGTGCTTTGGTGAAGATATCTGCCACTTGGTTTTTAGTTTTGCAATACTTGACTTGCATCTCATCAGTTTCCACGGCCTCTCTGATGAAGTGATGCTTGATGGCAATATGTTTTGCTATGGTAAATGGGATTCTTTGTCATTACAATGGCCGATTTGTTGTCACAGAGGATTCGAGTAGATTCTTCTTATTTTTCACCAAAATCTTCTAAGATTCTTCTTAGCCATATAGCTTCAAAAGTTACCAATGATGCCGAAATATATTCAACCTCAGTAGTGGATTGTGCCACGATTTGTTGCTTCTTGGATGCCCATGAAAATACACCAGAACCAAGAGAGAATGTATATCTGGAAGTTCTTCTCATGTCATCAACACAACCACCCCAATCACTATCACAGAACCCGAACAATCTTGTCTCAACATTTTTTTCATACAAAATCCCAAAATCAAGTGCGCCTTGTATGTATCTAAGCACTCTTTTAGCAGCCCCAAAATGAATTTGACTTGGCTTGTGCATAAACCGAGACAATAAACTTGTAGCAAACATGATGTTCGGTCTTGTTGCAGTCAAATATAACAAGCTTCCAACTAAGAGTCTATAGAGAGATGTATCAACTTCTTTGCTTCCATCTTCTTTTGTAATATCCTAGATTTTCAGTTTATCAATATTTAGGGAAATTGCCATTGAAAGGGTGAAATAATGGTTATGAACCTTAGATGGGTAAGGTGTTGGGCAATGGCCTAATTAAGAATCAATGTTCATGTTATAAGGATCAATTCAAGTAAATGGGTAATGTTCATCTAATTGAGTCAAGGTGGTTATTTGGGTCAAAAGACCCAATTGGGATCCAATGGGTCGTATTTGACTTGATTGACCATTAGGTGAGCTCAAGCCTAATTGGGTTAAGTTGAATTAAATGATTGAGTTTGGATTGAGTTGAATTAAATGATTGAGTTTGGATTGAGTTAAATTAAATGGTTGAGTTGAGTAATGTAAGTGAAATGTGAAAGAGAAGGTTTGTTGTTTCAAACCCCAAAAACATGGGGTACACGTTGGATGCATGGGAGGTCATCTCATGCATGAAACTCTTAGATAAACAATGAATGTAAGTGGCGTTTTTGTGGGAGTTACATATGGGGAGAGGTTGTATTTCAAATTCAAAATAATATACACGTTGGATTGCATGAGAGTTTATTCTATGCATGGGATTTCAAATGGAGAGTCAATGGGAAAGACGGTTTGGCACATGGGAGTTTCATTTCAAAGATGAACCCCCACATGAAGATTTAAATGGAAAGTGGAGGAGTTCTTATTTCAAATTCAAATCCAAATAAGAATTAAAGGGGCGTTGGATGGTTGGGTGGTCCAAGGACTAAGATAAAACCGTTGGGCTCAAGGAGTTTCATCTCATGGATGAAACTCCCACATGGGCAACTAATGAAGAGTGGCGGTTACACAAGGCCAACTAAGGCTAGCCGTTGTAGCCTTTGGGAGTTTCATTTCAATATGAAACTCTCACATGGAACGGTAATGAGAGAAGGATAATGGGAAGAAAGTATACACCAAGATAATCTTTGGAAGCCGTTGGGTGCCTTGGGAGTTTCATCTCAAGGATGAAGCCCCCAAGGGAGGCATTAAGGAATGGAGTTACAAATGGGTTCACACATGGAGAAGGTTGCACCAAGGCAGCCTATGAGCCAAAACAATTGGGAGGGTTTCATCTCAAGGATGAAACCCCCAAATGGAATAATTGAAGAGATGAATGGGGAGGGGAGTTACAAGTGGTGCCATCAAGAGACACCACCATGGGCTGAATTTCATTAACCAAAGGATTTTTCATTTTCACTCTCTCTCTCTCTCTCCCTCCCTTGGCTGTTTTTCACCTCTCAAGACAAAGAGCCTTGGATGGTTGTCTCTCACACAAATCATTCCTTGGCCGATCACTCCACCAAGACAAAGTGGACTTAGAGCAAATGAGTTTGCATCTCAAGGTTTTATCAGTCTCATCCAAGGCCAAGTTTCTCTCTCTCAAATCAATACTTGGCCGAACAACTTCATGGAGTTTCCAGCAAGATTAGGCTCGCCTAAAGATCAAGAAGGGAGGAAGGGAGGACTAAGGAAGGAGAGGATCAAGAAGGAGTGAAAGAACCAGAGGAGTCGCGGTTTTGGTAAGTGCTTAATAAACACTTTAAATAAAATGGTTATGGAAGCATGATCTGGCCATTGTATGGCCGAACCTATCAAGGGTTTAAATCATGGATAATGATGTTTAAAAAGGGAAGAACATGGATTATAGGGTTCGGTCACTTTGTATGGCCGAACCCCATGAAAAGATTTGGTTATTTTTATGGGTCATTGAGAGATAAAAACCATACAATGTTTTGAAGGTTTTAAAGGTGTTTTAAATGGAGATAAGGTTAAGGTTATGGGTCGGCCATTGCATGGCTGAACCATAATGTTATTATGGCTAAGATGATGAGCATAAACTATATATAATTATTTGGATGTTTGAAACAAGAAAAACCATGGAATATGATGATATTCTAAAGGAATGTAAAATGGATCAAAATGATGTAGGAAGGACCCAAGGATGAACCATAGGGTTTGGCCATGTTGTATGGCCGAACCCCATGGTAAGCGTTAAGGAAGTTGGTGGGTCTAAAAAGGATTTTTAGAAGGAAGATAATGGACCATAGGGTTCGGCCATTTAGTATGGCCGAACCCCATGGAAGAATATTGTTATGTTTAATAGTTATGGATGTTAAATTTAATTGACTTTGAAGTGGTAAATGACGATTCAAAAAGAGGAATCTA
Source organism: Chimonanthus salicifolius (assembly GCA_013350335.1). NCBI lineage: Eukaryota > Viridiplantae > Streptophyta > Magnoliopsida > Laurales > Calycanthaceae > Chimonanthus > Chimonanthus salicifolius. The sequence continues at coordinate 18,571,518 of CM023539.1, forward strand.
ATATGTCTAAATGAATGGAGGTATCAATTAAGGTTTCTATGTTATGCAATGGAGAAATTGAAAGCCATAGGGCTCAGCCATATGTATGGCCGAACCCCATGAACCAACTTTATGGTCATTTGGAGAGTTAAATGTGATGGGAAATATTTTATATATTTGAAGTATTGACAAGGTGAGATGGCTGATTTAAAAGAGTGGGTTTTATGAATCAAGAATGGCAAGGTTTGGATTTATTTTGAAAGATCAAAAGGTTGAAAGAGAGACCAAAACCTAGATGGTGAGGTCCGGCCATGTTGTATGGCCGAACCCCACTAATGGATTTTGGTGGACAAAGGGCTAAGTTATTAGCAAAGTGATGTTTTCGTTAATAAATAAAAGTAAGGGCCAAATTCAAGAAGGTGAGGTTCGGACATAGTGTATGGCCGAACCCCACAAGGATGGTTTTTGGGTCTTAGACTTAATTAGAAACCAAATGAGATATGTGTTTGACTTATTGACATGTAACAAGGTGACGAAACTTCTTAAACAGTGCGTAATCGTGAGTGGGTGACGGTTTAAGAAGAGCGGACATTTTAAGTGACCTTTGGTAGGATTCTACCTTATCGAAACATGGATATGTATATGGTTTTATTTTACTTGCTGGTTTATGTTGCAATTTATATTATGTTTCAAAAGTGAGGTTTTTAATGCTATGGTATTTACATTACATAGCATATGGACATGTACATCTCATGCATGGCATGGTAGGGGAATTTGTAACCGCAGGCCACGCTCCTTCGGGGCGTCCATAAGTCAATCTTGGGAAGACCTTGATGTGGATAATGCCACCAAGTAGAATCCGGAGGCCACACTCCGTCGAGGCGTCCGAAAGACCACTGTGGGGATACCTTGATGAGGAGAATTCCATCAAGAAGTTACATGTATGTGATGGGTGGGACTCATTGCATAGACATATGGCATGGCATGATTTTATATGTTTTTGATGATATATTATTATACATGTTTTTGTGATACTAACCCATGTGTTAGCCCTACCTAGAATTCCTACTGGGCGCGTTGTTCTAACGCCCTACTTCTACCCTAGTGAATGATACAAGAAAGGAAGGGATCGAGGATCGTGAAAGGAGCCAAGCATAGAAGCTTGGGTATGGGATTGGACTTTTATTATTGATATTTTGATAAGTTTACATGGACATGTAATTTGAAGTAGTTAGATGTTGGCATGTAATAACTTAGTTAATATTTGCTATAGTTTGGAATGGTTGGATTGAATGATTAAGTTAAGATAACTTTGGATAAATGACTATGTACTTTGCTATCTAATAAAATGGAATAGATTTAGGTTCCATTATAATCCGCAGTTAGATTAAGTAATATTCCGCAAAGATCATACTTTACTATGTGAGAACCATTCTCATGGACTTAGCCCATGCTCACATAGGTTTGGCCAGTTAAGGGTCGGACTTTAGAAGTCCGGACTTAACTCGCGCCGTGACACTCAGCTCTTATCACTTGTTTATTTATTTTTAAAAAAAAATAGACTCTGATTTCGTGTGAAAAGGGCGGGGTGTTACACCTTCTCCCAATTTTTCATTCACAACCGAAGGAGTAGCCACTGATTTTCAATTCCCCATTTTAAATTTTTCAAGGAGAGTTTTTGCATACTTCTTTTGGTCAACAAAAACACCATTATCATTTTGACAAATTTCAATGTCCAAGAAGTAATGTAAGAGTCCCATATCACTCATTTCATATTTTCTCATCATCTCTCCTTTAAATTCTTTAATAATTTTTTCATCACTACCAATAAACACCAAATCATCAACATGAAAAGAAACAATAAGAATACCGGTTTTACATTGTGTCTTGATGTATAAGGTTGGCTCACTCTTGCTTCTTTGAAAACCTTTTTCATTGAAGTAAGCATCAATGTCACTATACCATGCCTGTGGTGCTTGGTTTAGGCCATACAATGCCTTCTTCAACTTGAACACTTTTTCTTCTTCACCTCTTGCAACAAAGCCTTGAGGTTGTTCAACATATACTTCTTCATTCAATACACCATTGGTATAAAGACCAACCTTTTTGAGCCACCAAGGCAATGAGAGCTCTAATTGTGTCATGCCGAGCATCCGGTGCAAATGTTTCAAGGAAATCAATTCCGGCTTGTTGAGATTGCCCTTTTGCAACAAGTCTTGCTTTGTTTCTTTGACTAGAACCATCCGGGTTGAATTTTGTTTTGAAGATCCACTTCACACCAATGACTTCTTTGTCTTTTGGCCTCTCCACCAACTCCCAATTCTTCTCAATCACATAAATTTCTTCGTCCATAGCATTCTTTTAAGCTTCTTCTTTATTGCCTCTTCAAAGGTCTCTGGTTCAACAACACAAAAATTACAACTTGCTTAAATATCACTAAGACTTCTCATTCGTTTTGGATTTGAACTTGGAGATGAGGAACTTGAGCTTGATGTAGAAGTTGACGATGATTGTGAACTAGCAATTGTAGTCATTTGTTGATGGGCATCATGAACAAATTCACCTTCATTTTTTCAACCTCCAATTCTTCATTGAGAGCAATAACTTGGCCTTGATCTTTCTTCTCTTTCCAATCCCAAGAAGCCTTCTCATTGAAGAAAACATCTCTACTAATGATCACTTTGTTTTTCTTGAAATGAAATAGTCTATAGCCCTTTGTTTTTTAGCTATAACCCACGAAGATGGACTTCACTATTTTCATCAAGCTTGTGTCTCACTTCTTTTGGAACATGGGCAAAGTAAATGCAACCAAATATCTTCAAGTGATTCGCGGATGGTTTTCTTCCACTCCAAGATTCAAACAGAGTTTGATTCTCCATGGCTTTTGTTGGACATCTATTCATCAAATAAACCTCCGTGTACACCGCTTCAGCCCAAAAGGACATAGGCATTCCTTTCTCATGAAGCATTGATTTTGCCATCTCAACAATAGTTCTATTCTTCTTCTTCTCCTGCCACTCCATTTTGTTGTGGAGTGTACCCAACGGTCAATTGCCTATCCAACCCAATATCTTCACAAAATGTATCAAATTCTTTGGAATTGTATTCACCACCTCAATCACTTCTTAAAATTTTCAAGAGGTGTTGTCCACTTTGCATTTCAACAAGATTTTGAATTTTTTTGAAACTAACGAAAACATCGGATTTTTGTCTCAAAAAATACACACACGTCATTCTTGTAAAATCATCTACAAAAATAATAAAATACTTGTTACCTGTATGAGTTAAGGTTCTCATTAGTCCACATACATCGGTATGAACAAGCTCCAATGGTGCTTTAGCTCTCCATGCTTTGTCTTTTGGAAATGACTCCCAAAGATGTTTTCCAAGTGCACAACCTTCACAAACCTCCTTCACTTCTTGTATAATCGGTAACCCATACTCCATGTTCTTTTGTCGGAGATTTTTTAAACTTTGAAAATTTAAGTGCCCAAATCTTCTGTGCCAAAGCCATGACTCATCAAGTAAATCCATCTTCAAAGCCACATTTTTTGGATAACGAAAAGTAAGTGGGAAATTTATATTCTTCTCCATCTTGATTCTTGTCACAACTTGCCTTCTATCTCTTTTGTCAATGATCTTGTAAGAGTTGTCTTCAAAGTGAACAAAATATCTATGCTCCACAAGTTCTCCAACACTCAACAAATTTTGCTCCAAGTCCGGAACTAGCAACACGTCTTGGATATATTTTGTCCCATTCTTTGTCTCTATAGCAATAGTACCCTTTCCCTTTGCCTGGACTAAGGCACCATTTCTCATTCTCACTTGGGAACTTTAGGAAGTATCCATTCCTACAAAAATACTTTTATCTCCGTCATGTGATTACTACAACCGCTATCAATGAACCACACATTGTTTCTTTGTTCTAATGCTATTTAACAAGCATAGAATGTATTTACATCACCTTTTTGCTCTTCAAAGAAATTGGCTTGTTGATTTTTCTTGAATCGACAATACTTTTTAACATGCCCAAATTTCTTGCAATTGTGACATTGGGGTTTTCAACGAAACCAGCAATCTTTGTCAACATGACTGATTCTTTTACAAATATTGTGTTTTTGTTGAATGGCCTCTACATTTCCTCTCCTTTCAAAATTAGTTCTACCTATTCCTCTTGCATTTCTTTCTCTTCCATGTCTTCCACTCCTTGAAGATTCACTTTTGTATTGATCAAAATTTGATAGTTCCTTTGCTTGGTTTTTTGAACTAACATTAAGCTTGGATTGAAAAGAACTTTCAATTGACTTTTCAGAGTGCCTACTCAATCTTTTGCTCAAATGTTTTAATGGAACCCATCAATTCTTCAACACCAATGAGGAAGTGTCCTTAGTCTCCTCAATAATGCCAACAATGGAGTCATATTTTTTGGGCAAACTAATTAGTATTTTCTCCACTATTCTTTGATCGGTAATTTCTTCTCCATAAATTTTTGTTGATTAACCATTTCCACAACTCTAGAAAAATAATCATTCAAGCTTCACTTTCTTTCATTTTTGTATTTTCAAAATCCCTTCTAAGAGATTGAAGTTTAATGGCTCTTACCTTCAAAGGCACCCCTATACTCCTTTTCTAGAATGTCCCAAGCCTCCTTAAATTTTGTGGCATTGATGATTCTTGGGAAGATTTTGTCGAAAACTTTTGTTGAATCATATAGAGGGCTTTTGAAATTCCTTTGGGTGCTATAACAAGATTGATCCTAGAAGGGGGGTGAATAGGTCAATCCAAATTCGTTGGTCCTTTTTAAAATTCCTTGATTGATTAGTATTTATGCAGTGGATATTGCAATATAGTTTTTGTGTGTTAGCATCAATGATTATAAATTAACAATATACAGTAGCTTTAACACTATTAGATCAAGGACACAAGATTTATAGTGGTTCGGTTAGCCAACCTATATCTACTGTTAGGATTAACTCAACCTTGAGCTATCCCCAAATTCACTAAGTGGGGACTTGCACCCTCACAATTAGAGTAAGAATTCTATCTCACTCAATTGGATGAGAATTCCACCCACCACATGTGCTAGAGACTACACTTTAGAGTTTTTATATTAGTTCCAGAGCCAAGCCTCCTTAATCCACTTTCAGGGTAAAGGTTTTAAAACAAAATTAAAACCAAGAAGCACTTTTCTTGTAGCTCTTTCTCAAAGTTGTGTGCTTCTCAAACTTCCACCCAATGTGTGCCAGAGTTTCAGGGTGACTAGGAAACTGATTCTATCCTATTTTGATTATTTTTTTTTCTTCTCTCTTTCTCTCTTTCACTAACTCAATCAAAGATTGGTTATATATGATTCTCAAGTGTAGGCCCAAGATATTTGATCATTCCTTAGAGTGTGTGAATTTTGTCAGTTCAGGGAAGATGATTAAATGATCACACAACTCTCATATTTATAGAGGATTCAACACAATTTTTCAAACTGTCCAGTACCGACAAGTCGGTGGCACCAATGGGTCGGTGTTCATATTTATTTCCATTCAACCACCCGACCGTTGCACATTAAATGCACTCCCAACGGTACAATTACATCCCAGTCGATAGGTCGGTGTCACGGATGGGTCGACAGTCATGGTACTAAGAGGTCGGTCCATACGAGGGTCTCAATCTGGGGCAACACCATGCAGACAGACTTTCATGTCTTGAAACTTGTCCTGCCCAGAACGACCTGCCACCCTTTACTGAGGGGTCGGTCTTGGTACTCTCGATCGGTCTTGAAATATCGAGATATCTGTTTTCTCGAGAGCCCATTTAAGTTCATAGACCACAACTCACAAGTTTTTCATCGACGAGTCGTTGACCACGAGGGGTCGTTAAGTTCATCACCGAGGGATCGGTGCATACGAGACTCTCGAAGAGAGGCATACCCAGAATGACAGTTCAATGTTCCAGAACCTTTGTCAATCTGTCTGACCAGTCTTTGACCACGATGGGTCAATCTTGTCTCCACCGAGGGGTCGGTGAGAACGACTAGTCAAGCTGACAGTGAACTTAATTCATATTTCCAAGTTCGCTTCCAATTAACTGTCAAGCTTCCTCTCTAGGATTTTATGATTTTACCATTTGTTCAACTAGGCCTAGGAATGGTCCTCCTAAGGTGTGGGTACCACCTAAAGTTATCTATGGCCAAATACCTTTTTTTTTATTGCCGTAACGATGAGCTTTAGTCCGGTGGAGTATGATCTTCACTTTTGATCACCATGAGTCTTCAAGCTTCTAGCAAGTGGTTCTTCCCGAGTTGTGGAATTGACAAACATAGGGACTCAGCAAAGCTGGGGCACTAACAATCTCCCCCTTTGTCAATTTCTTGACAAGTCCTAGAAGATAACCCAATTACAAGCCCACCCTTATTACATCAAATTTGAATTCAAAAATATTACATCGATTACATGTACATATTCAAATGAAAAATAAGACTATGATATTCACATATTCTTGTTCAGTTTGCTTTATTTCATGTTTTCCTGTTCAAGCACATAAACAAACAACACTAGAAAATCATTAGATGGGTTAGTCCAACACATAAATATGCATCCATCTACTAAACTAGATTTGTATTCATGCTCCCCCATACACCATGATTTCCTAGAAACCAACACTACCCAAGCTATCAATGTTGAGAAAATTTTCTCCTCCAATCTTCTTGGGTTTGATTTCCCAAACACCAAGCATAGACATTCTTTTGTCCATTGGCTTCTTCCAGTCTTACCAATTACTCCTTTTAATTGGATTTGATGTCTAACAGCTTCTACTAATTTCTCCCCCATTTTGTCATAATATTGACAAAGTCAAGTAGGAAGACATTTTCAGCACTCCCCCATGCTTTGTGCATATAGTACTGAAATGACTGCTCCCACATAAGGTGTGCTTCCCTTACCGCAGAGTTTTTTTTTTAAATATACAACAAATAATATGTATGTACAAAAAATGAGATGTGCACATGTATGAGCATGAGGAGTTATGGTGATGCACACAAGTCAATGGCCTTTCGTAGGGATAGAAATCGTGATGAATCTAAGGGTCTGGCCATGATATCTGTCAATTGGTTTTCCATGCAGATGTGCAAAAACTCGATAGTTTTCTCCTCCACCAATTCTCTTATGAAATGATGCCTTATGTCTATGTGCTTGGTCCTGGAATGTTGTACTGGATTCTTGGAAATATTTATTGCGCTAGTGTCGTCGCAGTACAATGTCATGGATTCTTGCTTAAGCCTATAATCGACCAACATTTGTTTCATCCAGATTAGTTGGATACAACAGCTTGCAACTGCAATGTGCTCTGCTTCGGTTGTGGAGAGAGAGATTGAGGATTGGTCGCAGCTACGCCATGCCAAGCAGCCTCCACTAGTAGATTTTTTGTCTTCAATATTTCCAGCTCAATCTATATCTGTGTATCCAGCTATCAAGGAGGAAGTATCATACGGAAACCAAATTCCATGCAAGGTAGTACCGGCCACATATTTTATAATCCTTTTAACAGTTTGAGGTGTGACTCCTTAGGCTTGGATTGAAATCTGGCACAAGATGCTACACTAAATGAGATGTCTAGTCGACTTCCTGTGAGGTACAAGAGACTTCATATCGTGCTTCAATAAACGTTGGGGTCCACATCTGTGCCATTCTCATCTTTGAGCATTTGATGGTTGTGATCAGAGGGGTGGTCGCATGTTTACATCCTTCTAGACCAAATTTCTTTACAAGTTCTTTTGCATGTTTGGATTGGGAGATAAAAAGTCCGTCATGACTTTGCTTGATTTGAAGACCAGGGAAATAGTTTAGCTCTCCCACCATACTCATTTCAAATTCAAATTTCATGAGTTCGGAGAAATCCAGTGCAACCTTTTCACATGTAGACCCAAACACTATGTCATCCACATAGATTTGGGCGATAAAAATAGACTCCTTAGTCTTTTGGACAAACAGAGTCTTTTCTACGCTCCCCCTTTGAAAATTGTGACCAAGTCAGAATTGGGTTAATCTCTCATACCAGGCTCTTGGTGCTTGTTTGAGGCCATATAGAGCTTTCTTAAGTTTGAACACATGGTTTAGAAATGTTGGATCAATGAATCCTTTGGGTTGTTCTACAAACACTTGCTCATTTAAAAAGCCATTCAAGAAGGTACTTTTCACATCCATTTAGTAGACTTTGAACTTGAGGTGGCATGCAATGGAGAACAAAATTCTAATGGATTCTAATCTTGCTACGGGGGCAAAGGTTTTATCAAAATCTAAACATTCAATTTGAGTGTATCCTTGAGCTACCAGTCTTGCTTTATTTCTTACAATGGTTCCATGTTCATCCAGCTTGTTTTTGAAAATCCATTTTGTTCCAATTATGTGTGTTGCCTTAGGTCTAGGAACCAAATCCCATACATCATTTCTAGAAAATTGTCCTAGTTCCTCTTGCATAGCATTAACCCAATCTTCATCAGCTATAGCTTCTTCTATCCTTTTGGGTTCCAGTTGTGAAGTAAAACACCCATAATTAACCAAGTTTTCAAGATGTCTTCTTGTTCTTACTCCAACAGTGGGTTCTCCTATGATTTGTTGGAGAGAATGCTCCTTTATATTTTTTAGGGGTTTTGGTTCAGGTGGAGGATCTTGTGGTTCATCTTTATTTTCTAGATTTTCTTCATTTTGAGCTAAATTGATGATTTCCTCTTGTTTTAACTCTTTATCTGGTGTACTTACTTGGTCATCTACAAAAACTTGTTCTGCAAATTTTAAATTTATAACTCGCAAGCGCACGAACCATTAGATAGTATCGCAATTAACTGCGAGGTCGAACCCATCGGAACTTAGGAAAATATATCCATGAAAATACACCATTGAATTATGTATTTTAAGAACTTTGAGAAATATAAATATGGAGTTATTTATCTAATCTATGAACTTTAGTTTTAATTTAGAAACATTCTAGATTTAAACATAGAATCTAACAATTTAAAATAATTTTAATCAAGATGGTGGCATTAATATAAAAATATAAACAATCTCAATCTAATTTAAAATACAAAATTAAGATGCAATTAAATTATTTCCAACCTAGTTCATCAATTTCAAGAGTTTTTTTGGATTTATAAACAAAATAAAATTAAAGACACCTAAATTACCTATGTACATATTTTGCAGTGGAACTGGCTCAAAGAATCAAGGAGGCATTATTTTCCATATTTTAAAAATAAAACAAAGACCTAGAATACGGAGCTCACGTAAATTACCAATCATGCACTCAAATTTTTCATTCATAATTATTCTAAGAATTAAATCCATGGATTTCATTAAATTAAGAATCTCAAATTAAACCTTAGAATGAATAGAATTTAAACTTTATCTCCAAATCTAAAATATTTCATCGCACTCTTAAAATAAGAGCCTTAGATAGAAGAAGGAAGTCTATTCAATATAAATTTTCATCACATTTAATCTGAAATAATTAAAATAAATCCATACATAAACTTAATTAAAGAATAAAAATCAAATCAAATAATCACCATACATCAATTGAATAATTGGAAAACCATAGACTAAATATTTCAGCACACCTCAATGTTATTAATAAAACATGAAATTAAATTACAAACCAATGGAATTGAAATTAAAGGACAAAAAAATACAAAGAGAATTTCAAAATCACTAACCTTAAAGAACCCTTGTGATTTTTGAAAATCACACTATCTCCTTCCCTTCTTTTCCTTCACTTCTTACTCTCCAAAAATCTTAGTGCCAAAGTTAGAATTGTGCAATGGGTGCGAGGCTGATATTTATAAAGTTTGATAGAGAAAAAGAAAGGGTTAGGATCGAATGAATTATAGAAGGAAGGTGGATGGATGGGCTGATTTGGCTTGGGATAACCGAGGAAATACCGAGGAAAGGAGGTGAAATCTATGGCCATGATTGAATGTATCCAAAGGGGAAAGGACATGTAGAAGGCCAAGATCGAATTGTCTTAGAATGGGAATGAGATGGAGATAGAAAAAAGGTGACACATGGTATAACAAGGTCGATCATGGCATGTGCATATGGTGATGTGGCATCCAACCTCTCTTTTAATTCTTCTTTCTATTCTCTTATCTTTTCCTTCTAACCTTGTTGCTAGTGGCTGAAAGTTTCAATGGGTTGCTGCTGATTCAATGTCCAGCCTCTTTAGAAACAAGTAAACTAATCTTCTTTGGATGTTTTTTTTCTCATTACCAGGATGAACCTTCCTTGGGTAGATTTTTCACTTAGTACCTTACTAGATTTCCTTCCAATGCTTCAACTCTGTCGCTACTGTAATTTTTTATCAATTGTCTGTTTGCTGTTTGGAACATTGGCCCTTGTCAGAATACCTTAGAAACAGTCAGCAGCTGCTATGTTTCTCAGTTTACTGGCTGATTTTCTTTTTTTTGCTTACTGTATTTCTTATTGGCATCCACACTTTGTTGCTTCTGTATTGTTTACAGTAGTTTCATGGCTGCAAGATCTGTTGCCAATTGCAGAATTATCATCAGTTAGATTTTGAATGGGACTCAATGCATGCACAACAATTCACCAACCTGACAAGACATAAAAATACACTTAATTAGATAAAATTAATAACAAATATAATTTTAAAATATATAATATATTACAATAATAATATAAATAAACAAAATTTAAGAACTAACTAATCCAATGTTAAAGGGTAAAATTATCAATTTCCAGAGTTTATCAAATACTCCCAAACTTAGATTTTGCTAGTCCTAGAGCAAAACAAAAACTAAAAACTAAAACAAAATTGATCTAATCTACACCACTTTCGCTGGCACTCTCGATTGCATTTAGCATATCCAACATGCCTTTAAACCCCTAGGTCACCACTAGTGGACGAGTTATAGTCTCGTGAGGGCTTCTAGTGATGATACCCACAAACATCAAATTTCAGCAAAAATATCCAAATTAAAATTTAAACATCATACAACTCCAAAATTATTTTGTAAAACTTATACTCGGAGTGTAGTGTGTGATAGCCAAAATTAACTTAGCCTTATTTTTACAATACACACAAGTTTTGCAACCACCAGCTGAAAATACGCTTTGATTCTAAATCTCACCAGATATATCTCTCAGAAAGACTTTTGCTCAGAGATTAGGGTAAATTCTCTCAAAAGTATATGTGAACGGAATAATTTTCTCAACTACAAATATCTCACATATTTATCATCAAAGAACGACTAATAACAAAGAAAATACAAATCTCATGAATGGATGTCATTTGCCTGAGAACGTTTGAAATAATACACCATTATTTTTCCTCATCTATTCTCCACATAAATATCATATTAACTTAAGATCAATTAGGACTTCAAATAGGACAAAATGTGGCTTAGGACCGGGTCATATCAAAGAAGGATAAAAATACTCTAAAATTAATATTTTGAATAGAAAAAAGTTAGAGGCCTTCAAAATTTTCACTAGTATTCTTTTTCCTCTACTTTTCTTTAAGCACTTCAGAAACATCATTTTTTTTCTTTCATTTTTTTTTTCACATCCATCTTTTGATGTATAGATGTTCCCTTTTCAATTCTTTTTTTTTTTCATCATCATTTTTTTTTCAAATGCCAGATTTTTCTCAGAGTACCATCCCAATAACAATCATCTCTAACCTTTCTTGGGTCCTTAGAACAGGTCACGAATATTTCAATGTAGGTTCAAACTCCAAAACCGGAGTTGGGTATGGATAACATAGCTAATCAATAAAAATAGGCTAAATTTACATTCAAGGCTCAAAAGTGGAAACAACATGATAATATATAACAAAAAATAGGTAGGCTTCAAAGGCTCAAACGGTCCAAAAATAATGGCCTATACACTTCCAAAGCTTCATATGAATATTAACACAGCTTCAAATAAATTCAGAAAAATATCTGGTGTAATAATCCAAAATTTGATTTCATTCTCAGTATATGACCAAAACAAAGAATAATGCGATCTAGCAAAAATAATGCGCACATCAAAGAAAATAAGAATTACTTATAACCCTCAGAAAAATAGAATGGCTCAAAAGCTCACTGGGTCACAAGTCTCCACTGGTATTCTTCTGGTGATTACTTAACTCATGAATACTCTTCTTTTTTAGGCTAACATTAATATGGCTAGTGTACAATTTTTCCAAGCATAAATTTCACAAAATTCAAATGGAAAAGCATGACATAAAAATTTTAATCCACATATTAATGTTGAAATCAAATATTTTTCAAATTTTTTTTTTTCAAAGTTTGACACAATTTTTTTTTAGATTTCAAACAAACAAAACTAACAAGTGTGATCCCTCAGTACCCCCAAACTTAAATTGAACATTGTCCTCAATGTTCCCTAATCTACAGTTATCATTTGCAAATTAGAAGAAAATATCAGAAACGAACAATTAAAAATTCAGAAAAATACCTGAGAGGGCTCTCTTTATTCAAAACCTGCAAAAACAAATGGACAACATAAATAAAAACAACAAAGACACTAGATTGACTCAAAACACAAAAACTGACTCAACAAAAGTGAAAACCTAAACTAGTCAAACATCAACACATACACAGACTCACTCACAGACAAACTCAACAGAGGCTCAGAGAGTCATACAAAATTCAAAAACCTAACCGAGACAAACTTGACAAAATGGACACATGGACACAAACAGACTCAACATAGACATAAAATGATGGTGTATGGATGAAAAGGTGGATATGGATGGCATGATCGTCATGCGCAGTCTTAGTAGACAGGATCATCCAGTGGGATTTGAACTTCTTCCTCCAGTTTGTGAAACTCTAAGAATGGTTTAGGACACTGACCATTAACTTTCCAAACATTGCCATTCTTAGGATGTTTAATCTGAACAGCATGAACAAGATATGGACCTGTCCACTTTGACCTTAATTTACCCGGAAACATATGCAATCGAGAATTGTACGGCAAGACCTTTTGACCAACTGTGAAAGTTTTTCTCAGAATATTCTTATCATGAAACAACTTCATCCGGTCTTTGTACTTTCTCGCAGTGTCATAGGCATCTCTCCTAATTTCATCCAGTTCAGACAACTGGAGCTTTCTATGCTGCCCAGCTTTGTCTAGAGCAAAATTCATATGCTTGATAGCCCAATATGCTCTATGCTCTAACTCAACTGGCAAATGACAGGCTTTCCCATATACTATCCTATAGGGTGACATTCCAATGGGCGTCTTGAATGCAGTACGATATGCCCAGAGTGCATCAGTAAGTCTCAAAGACCAGTCTTTCCTGGATGGATTAACTGTCTTCTCTAGAATATGTTTAATCTCTCGGTTTGAAATTTCCACTTGCCCACTTGTTTACGGATGATAAGGAGTAGCAACCTTATGCATCACCCCATATGATTTCATCAATGTTTTAAACGGGTGATTACAGAAGTGCTTACCCCCACCACTGATGATGGTTCGTGGTATTCCAAATCTAGAGAAAACATTTTCTTTTAAGAAACGAAGGACAACTTTATGATCATTGGTTTTGCAAGCCACCGCTTCTGCCCACTTACTAACATAGTCAACCCCCACCAAAATGTAAAGATTACCAAAGGAATTAGGAAACGGTCCCATGAAATCAATGCCCCAAACATCAAAAAGTTCAACAGGTAAAATTGGATTTAACGGCATCATATTTCGACGAGACAGACTACCTAACCTCTGACATCTATCACATGACACACAATAGGTATGGGTATCTTTGAACATGGAAGGCCAGTAAAAACCACATTGCAAAATCTTCGCAGTGGTCTTGTTCGAACTGAAATGACCTCCACAAGCCTGATCATGGCAAAACTTAGCGACACTGAGTTGATCGGACTCCGGGACACAACGACGAATGATTTGGTCCAAACAATATTTGAACATGTATGGATCATCCTAGATAAAGTATTTGACTTCTGCCAGAAATTTTGACTTATCTTGCTTAGTCCAATGCTCAGGCATCAAACTAGTGACAAGATAATTCACAATATCTGCAAACCAAGGTAATTAGGAAGCTGACATGAGTTACTCATTAGGGAATGATTCAGTAATAGGTATCGGGTCATCAGAAAATTCAGTTACCAATCTAGACAAATGGTCTGCTACCACATTCTTGGAACCTTTCTTGTTCCGGATTTCAATATCAAATTCTTGTAGCAAGAGAACCCATCTAATCAAGCGAGACTTAGCATCTTTCTTAGATAAAAGATACTTGAGAGTAGGATGATCAGAGTAGATAATGACCTTCGAACCCACAAGGTAAGATCGAAATTTGTCTAGCGCAAAAAACGACTGCCAACAATTCTTTTTCTGTGATGGAATAGTGCAATTGAGCATCATTCAGCGTTTTACTCGCATAATGAATAACATGAGGTAACTTATTGATCTTTTGACCTAAAACAGCTCTTGCTGCGTAGTCAGAAGTATCACACATTATCTCAAAAGGAACAGACCAATCAGGAGGTTGAATTATCGGAGCAGAGGTCAATGCAGTTTTCAATTTTTCAAAGGCGTGGACGCACTCATCATTAAAATCGAAATTTGAATCCTTAGTCCGGAGTCTACAGAGATGTCTGGAAATTTTATTGAAATCTTTGATAAATCTCCTGTAGAAACCAGCATGACCTAGGAATGATCTGATCTCTTTAACAGTTTGGGTCGTGGAAGACAAGAGATCAAATCGACCTTAGCTTTATCAACTTCTATTCCTTTGTCTGATATAATGTGACCTAAGACTATGCCTTGTTTCACCATGAAATGACATTTTTCCCAATTGAGTACTAGGTTCTTTTCTTTATATCGGACTAACACAAGGGTTAGATGATGTAGGCATTGGTCAAATGAGGAACCAAAGATTGAGAAATCATCCATAAAAACTTCCAGACATCGCTCTACCATGTCTGAAAATATGCTAATCATACACTGCTGAAAGGTAGCAGGTGCATTGCACAACCTAAAAGGCATACGACGGTAGGCGAAAGTACAAAATGGACAAGTGAAGGTGGTCTTCTCCTGATCCTCGGGAGCAACACAGATTTGGTTATAGCCAGAATAACCATTGAGAAAACAGTAGAATGCATGACTGGCTAACCACTCAAGCATCTGATCAATGAAAGGAAGAGGGAAGTGATCCTTTCGATAGCAATGTTCAGCTTTCGGTAGTCAATACAAACTCTCCAACCCGTTTGGACACGGGTGGGAACTAGCTCATTATCCTCACTCTTAACTACCGTCACACCAGATTTCTTTGGGACAACCTGTATCGGACTCACCCATGGACTATCAGAGATCGGGTAGATGATACCCGCCTTGAGAAGTTTTAAAATTTCGGCTCTTACCACGTCTTGCATTACCGGATTCAGTCATCTCTGTGGTTCTCTAGACGTTTTGGAGTTCTCCTCCAGGTGAATTTTGTACATGACCACAGAGGGACTAATTCCTTTAAGATCGGCAATGGACCATCCAATAGCGTCTCTATGTTCTCTCAAAATAGCAAGGAGTTTAGACTCCTGCTCTGAAGTTAAATCGGAAGCTATGATGACAGGTAAAGTTCCTGATGGTCCCAAGTAAGAATATTTTAAGGTCTCAGGGAGTGGTTTGAGCTCTAACTTTGGTGGCTTCTCGACAGAGGGGACTGGTATAGATTGACTCACAGGGAGAGGTTCGAATTTCCTTGCTCTAACATCAACACATGGAACTTCAATCAGTAGAGCGTTCACCTCTTGCTCACCACTTTCATTGAAATCTGTGCCAAAAGTGGACAGAGACTTCTCGAATGGATCGTCGCAAATAAAGTGAAGAACGGATTCTTCGACAGAACTCTGAATCATATTAACCTCGTACAGATCATCTGTACAGGAAGGTTGTTTACACAGGTTGAACACATTGAGTTCTGTCGTCAAATCTCCGAACGACAACCTAAGCATACCATCTTGACAATTGATAACAGCTTTAGCGGTGGCCAAGAATGGTCGTCCAAGAATAACCGGAATGTGCCCACTTTCGTTCTGAACAGGTTGTGTATCCAACACTACAAAATCGGCCGGAAAGTAAAATTTGCCTACTTTCACCAGAACGTCTTCTATCACACCTCTCCGGATTTTCACAAAGCTATCGGCTAACTGAAGTGTGATAGTAGTGGGTTTCAACTCACCCAACCCTAGCTGCTCATAAACAGAGTGTGGCAGTAGGTTGACACTGGCTCCAAGATCTAACAAGGCCCTATCAATGTCAAAAGTACCAATGGTTGGGCACCCACGATCCTTGTGTTTTATTGGAAGCCCCTGTTGATTGAGTGAACTCGCAATTTCTGGTAAAAATGCCTTTTTTGGAACATTGGTTTTCCGTTTCACCGTACAGAGGTCTTTCAAAAATTTGGCATAGGAGGGTACCTGGTTTATAGCTTCAAGTAGAGGTATATTGATACTGACGTGTTTAAATACCTCTAATATGTCACTATAGGGTACTCCTTTGTTAGGATTGGCTAACCTCTGAGGGTACAGAGCTTTAGGCACAAAAGTATTATTAGCAGGAGCTTTAGGTGTATTTTGGACGGAAGATGGACTAGGCAGGTCCTTTTGATGCTTTGGTTGACCAGCTGTCTAGTCTTCCTGTTGTGTAGGCGATTCGACCTTGTTATCTACCTGCCTCCCAGACCTCAAGGTAGTAATGGATTTAGCGTTGTCTTGATTAGATGACGAAACCTCATTCTGTCCCTTGGGCTTTGGGATAGACTGACTAGGGAACTTGCCTTTCTCTCTATCTCCTATCACGGTAGTTAATTGCCCAAGCTGTGTTTCAAGCTTGTGCATTGTAACACCTCAGATTTTCATTTATTATTTCATATGAAAATTATCTATTTTATCATTAAATTTTAGATATGAATCTTAAATTGGGTAAAGTGTTGGGACAATGCCCAATTAAGACCCAACGGTTTTGGTAATGGTTTCAAATAAATTAAATGGGGTTAGATTTAATTAGTAATGCAATAAGGGATTTGAATTAATTTTATGCGCATGAAATATATGTGGGCTCTTCTTATCCATATTGATATGCTAGAATAACTAAAGAAGATGTTTAAATAAATATAGATGGCTTAAGTCGCATGATAGATATGAATATCTATATGTTATGCGCATGGAATGATAGCCAAGGAAACTATCTAATCTAAATAAAGATAGGATTAAAGGAAGGTTTTCAAATAAGAAAGGGAGGTCGGCAATCACTGATCAAGGAAGGGGCGCACGGCCTAAGGGGGGGAGTAGCTATCTTAAGCACTTCCTAAATATGGACCAAGGAAAGATTATAAAAGGAGAGAAGGACTAGGGACGCATGGTTTACACATCATAGCCGAATTTTATCTCTTCCTTTTTACACACCATAGCCGAATTTTATCTCTTCCTTTCTCTCTTAATCTCTCACTCACGGCAAGAACTAGAGGAAGAAAAGGCAGCAACAAGAAGGTGATCACGGCTTGAGAAAGATCAAGAAGAAGAAGAAAGAGGCTAAGGAAAGAAGAAAGATTGGAAGAGCAAGAACCGCTTAGTATCTTATTTGATAAATATGTTTTGAAATAAAGAACCATAGGATTCGGCCATGGTGTGTGGCCGAACCCCATGGAAGAAGATTGGAGATGGGTTTAATGATTTGAATGGAAAAAAAGAACCATAGGGTTCGGCCATAGTGCATGGCCGAACCCCATGGAAAGTTATGATTTATTTTGTTGGGTTATGAATATTGAAAACCATGGAGGAAATTGATTGATTAATGGAAAGACATGGTTCACTTTGTTGAATCGAAACCATGGAAAGTCATGGTCTAATTATGGGTTTATGTTCTTAGATTTAGATCATGGAAACCTTTGATGGTTAAGTGGTTTGGATTTAAAAGGAGGAAAAGAATGGAACCATAGGGTTCGGCTATGGGTATGGTCGAACCCATGGAAGGGATATTGATAAAATTTAATGGAGTTAAATTAAATGGTCAAGATCATGAACCATAGGGTTCGGCCATACACTAAGGCGGAACCCCATGGGGTAGTTTTGGAATGGTAAATGCATTTTGGTTGGTAAAATTAGAAAGCTTCCAATTATGGAAGGAGGTTGCTAAAATTAGAAAGCTTCCAATTATGGAAGGAGGTTGCTAAATTTGGAAAGCTTCCAATTATGGAAGGAGTTGCTAAAATTAGATTTGTTTCTATAGATGAGGTTCGGCCATAGTGTATGGCCGAACCCCACTAAAGATCATTTATGGAAGTTTGTTTAATATTAGAAAGTTTCTATTCTTAGAAGGTGGACATTGAAATTAGAAAGTATCAAATTATGAAGATGGTTTCTAATCTAGGAAACTATCTAAGGTAGTGGAGAGACATAAACCTAAGGTAGTGGCAAAATTGTAAATACACCTAAATTGAAAGATCATGGGTTCGGCCATGATGTATGGCCGAACCCCATGAGATGGTTTGAGGAGCAAACATGAACTTAGGCAATTTTTTTAATAATTGAAAGGATTGGATTATGGAATGATAGACCAATCGCAATTTGGTAAATAAGCGTGAAAATGGTAGGCCATGGGTTCGGCATGGTGTATGGCCGAACCCCATGGGGTTTTGTTTATGAACTTAAAATGTGGAAAATCAAGTGGGACTTGGTTATGATTAATTGTTATATTATAAGGTAACGGGACCTCACAAGGTGTTTATGATAGTGAGCGGTTACCGGACGAAAGACGCAAGGACACGTAGCGGTCTTTGGTAAGATTTCACCTCTTTGAAACCATGGGTTTATGTACATTTGTTTTATCTTATTTTTGATGAAATTATGTTGCAAAGGATATGCTTTAAATTTTGTGATTTTAAATGCTATGTTTATATGATAAAATAGCATGCGTTGGATATATTTCAAAATGTGATTTTAATGCTATATTTATGTTATAAAATAGCATGTGTTTCATTGGCATCTCATGCATGGCATGGGGTGGAGGATTTGTAACCAGAGGGTCCACACTCCGTCGGGGCGTCCGAAAAACCTATGTGGGGTACCTTGATGTGCTTTTCCATTAGGAAGAAACCGGAGGGTCCACACTCCGTCGGGGAGTCCGAAAGACCTATGTGGTGGGTACTTTTATGTACATGTGATGGGTGGGACTCATTGCATTTGTCATCATTGCATGGCATGGATTTATATGATTTTTGACATTTCGTTATTATATATGTTTTGTACTAACCATGTGTTAGCCGTAACTGGAATACCTACTGGGTACGTTGTTCTAACGCCCTACTTCTACCCTAGTTGATGACACAGGAAAACAAGGGAACAATGAACGCAAGGAGGGCTAGGCATAGGAGCTTGGATGATTTATTTTATATGTTTTGAATAAAGTTACTTATGGACATGTATTTGAGTAACTAGTTTCTGAGAATGTAATAACTTAGATGGTCGGATGTTTATTTTGATAATTATGATATTTGAATGATGATTAAGGACTTGACGTACTTTACTATCTGAATGGAATAGAACTTGGTTCTATTATTATTTCGCATGTTATGATTCCGCAGTTATGATTTTTATTCCGCAAGTTGATATTATTATGTGTGAACCATTTTCGTGGATTTAGTCTATGCACACATAGGGTTGGCCAGTTAAGGGTCGGACTTTGGAAGTTCAGACTTAGCTAGCGTCGTGACGTCCTGCGCTCTATCACTCTACTCTGTTATAAAAAAAATAGACTCTGATTTACGGGAAGAAGCGAGTGAAAAAGGGCGGGGCTTTACAAAAACCACATGAGTAGGACTTCACGATACTTTATTAGACTTCCTCACTACCCCATAATACATACGACACTGGCTCCTCTCACACCTTCATGCCTGTTGCAGCAGCTCCCAAACTTGATCTGAATGGCAATAGCCCACCACCTCTTGCAAGGCCCATCGGTGCCGGTGAAGTGGCAGATCCATCCGGAGGAGAAGAAAATGCATCACAATATCCTCTAAGAATGTCACCTTCTTGAGCCATGAAGCCAACCGAAGTTAACATTACTGGCCAGCATTGATGCGTGATTGTGTGGATAGCTTGACAGCAATCAGGTCCAATATAGGACTCGCCGTTGAGGAAGAAGGTGATGATCTCATTGGTGCAGGATCGAAGCTCGAAAGGTGCATTCCAGCAATTGGACAAGCTGCCCATTCCATCATCGAGCCTCGCTTCAAGCTCGTGTCCATGCTCAATAGGAAGTTCGCGGGACATGGCTACCAGCAGAAGCCATGAAAGAACTACTTGCAAAGCTTGCCATTTGGAGATCCATTGGTATACTATACTAAAGGCAGAAGATGAATCAAAAGATATATGACAAATGTGCTTAAAAGGGAAAATATATAGAGAGAGGTGAGTGGAGAGAGAGTAATTAGCATGTTTTCTTTGATTGCTAATTACTAATTACGGTGTTAATTATCCTAGTGGCGTTCAGAAGTAGAAAGGTTTATGCATAAATGATTGATTACCTGATCTTAACTTAAGAGAGAAACTCAAATGAAATGAACCGTCGCTTCCACTGTCTTTCTCATCTGTTAAATTACTGGAGAAGAAGAAACGGGGCAGAGGACTTGTAATACGTTACATTGATTAATGCCCTGTTCAATTAAAACAAAAAAAGAACCTACCTTAACCCATGCTCAAATTATAATTCAAATTTATTATATATTTATCATTTAAATTTAATACAGTAATATATATTATCACTATTAGTGGGTTTTACACATAGTTTTATAAATAAAAAATTGGCCGAGCATTAATTTCCCAGTAATACACTTATCTATCATGTGTAAATATTTTGGAATTTTTTTCGAAATTCTAGAAAGATTAAAATTATTATAGTAGGCCAAAATTATAACCAATTTTAGAAATTACAACCATATATTATATTTTATTTGTAATTTATTTTATACTTATGGAGTAAAAATAGACCCTAACTAACATCATTACGTAACATGAAATCTTATTGAGATCCTTTCCATAAGAATAATTTCAAATGATGTAAGAAAATATGTATTTTTTATGTTTTAAAAGTCAAAAAGACTCATGCTTAACCCAATCATTTAACTTTTCTAAACAACAAATCGCAAGAAAAGATTTGAACTATGATTTTCTTTTTTTTAGACATTGTTAGATAATTTTTATTGTTTCATTTTGCAAGTTAAAATCATACTTTAGATGGCCATAAATAACTACAAGCATTAGTTGATGTGAATAAAAATCAAAATTAAGATTACTAAAATAATAATCTTATTGGATCTTCTTGGTAAGGCAACTTTAGACTATGCATATTTATTATATAAATAGGTTTTAGTTTTTTTTTTTTAAGACCCAGGAGAAACTTCAGACCCACCCCAATTTACGCCTTGGCTATAGCCTTCTTAAAATTCCTTGGGAAGAAAACACACTTCAAACTTAGGAATTGAACGATAGAACCTGATTACACACACCTTTTCCTTAATTAGAAATTTACAAATTTATCCCCTTCGAGTTGAGACTGAGTGAATGGAAAATTTAATTATCAAAATAGATTTTAATTTGCAAAGTTAAGAATTCCAATTAGAATTGTGTAATTAAAAATCTAAAATTAATAATTTTGGATGGAACCTTGAGACCCACATTCTTGGGTCAAATTTCCCATAGAAATTAGTTTTCTCAAAATCCTTTTGAGATTTATCTAGCAGAGCTTTTAATTAAATTCAAATGATAAATTAAAATTTGATTTTTGTAAATAAATAATTAAACTACTAGGTCAATAATTAAGTTCCAATTTTAACAATAATCGGTAAATTAATCGAATATAAACATAAAAGGAAACAAATAAATAATGAAACCAACCCAACTGAGTGGGCCCCATGGAACTCACGCCTAAGCCTGCCAAGCGGAAAGCCACCTTTGCATTTCTTTATTTCACAATTCTTACCCATCTCCCAAGCCTAATTCCTTTAAATTTCAATCCTGAAACCGACTCTCATGCACATAAATATGTAAATTCGTCCCAAGCCCTACGATCTTTCATCGATTTCTCTCCTCTCCCCTCTCCTCTTGTACGAAACTTCCTCTCTCTTGAATTCTCTTAAGGATT
Organism: Chimonanthus salicifolius; assembly: GCA_013350335.1. Lineage (NCBI taxonomy): Eukaryota > Viridiplantae > Streptophyta > Magnoliopsida > Laurales > Calycanthaceae > Chimonanthus > Chimonanthus salicifolius. The sequence goes on from CM023539.1 coordinate 18,593,666, forward strand.
CTTCCTCTCAAGCACCAAGTATGGTTTCTTTATTCTTTTTTCTCTCCCATGATTTCTACCTTGTCTCTCTCTCTCATGCTCGATCTCTCCAATCCAAACCCTTGTTTATTTTGCCATACTTTAACCAGCCCAACTTCATGCACACCTATGATTATCCCATGAAAGCCATGCATGTTGCTGCCCTGTTCATGCATGTGTTCGGCTACCAACATGGAGATCAAACCGTCATGAGAAAACCACCATGAAGAAACCCTCATGTCCATGCGGCTGCTATTTGTTCTAAGAGGTTTCTTACATAGTAATTCCTACCTATAATCTTATCATCTTATTTAATTAAAATAGTAAATGTTTTAAGGTTTTAAGTATTTATTATTCTATTCCTAAGTTAATTTAAAAATTAAAATATTCACTAGTTTGTTCTGTTATATTTTAATCTTGTTAGCATTTATCCCGTTCACTTTTATTTCAAAATTCTTTAAACTATATAATGATTTAAATTGTACGATTCTTTATCCCTTGTTTAAATTCTGAAATCATCTATTTTAATGTTTATTGTTTATCTCATCTAGTTTGAGCACCAAAGAGAATTGAAAATATATATATATTATTTTAAATGATTTTGTTAATCATTGTATTTGATTAAAGTATTTTATGATCTAGATTCTTGTAAACTTGTTTATAAATTTATTCTGCTTATTTGCTTAAATTACTTATTCACTTGTACATATATATATATATATATATATATATATATATATATATATATATATATATATATATATATATATATATATATATATATTCCTTGTTTTAATTATCTTCTTATTTACTTGTTTTAGTGTAAGTCGGGATTTGTTATTTTAGTCTACCTTACTACTTTTAAAAGGCCTTTATTCTTTGTATATATGTGTTAAACCCACCGTGCCAACCCCTTTTTGCTTCAAACAATAAGACCTTGCTTGGATGATTTTTCTGAGATTCCTTGCTTTTGCTTTAAATCCACCTTATTTATTTGGTTTATGCTCTTTTGTTACAATTGCTTACTTTTCAACCTTCATCTATATTTCAACTTTCATGTATTTCTATCTGAATTTGTTCTGGGAGAAGAAAAAAACTACAATGGGAAAATAGTATTTTTATATCATTATCAGTGTTATGGTTACTACTCTCTTTTAATAAAGTTTGTGACATGATTTTAAAACCTAGGTACTTATTCTTACAAGGCACTTATGGTTTGCACTCCACTCGTTCAGCTGATTCTATAATTGTTATTATTTCATTGAGTTAGAGTATTCAATGTTTTTTTTAAAGATATGACTCTATTTACCTATTTACTTATCCTACTTGGTTGAAGTTACTAGTAGCTTAAAATAACTCTTCATATTTCATGAACAAGGCTTCTATTGTTTTATTGGCATCAAGTTAGATTAGGTATGGTTCAATCATACAGTGTTTATATCCAGCCTTCACCCTTAACCTTGGACTTTAGGATAGTCATAGATCAAAGTTGGGACAACAACATATTTGGCACTCATTTAAAGTAAATTTCTATAGAAACTTAAGTATCCCCATATTAATAGTACTTGGAATCTTTAAAATATTATTCGCAACGAACGTTGGACTTCAAGAGTAATCATCGCTTACAAGATACGTGAATTTCTCATTTTCATTTCACGAACTTTCAGGTGAGGGAAAACAATACATTATACTTTGGTTGTACATGATATTCTCTATTTTTGTTTATGTGATTGAGCAATGGAAAATATTGCATTATGTCATGTGTTTTGGGAATATAATATTGGACCTATAAAATGGACTGGGTATAATATGTGGGACCAGTGGCATAATCCAGTGCTTACTCACAGTAATCTAAGGGGATCGGCTAAGTGTTCTAATGGCCGTGAGGAGACTCAGTCTGCCCGAATAGTTGGAAATTAGCGACTGACATTGTTGAAAGGTCCCATATTTATATTCAACTTGAATGGATGTATTGTTTGACGTTGTTTGTGTAGAAAAGAGATTTATTTATGATATGGAATTACGAGAACAATAATGATGAGATGTGATTTGTTATTACGCATGTGTGATGTAATTGGGATAAATGTTTGATAGCTTAGAACATGTATATGATACTTAAAATGATTTGAATCGTATATCCCTATTTAGAGTATGTGGATAATGTTTAGATTCATGGCATGATGACACGATTCATAACATCTGGCATAATAATAGAGATAATGCATGGTAGACATGGCATTGAGCATGGCATCTTCATATTCATGGGATGGGTATGGAGGTGTTGGACGTGATCTTTCATGATGACAACAACGGTGGTAGTTTGAAGCCTCACTTTTAGTGAGAAGTACCACTCATGTGGTAGGTTTGGTTTGTTAGGCCATGAGAGATCACGATGACTGTTATTTGGTAAGTGGTTGTGCTGTGTAGGCCCCATTGTATATGGGAAGTACCACGCAGTGGTAGATTTTAGGCCTCGCTTCGACGGGAAGACCACCAAATGCAGTGGGTAGTGTTGTGGAGGAATTATGCACTGAACATGTACGTTGAGCATCTTTGCATCGATTGGCATAGAGCATGCATATCACTTCATATTAATTTATTTATGCTTTAATATTATTTCTATTATGTTAAATTGAGAATAATGGAGATATCATATTGGATATGTGTTATTGTATTCTTTGCTTGGAGCTCACACTCCTTACATTGCAGCTAACCTTCAAGATTTAGATTCGGAGGAGAATTCCGATATTTAGAAGCTGCTATGGCTGAATGTTTAGGTGTTTAGCATGGGGTTGAATTATGTGGTCGAACATAATTATTGGTATTGTTTATTTTTGTAAGACTTGATTGTAACACCTCGGGTTTTTAGTTTAGTAATTATTCATTTTTAATTGTGAATTTTAGAATTGGATGTTAATTGGATCAAGAATTGGGCCATGACCCAATTAGGACCCAATTAAATTGTGACATTGGTCTTATTGAAAATTAAATGGGATAGTGCGTAGCCGAATTTTTTATAACGAATATTTACATTATGCACATGGGAAATCCATAAATTATGCGCATGAGAGATATGTGGGATTTTAAATCCACAAATGATATGCTAGAATAATTAAAGAGGGACGAAATATTTAAGAAATAATTAAAAGATTGAGCATGGTCGAAATTTGGATATTAATATCTACATTATGCGCATGGATGGAAAGCCAAAGGAAACTATCTAATATAGATAGAGATAGAATTAAGGAAGATTTTAAACTTGGCAAGGGAGATCGGCCATTGCCATCTAATGACAAAGGGCGCATGGCTAAGGGGTTGCTCATTGTAAGAACTTTCTAAGGATGGATTAAAGGGAAATTATAAAAGGAGAGAGGGGCAATGGCACAAGGTTTACACCTTCATAACCGAAACCTCTCTATCTTTCTCTTGATTTCTCTCACACGGCAATAGCAAGAGAAGAAAGGGCAGCAACAAGAAGGAGTTCTTGTTTGGAGAAAATCAAAGGAAAGGAAAAGAAAATTAGAAGAGCAAGGATTGAAAAGAGGTCAGTATTTAATTGTTTGAATAATTTTATTTTTATGAAGAAAAAGAACCATAGGGTTCGGCCATGAAGTTTGGCCGAACCCCATGGAGAAAAATTGGAGATGGGTTAATGGTTTAAAAAGAGAAGAAAGAACCATAGGGTTCGGCCATAGTGCATGGCCGAACCCCATGGAAAGATTTGATTAATTATGGATTTTAAGATTGAAAAACCATGATGTGTTTTTGATTCATTCATTGGGTTTATGTTCTTACATTTTGGATCATGGAAAGTCATGGTTATTTCATGATGGTTTGAATGATAAAAACCATGGGGATTTATGGTTTAGATTTACAAATTTGAATGATGAAAATCCATGGAAGAGTTTAATAATTTTTAAAGGAAAAAATTGGATAGAGATGTGGGTCGGCCATGGCATGGCCGAACCATGATGTTTTTATGGTTAAGTTGTGGGATCTAAAGTAATAAAAAAAAAAAAAGAAGTGAGGTTCGGCCATGGTGTATGGCCGAAGCCCACCAAACATTTGTATGGATTGGTGATCGATTTTGGATTAGATCTAAACCAATGGCCAAGATCATGAACCATAGGGTTCGGCCATGGTGTATGCCCGAACCCCATGGGGTAGTTTTTGAAATGGAGATTAAAATAGAAAAACTTCTAATTAAGGAAAGGGTTTGCTAAATTGGAAAGCACCCGATTTTGGAAGGTGTTCTACTAAATTTGGAAACCTTCCATTTATGAAAGGAGGTTGTTTAATTTAGTAAGTCTAATTAAGGAAAGCAATCCAAATATGGAAAGTATTGCTAAATTTGGAAAGCAATCCAAATATCGAAAGAGTTGCTAAATTTGGAAAAGCAATCTAATTTTGGAAGGTGTTTCCAATTATGGAAAGGGTTGGTTAATTAAGGAAACAATCCATTTATGGAAAGGAAGTTGAATGGTAAGAAAGTTTCTATTCTTGGAAGTTGATATTAAAATTAGAAAATATCTACTTATTGATCATGAAGATTATTTATGGAAACTATCCAAGAATGGAAGGTGGGGTTTGATCATGGAAATTGGATTAAATAAATGGATTGGATGCCATGAGTGAGGTTCGGCCATGGGGTATGGCCGAACCCCACTAAGGTTTAGTTTTTGAAAACCTATTTAATTATGGAATTAAATATATTGTTTAGGCTCATGTATAATTGAATCAAAGGAGATGGATGATATGAATTTAATGTCATAGTTGGAAATTATACACCATAGGGTTCGGCCATGGTGTATGGTCGAACCCCATGGTCCAAATTAAGGGATTAATGGCATCTTTAATTCATGGTTTAAGGGTTGATTTATGAATCAGATTATGAACCTATGTCATGAGTCAGGTTACGTGTAGTTTTAAAATAAAATAAAGGATACAATGTATGTTATGGAGTGATGGATAAAGGAATGGAAAAAATGTAATTAAACACGAAAGTGGAGAACCATGGGTTCGGCCATGGTGTATGGCCGAACCCCATGAGTTGTGTTTGATGGACTTATTTGGTTAGTGAAATTTATAGGGTCTAATTATGGAAAAATTAAAGGAAAGAGGAAACCAATGGCATTTTCATAAATATGAGAGAATATTGGACATTGGGTTCGGCCATAGTGTATGGCCGAACCCCATGAATTATTTTGTGGGATTATGTGCTTTGGAAGCATGAATGGATGACTTGGAACCTAAGCAAAGAAAAGGGGCTAGGGTTATCAACAATGGCATTTTTGTAATTATGTATAAAAAAATGGTAAGCCATGGGTTTGGCCATGGTGTATGGCCGAACCCCATGGGGTCTTGTTATGGACTTAGAACCTTGTAATTAAGAGGGACTAGATGTTGATTTATTGTTATATTATAAGGTAACGGGATCTCGCAAGCGATGCGCGATCGGTGATCGAATCTTGGACGGAAACGCAAGGACTTGTGAACTGTCTTAGGTAGGATTCCACCTCTTTGAAACCATGGCTTATGTACTTTGTTTTTATATTAAGTTTGATGAAAATATGTTTCCAAGGATATGTTTTATTATATTGAAATTCATATGCTATATTTAAGTGTTTAAAATAGCATGGGCCAATTATGTTTCAAAGGATGATCTTACATGCTAAGTTTATTTATATAATGAGCGTGTGTTGTATGTGGTTTCAAATGATGATTTTCAATGCTATGTTTATGTTATAAATAGCATGTGTTTCATTGGCATCTCATGCATGGCATGGGGTGGAGGATTTATGACCGGAGGGGTCACACTCCGTCGGGGCGTCCGAAGAACCTATGTGCAATACCTTGATATGATTTCCATCAAGAAGATTTCCGGAGGGTCCACACTCAATACTTTATGTACATGTGATGGGTGGGACTCATTGCATATCCATCATCATTGCATGGCATGGATTTTACCTGGTTTTATATATTATGTTATAATATATATTTTGTACTAACCATGTGTTAGCTGTAACTGGAATACCTACTGGGCGCGTTGTTCTAACATCCTACTTCTGCCCTAGTTGATGATACAGGTAATCAGGGGAATGATGAGCTTAAGACGGACCAGGTATAGGAGCTTGGAAGATCTAGTTTATATGTTTGAATAAAATTACTCATGAACTTGTATTTGAGGATTTGGATTTCGGAATGTAATAACTTAGATGGTTGAATGATTTGGTTTGATGATTATGACGTACTTTGCTATCTAAATGGATTAGAACGTGGTTCTAATATAATTCCTCATTTTGATGATTATGATTCCGCAGTTGTATGATTTTATTCCGCAAGTCGGTATTGCTATGTGTGAACCATTTTATTGGACTGAGTCCATACACACATAGGGTTGGCCAGTTAAGGGTCGAACTTTGGAAGTTCGGACTTAGCTCCCAGTCATGACGTCCCGCGTTCTATCACTATATTTCAAAAAAGAAAATATACACTGAATTTACGGGAAAAAGTGAGTGAAAAAGGGCGGGGCGTTACAGTTGGTATCAGAGCGAACCCGAAACTTGAATCTCTCGGAGTAAGTTAATCCGGTCACGTGCATTAATTTACTTCGTTAGACTCAGATGGATGATAGCAAAGGAAGTACGGTCAAAATAATCGGATTATCAAATGTAGCAGCATAGGATGTATTTCCCCGGAAAACAAAACAAAATCAAGTGTTCTTATTTGGAAATTTTCCCCAATAGGTAGGAAATACAAAATTTTGTTATAGATTACTAAGTCTTGATGTTTTCAATGGCTTAGGGAAAAGCGGCTCCAAGGGGAAGAGGCCAAGGAGAAATACCCGACAAAACCCAAACGGGGGTGATGAGGAAGAACGACACTCTCACCGTGAGGAACACTCTCACCGTGAGGAAGAACACTCTCACCGTGATGAAAAGTACTCTTATCACGAGGAAGAAGAAAGAAGTGTGAACATACCACCAGTGCCTCCTGAGCTACAAAATCTGGTTCAAGCTGTGGTTACTTCAGTGCTCCAACAACGTCTGAATGAGAATGGGATTGCCAATGGCAACAATGACAGGTTAGGGACTTTCAGCAAGAGTGCCCTCCTTACTTCAAGGGAAGGGAAGGGGCTGTCGGAGTAGAAAATTGGCTGATGAAGATTTCTCTGATCCTGACTTTCCTGAATATTACGAGTCATGCTCACAAGATCTTACTGGCCACATCACAGCTAATTGACGATGCTGGTAAGTGGTGGGAGGTGATAGAGAAGCAGCGATCACTTATTCTGGAAGGAGAAAGGACTGCCATGACTTGGGATCAGTTCTCAGCTATCTTCCTAGAACATTATTTTCCTGAGGAAGAGAAGGAACGACAGATACAGACTTTTCTATCTTTGGTACAGGGTACCATGACGGTGGAAGAATACCACCAAGAGTTTCTCGGTCTATCTGTGTATGCATTCTATATGGTGGATACTGAGCATCGAAGGGCACAGAAGTTTGAGCAGGGACCTTCGGCCTAGCATAAGGGCCAAGGTAACTATATTCAAGGCACCCACATTGGTGGAAGTGGTCAGCAGGGCCACAATAGCAGAGCGGGAATTGGCTAAGTCGACGCGGTTTGACAATCGCTGAGCTCCGAGTGGGAGGGGTACATTCCAGCCCAACAAGAGGTTCCGACCGTTTAGCAGACCCGTACCATCTACAGGGTCAACAGGGGGCTTCCATCCCAACCATCCCTCTCCAAATGCATCAGTCGCACAGGCCCCCAAAAGTGGGAACAACTGCTTTCATTGTGATCAGCCTGGTCACTTTAAGAGAGAGTGTCCCAAACTCAACAAACCCTCATACTCCAGGGGCTCATCTTGTCCACCAGTTAGGCCAGCTAATTCACGTGGAGGCAGGACAGCTAATCAGGCGGGGCGGCCACCTACAGGTTCTGGACGGGTTTTCACTTTAGCACCTCCAGCAGCAGAGGATCATTCTGTGATACAAGGTATGGCAGTAGTCAGTAGTTCTTACGCCTTTGCATTATTTGATTCAGGAGCATCACACTCATTTATATCTGCTGCATTTGTAATTGCTACTGGTACGTTGGTACAAAAACTGTCCACATCATTCACTATTGTATCCCCGTCGGAGACACATCTTTGGGACTTATATGCACGGCAGTGAATACGGAACTTGCTGGACTCAGATTTGAGTTCAACTATTTGGTGATTGATATGTCAGAATATGATATTATTTTCGGCATGGATTGGTGTGGCTAGCTTTAAGGCCAACATTGATTGTTATCGTCGTACGGTGACATTTTGGTCGCTCGAGGAAAAACAACATGTGGTGCATACTGACAAGCAAAGTAGACTGCATGAAGGATTGAGTCATGTAGTATTGAACATTATGAAAATCAACAAGACACCGGTGGTTGAACTTCCGGAAATAGTAAAGGACTATGCAGACGTCTTTCCAAAGGAACTCCCTAGTTTGCCTCCCATGAGGGAGATCAATTTTGAAATCAAGTTGTATCCTTGCACTGCACCAGTGTCATTACCACATTACCGAATGGCACTAGCAGAGATGTCCGAGTTAAAGAAGCAGATTGATGAACTGCTCAGATTAGGGTGCATTCGGAACAGTACATCGGCTTGGGGAGCTCCAGCTTTATTTGTAAAGAAAAAGGATGGTTCACTCCGTATGTGTGTGGACTATCGAAAACTAAACCAGCTGAAAGTCAGAAGTAAATACCCTCTACCCAGGATCGATGACTTATTTGATCAACTTAAAGGTTCCAGTCATTTTTCTAAGATTGACTTGATGTCCGGATATCACCAAATCCGGGTTAGGGAGGAGGACATAGAAAAGACAGCCTTCAGAACGCGGTATGGACTATATGAATTTGTAGTCATGCCGTTTGGACTCACCAATACACCTGCTGTGTTCATGGATTTAATGAACAGGATCTTCCGTCCTTATTTGGACCAATTTGTTATTGTATTCATCGATGATATTTTGATTTACTCCAAGACTCAGAAAGAGCATGCTGAACACCTGGGAATAGTTCTTGTAACACCTTGGATTTTGAGATTATTATTTTATATGACACTTACTCTTTTAAATGGTGGATTTTAGAATTGGACCTTATATGGATAAGGAATTGGGCCATGACCCAATTAAGACCCAATTAAATTGTGACATTAGTTTTATTGAAAAATTAAATAGGATAGTGCATAGCCGAATTTTTTATGTGAAATCTATAAATTTATGTGCATGAGTGATATGTGGGATTTTAAATCCACAATGATATGCTAGAATATTTTTAAAAGGGATGAAATATTTAGCAAATAATTAAAAGATTATCATGGCCGAATTTTGGATATTAAATCTATGGGATATGCGCATAACACCTTCCAAAATGGGAAGCCAAGGTCGGCCAATACTATTTTTATTATTTGCTTTGGCCGAATGAGGGAATTACTAAATAAAGAGCAATGGAGGTCGGCATTGCCATAAATGGAAAGGAGGTCACACGGCAAAGGAGGGGGCAAGATTATATTAAGAACATTCTAATATTGGATTAAATGGAAGCTTAAAAGGAGAGGCAATGAGGGGGTACACGGTTTTTACAACTCCATTACCAAGTTTTTATTCCTCCCTCTCCCTCTCTCAATTCATCATTCTCTTCCACGCCAAAGCAAGAGAAGAAAGGGCAGCAACAAGAAGGAGTTCTTGTTTGGAGAAAAGCAAAGGGAAAAGAAAGAAAATTGGAAGAGCAAGAAACCAAAGGGGAAAAGGTTAGTATCTTGTTTAATAATTTTATGTTTTGGAACAAAAAAGAACCATAGTGTTCGGCCTTATGGCATGGCCGAACCCCGTGAAAAGATTTGATTTAATTCTTGGGTTTTAAGATTGAAAAAAAACATGGAAAGATTGGATTTACTTCATTAGGGTTATGTTCTTAAATCTTGGAACATGGAAAGACATGGTGATTTCATGATAAAACCATGATAAAACCATGGGGATTTATGGTTTAGAATTATAAATTTCAATGATGAAAATCCATACAAGAATTTGATAATTTTAAAAGGGAGATTTGGATAGGGATATGGGTCGGCCATGGCATGGCCGAACCATGATGTTTTTATGGTTAAGTATTGGATCTAAAATAAAAAAGGATGGGGGGGGGGGTGAGGTTCGACCATGGTATATGGCCGAACCCCACCAAACATTTTTATAGATAATAATCGGTTAATGTTATGAGTACATGTTTTATTGAATCTAAGTTAATGGCAAAGATCATGAACCATAGGGTTCGGCCATGGTGCTTGGCCGAACCCCATGGGTTAAATTTGGAAAGTAGATGTAAAAGATGGACTTAGATCTACAAGGGTGAGGTTCGGCCATAGTGCATGGCCGAACCCCACTAGAGTTGTTTTTGGAAACCTTTTTATTTATGGAAGGTATTTGCTAAATTGGAAAGCATCCCATTAAGGAAAGAATTGTTAAAATTAGAAAATATCCAAGTATGGTAATGATTGCTAAATTTGGAAAACAATCTAAAAATGGAAGGAAGGTTGTTATTTTTGGAAACAATCTATTTTAGAAGGTGTTTCCAATTATGGTGTTGGTTAATTAAGGAAACAATCCATTTATGGAAAGGAGGTTTCTTATTAGGAAAGTCTCTATTCTTGGAATTAGATATTAAAATTAGAAAATATCTAATTAAGACCACGAAGATTATTTATGGAAACTATCCAAGAATGGAAATTGGGGTTTGATTATGGAACTTGGATTAAATTAAATGGATTGGATGCCATGGGTGAAGTTCGGCCATGGTGTATGGCCGAACCCCACTAAGGTTTAGTTTTGAAAACCTATTTATTTATCGAATTAAATGTATGGTTTAGGCTCAAGTATAATTGAATCAAAGGAGATGGATGGTATGAACTTAATGGCATGGTTGGAAATTATGCACCATAGGGTTCGGCCATGGTGTATGGCCAAACCCCACGGTCCAAATTAAGGGATTCATGGCACCTTTAATTCATGGTTTAAGGGCTGATTTATGAATCAGATTGTGAACCCATGTCATGAGTTAGATTATGTGTAGTTTTAAAATAAAACAAAGGATACAATGTATGTTATGAATTGCTAGAGAAAGGAATGGAAAAAATGTAATTAAACACCAAAGTGGACATGGGGTTCGGCCATACACCATGGCCGAACCCATGATCTTTCAATTTTTGGCGATATTTACAAAATTGCCATTACTTCCATCATTGTCTCTCTATTAATCCAATCACCATATTAAGTCCATACATGATCCATAAAATTGATTCATGGGGTTCGGCCAAGCACCATGGCCAAACCCTATGATGTCTAACTTTGCATTTTCATCAATAGTCTATAATTAGAAACTTTATAATTTTAATATCCATCCTTCCATTCTTCTATCTTTAGATCCTTTCTAAATTAAAATCCACCTTCCATAATTAGAAACTTTCTAATTTAATAACCACCCTCCATTTTAATCAATTAACATTCATTAAAAATACCAATACATACATCTCCATGGGGTTCAGCCATACACCATGGTCGAACCCTATGGTCCATAATCCTCTTTTTAAAATCGTTCATCCAATAAAATCTCCTTAATAATTTAAGTCTATAAAAAGACCTCATGGGGTTCGGCCATGGTGCATGGCCGAACCCATGATCTTTCAATTTGGCATGTATTTACAACTTTGCTATCATCTCCAAGATCTCCATTTAATCAATCACCAAATAAGTCCATCTATATTTTTTTTCCATATTCTAAGTACATGAACATAATTCCATAAATATTTATGGGGTTCGGCCATGGAAGGATCTTCACCAAAAATCATTCATTAAAACCTTTCTAAAATTAAAGCCATAACTGTATGATTTTGATCCTCCAAACTTCCATTAAAATTACCAAAGTCCTTCCATGGGGTTCGGCCCTTCATCATGGCCGAACCCTATGGTTCATCAACTTCTTCTTAAACCATTTAAATCCTTTTAAAACATACATAATTATTCCATGGTTTTCATCATTAAAAATCCATAACCTAACCCATGTCTTTCCATGGGGTTCGGCCATGCCCCATGGCCGAACCCTATGGTCCATTCTTTCCATTAATTAAATACTATGGTCATCCAATTTCCTTCCATGGGGTTCGGCCATTCACCATGGCCGAACCCTATGGCTCCTTATCTTAAACAAAAATATCAAAACTACTTACCGGTTCCGCGACTCCTTCGGTTTTCCCTCGGTTGTTCTTGCTCTTCCAATCATTTTCTTCCTTAGTCTTTTCACTCGGCTGACTGCCTTCTCCTTCTCTTTGTTCTTGCCATGAATGAGACTTGAGAGAGAGAGAAAATTCAGCCTTATGTGTGTAAGCCGTGCGCCCCTCTATGTCTCTCCTTTTATTACTTCCACTTAATCCTATCTTAGAAGGTGCTGACCCGTCTTCCTTATGAGCCTCCCTTCCCTCTTTCTTTAATAAATCAATGCTAAGATAGCAATTGTCGTGCGCCCCTTTCTTGAGTCTTAATTGGAAGTTGCCGACCTTCCCATTTAGTACTTGCCCTATTGCCATTTTTAATCAAGGAAAAACCCCTTTTTAAATGATCTCATGCGCATAACCTTGGATATGGAAATCCCTATACACGGCCTAAGCATCTTTTAATTTAGCAATGCCCTTTTTAAAATATTCTTGCACATAATCTTGGATATGGATATCTAAAATTCGGCCATGCAATATTTATTTAATTTTAGATATCTTCTTAAGATATTCTAGCATATCAATGTGGATATGAAAATCCCACATACATCTCATGCGCATATCCTTTTAATTCAACCCCATTTAAATTTTATTGAAACCATTTCCAAAACCGTTGGGTCTTAATTGGGCAATGACCCAACACTTTACCCATATAAGATCCATACCTAATAATTCACAAATTAAATGGGTAATTTTCATATATATTAATAACTTGAAAATTCGGGGTGTTACAAAATATATCCATGAAAATACACCATTGAATTACGTATTTTAAGAACTTTGAGAAATATAAATATGGAGTTATTTATCTAATCTATGAACTTTAGTTTTAATTTAGAAACATTCTAGTTTTAAACATAGAATCTAACAATTTAAACTAATTTTAATCAAGATGGTGGCATTAATATAAAAATATAAACAATCTCAATCTAATTTAAAATACAAAATTAAGATGCAATTAAATTATTTCCAACCTAGTTCATCAATTTCAAGAGTTTTTTTGGATTTATAAACAAAATAAAATTAAAGACACCTAAATTACCTACGTACATATTTGCAGTGGAACTGGCTCAAAGAATCAAGGAGGCATTATTTTTTTCTATTTTAAAAATAAAACAAAGGCCTAGAATACGGAGCTCACGTAAATTACCAATCATGCACTCAAATTTTTCATTCATAATTATTCTAAGAATTAAATCCATGGATTTCATTAAATTAAAAATCTCAAATTAAACCTTAGAATAAATAGAATTTAAACTTTATCTCCAAATCTAAAATATTTCATCGCACTCTTAAAATAAGAGCCTTAGATAGAAGAAATAAGTCTATTCAATATAAATTTTCATCACATTTAATCTGAAATAATTAAAATAAATTCACACATAAACTTAATTAAAGAATAAAAATCAAATCAAATAATCATCATACATCAATTGAATAATTAGAAAGCCATAGACTAAATATTTCAGCACACCTCAATGTTATTAATAAAACATGAAATTAAATTACTAACCAATGGAATTGAAATTAAAGGACAAAAAAATACAAAGAGAATTTCAAAATCACCAACCTTAAAGAACCCTTGTGATTTTTGAAAATCACACTATCTCCTTCCCTTCTTTTCCTTCACTTCTTACTCTCCAAAAATCTTAGTGCCAAAGTTAGAATTGTGCAATGGGTGCGAGGCTGATATTTATAAAGTTTGATAGAGAAAAAGAAAGGGTTAGGATCGAATGAATTATAGAAGGAAGGTGGATGGATGGGCGGATTTGGCTTGGGATAACCGAGGAAAGGAGGTGAAATCTATGGCCATGATTGAATGTATCCAAAGAGGAAAGGACATGTAGAAGGCCAAGATCGAATTGTCTTAGAATGGGAATGAGATGGAGATAGAAAAAAGGTGACACATGCTATAACAAGGTCGATCATGGCATGTGCATATGGTGATGTGGCATCCAACCTCTCTTTTAATTCTTCTTTCTATTCTCTTATCTTTTCCTTCTAACCTTGTTGCTAGTGGCCGAAAGTTTCAATGGGTTGCTGCTGATTCAATGTCCAGCCTCTTTAGAAACAAGCAAACTAATCTTCTTTGGATGTTTTTTTTCTCATTACCAGGATGAACCTTCCTCGGGTAGATTTTTCACTTAGTACCTTACTAGATTTCCTTCCAATGCTTCAACTCTGTCGCTGCTGTAAATTTTTATCAATTCTCTGTTTGCTGTTTGGAACATTGGCCCTTGTCAGAATACCTTAGAAACAGTCAGCAGTTGCTCTGTTTCTCAGTTTACTGGCTGATTTTCTTTTTTTTGCTTGTTGTATTTCTTATTGGCATCCACACTTTGTTGCTTCTGTATTGTTTACAGTAGTTTCATGGCTACAAGATCTGTTGCCAATTGTAGAATTATCGTCAGTTAGATTTTGAATGGGACTCAATGCATGCACAACAATTCACCAACTTGACAAGACATAAAAATACACTTAATTAGATAAAATTAATTAATATAATATATTAACAAATATAATTTTAGAATATATAATATATTACAATAATAATATAAAATAAACAAAATTTAAGAACTAACTAATCCAATATTAAAGGATAAAATTATCATTTTCCAGTGTTTATCGTACTACAACATTCACTGGTTCTTGGATGGCACCAGTTCTAAGATTCTTTACCATATAAGCATGACTATTTGTGGAATAACCTAGGAAGATGCCATCACCGCTTTTGGATTCAAATTTTCCTAAATGCTCTCTATCCCCAGTATGTGACACTTGCTTCCAAAGACTTTAAAGTACTTAGATTTGGGTTTCCTACCAGTCCAAAGTTCATACATAATTTTGTTTAGCCCGGCTCTCAAATATACTCGATTAATGATATAGCATGCAGTGTTAATAGCTTCAGCCCACATATTTTTTGGAACATTCTTACTTTCAAGTAGGGTGTTGGCCATTTCTTGAAGGACCCTTTTTTTCCCTCTCGGCAACTCCATTTTGCTGAGGTATTTTGGGGACAGAATATTCATGATGGATGCTTCTTTTTTCACAGATTATATTAAATGACTGATTTTCAAATTCCCTCCTGGTTAGTCCTTATTATGTGAATATTTGACTCTTTTGCATTCATAATCTATTTTGCAATGATTTTGAATTCATGAAATGCATCAGATTTTTCCCTCAAGAAGGCCACCCAAGTATATCTAGTATAGTCATCAACTAGTACCAGTAAATATCTCTTTCCACCAGCACTTTCGTGTTGAGTGGATCCAACTAAGTCCATGTGAAACAGTTCTAAGGGTCTAGAAGTTGCGATTAAATTTGTATGTTTATGAGCTGCCCTGATTTGTTTTCCCTTTTGACAGTCACCACAGATGGTTTTTTCAGATAGTCTAACTTTAGGTAACCCTTTTATATGTTCACTTAGTTTGGACAAGTCCTTGAAGTTCACATTACCGAGCCTTTGATGCCGAAGTTCAGCTTCACTGATTTTGGACAAGAGGCACTCATGTATGATAAGAGTTGATGTACAATCCAAAACGTAGCAATCATCAGAAGTAAGGATGCCACTCAAAACAACTTCACATTCTTTTGAATAAATATAGCAATCATTCTTACTAAAGGTGACTTTACTATCATTAGCACATAGTTGAGATATACTAAGTAAATTTTGCTTAAGTAGATCAACAAGATATACATCTTTGATAACCCTAGAGGATGGCAGATTCAGTGACCCCTTACCAATCATATTTGTCAGGTTTCCATCACCAAAAACGACAGATCCTCCTTTAAAATTAACTAAATCAGACATGTAAGAACTGTTTCCAGTCATATGTCGTGAGCATCCACTATCCAAGTACCACTTGGATTGCCTTTCAACATTTAAGGCTGTATGAATCATGAAGCTCTTATTATTTGGAGAACAAATAGACGAAGGGACAATGGTAGAGTTGATCTCCTTTTGATGTATAATCTGTCTAGATTTGAAATTGGGTTTCCCATCAAAGAATCTGATCCTTGGATTCTCCAGTCTATCAAGGATGGTTTGTAAATTTTGATTTAGTGTATTACGACTTTGATTTCCCAGTGGACACCTCATTAGACGATTTTTCTTGAGATAACAATTAGATTCAGGATGACCCAATTTTTTACAATAAGTGCACTGTATGTTAGAGAATTTGGACATCTGGTTTTTAACAAATATGGAAGCTTGCCTTGGGGTAACTTCCACATTTTTATAATGTTCTATCCCAGACTTGTACTTGTAATTCTTTCCAGAACTAAGGATCTTTCCCCATTTTTCATTTCCATGAACGACCTTGTCTTGAGATTGAGATAACCTTCCTAAGTCAGATATTAACAAAGTAATCTTGTTTTCAAGATACCTTTTCATTTCTGCCAAGTGTTTGTGATCTCTCTCGCACAGATCCACTTGGGATTGAAGGTTAGTCTGACTTTTTCTTAATACTAATATCTCATCAATTGATTTTTCAAATTTTGTTGACAAAGCTTCTTTTTCAGTTCACTCAATTTCAAGGAGTTTGGTCAGGTATGCATTCTCACTTCCAAGTTTGTGAGCTTTCTTGGTCAATTCCATACTCTCAAGATACAGAACATTGTATGATTCTTGGAGATCATCAAGAGTCCTTTCATTTTCATATTCACTGAAATGTTCTTGTTTATCACAAGGAAACGAAGCAACTAGACCAAGAGATGTACATTACTTTCTTTATCCAAGATTGATGCAGACTCAGATTCTTCTACGTCATTTAACTTTCCTTTTATTTTGTTTGAGTCTTCTTTCTTTTAATGATGAGTTAGCCTTCTTGTCACGGAGATCACAAGAGCAAGACCTACTAGAGAATTGTATGCATGATATTGTGAATGTGGGTCTTCCAGGCATAATTTTTTAATAACGTTTAGTTGATATTTACCCCAGTTATTTTCTTCTTCGGACATCAACATACAGGTATCCATGATAGTTTTTCCAGCAACCAGTTCTCACTCGAACGATTAAGTCTAAATATATAGAGCACGAGGCTCTGATATCAATTGAAATTCCCTTGGGTGCTATAACAAGATTGATCCTTAAAGTGGGATGAACAGGTCAATCCTAATTCATTGGCCCTTTTTAAAATTCCTTGATTGATTAGTATTTAGGCAGCAGATATTGCAATCAAGTTTTTGTGTTAGAAACAATGATTATCAATTAACACGATACATTAGCTCTAACACCATTAGATCAAGGACACAAGATTTATAATTCTTCGGTTAGCCAACGTACATCCACTGTTAGGACTGGCTCAACCTTGAGCTATCCCCAAATTCACTAAGTGGGGACTTATACCCTCACAATTATAGTAGGAATTCCACCTCACTCATTTGGCTGGAAATTCTACCCACCACATGAGCCAGAGACGACGCTCTAGATTTTTTATAATGGTTCTAGAGCCAAGCCTCCTTAATCCACTTTCAGGGTAAAGGTTTTAAGACAAAATTAAAACCAAGAAGCACTTGCTTTTTAGCTCTTTCTCGAAAATGTGTGCTTCTCAAAGATCTAACCAATGTGTGCCCGAGTTAATCCTGACGCTCTGCTTTATAGCCATCGTTGAGCAATCACAATTGCAGTGTGACTAGGAAAACTGATTATGCATATTTTGTTTATTTTCTTTTCTCCTCTTTTCCTCTCATTCACTAACTCAATCAAAGATTGATTGTGTAAGATTCTCAGGTGTAGGCACAAGAGATTTGATCGTTCCTTAGAGTGTGTGAATTTTCTCAGTTCAGGGAAGATGATTAAATGATCACACAACTCTCATATTTATAAAGGAATCAACACAATTTTTCGAACTGTCCACCGATGGGTCGATGTTCATAGTTATTACCGTTCAACCACCCGACCGTTGCACATTATATGCACTCCCAACGGTACAATTACTTCCCGATCGACAGGTCGGTGTCACCGATGGGTCAACAGTCATGGCACCGAGAGGTTGGTCCATATGAGGGTGTTGATCTGGGGCAACACCATGTAGACAAACTTTCATATCCTGAAACTTATCATGCCCAGAACGACTTGTCGCCCTTTACCGAGGGGTCAGTCATGGTACTCTCTATCGATCTTGAAATACCAAGATGTTTGCTTTCTCAATAGCTCATTTGAGTTCAAATAACAGAACTCACAAGTTTTTCATCGACGAGTCGTTGACCACGTGGGGTCTTTAAGTTCATTACAGAGGGGTTGGTACATATGAGACTTTCGAACAGAGGTATACCCAGGATAACATTTCAATGTTCCAGAACCTTTGTCAATCTAGCCAATCAGTCTTTTACCACAATGGGTCGATCATGTCGCCACCGAGGGGTCGGTGAGAACGACTGGTTGAGCTGGCAGTGAACTTAATTCATATTTCCAAGTTCACTTCTAATTCATTGTCAAGCTTCCTCTCTAGGCTTTTTATAATTTTACTATTTGTTCAACTAAGCCTAGGAATGATCCTCCTAAGGTGTGGGTACCACCTAAAGTCATCTATGGCCAAATACCTGTTTTGTAATTGCCATAACGATGTTTAGTCCGGTGGAGCATGATCTTCACTCTTGATCACCTTGAGTCTTCAAGCTTCTAGCAAGTGGGTCTTCCCGAGTCATGTAATTGACAAACATAGGCACTCGGCAAAGTCGGGGCACTAACAGCTTTTGCATCCTTCTTCCGGTTATCTTTTAGTTGTTGCTTTTGGGCATTTGTCAAGTCCTCCATTTTTTAGGGTTCTTCATACCCATCTTCTATGAAATCCCATAAATCATAAGAAACAAAAATAGTTTTCATCTTTACACACCAATAATCATAGCTTTCTCCCTCAAAAATTGGGAATGGAGGTTTTGAGTACCACTATTGCTTAAACTTGTCATTGCTTCTTCTTCTTAGGTTTTTGTTTCTCCTTGGAAAATCATCAAACACTTGGTATGCAGAATTTTTTTCTTCTTCTTTTTCCAAGTGTTGAAACCCAACGGTGTCTTCTCTTATCTGCTACAAGAACCTCTTCAAATCTGATTGAAGAAAATGGCTTCGGATTTGTGAAATTCTTTGAAGAACCGGGACAAGATTCATTTCACCGTCGTCAAATGGGTTGATGTAAAGCCCCAAAAGCTTACTACCAAGCTCTGATACCAGATGTTGGCTGTAGTTTCAGCCCTTTCTTTATCCAAAAACAACCCAATGTAATATGGAGATGTAAAATGGAGAAGATGAATGGGTAAAGGTTAGAAGCAAAATAGGGAAGGCTTTTTTTTTTTTTTCCTTCTCATTCCATAAACTTAAAGGGTTTCATTTTTTTACAAACCATCTTAGCCACACATGTGGC
The DNA here is from genome assembly GCA_013350335.1 of Chimonanthus salicifolius. Classification (NCBI taxonomy): domain Eukaryota; kingdom Viridiplantae; phylum Streptophyta; class Magnoliopsida; order Laurales; family Calycanthaceae; genus Chimonanthus; species Chimonanthus salicifolius. Next base: position 18,613,352 of record CM023539.1, read on the forward strand.
AAACATCCATCCTTCAAAACATAACAACAAAAAGACTAAAATAAACATCAACTAAAAACATAATAACAAAACTATTGCTACCATTTTAAAAGTGTTAGCCCAAGCACAGGTAGCGAAGTAATAATTACTCAGTAAGTCCGAGGTCGACTCCACAGGGACTGAAGGTATTAAGAACACTATTTAAAAAGAAAAGAATTAAAATTGGATTTTTATAATTTCCACACTAAGTATGGAGCAAAGATGGTGATGAATTTAAATCAATAAAAATAATGCACTAAGGTTCAGGGATCCATTTAATAATTCATAAGGAATTTTCACGAACTTGTTTCAGTTCAATTAGAATGACGATTCTATTGAACCAAAATATTGGACAGTTAAATCATTAATAATTTGCATGTAATTTATTCGAATAATTGATGGTTAATAAATATTAATTATAGATCACATGTCACATGGATTCATCAAGCATTTACTGTATTTGGAAATCACAATAAATCAAGAAAAATTATATAGACATGGATAGGTCCTTGAAAGTTTATTGCAAATACCATACATTTATCCAAGTATTTACTGTGTTCGAAAAATACAATAAGTCCAAGAAAATATTTAGATTTATAGTGAATATTTAAGATTAGATTAAAAAAATTCAATTAATCAAAACTCACATTAATATCAAAATTATTGATTAAAAATCCACAATAAATAATTAAACTTCACCCCTAACCTTAGCTTGGAATTAACCTAACATGATCATAATAAAACCCATTAAGATAATCGATTAGACTTCAAATAAAAATAAAAATGATGTTTAAGATAAATTAACACAAAATGGCAAATATCATAAAGTACTGCAGTAAACTTTGAAAGAAAAATAAAACAGTCTAAAAATTAAATCAAAGGTAACTCCATGCAAAATAAATAGAGAAGACCATATTCTGTTCTTAATTCTTTTCACACAGAAGTGGAAAACTGCCTTTGTTCCACCAATCCATCTGTCACTTGAACTGGTAGAGTCTTCACAGTAAGCTTGAATCAACTCTTGCTAATCTCCTCTACTGCTACTGCTGCCTTGGGTTGTAGCTGTCACTACTGCTTCCACTGCATGTTGCCGGCTTTGATACCTACTGCTACCCGCAAGAAGGGCAAAGAAAAGAAGAAAAAGAAGAAAAGAAAAAAGAAAAGGAAAAAAAAGAAATGAAAAGAGCTGCTTGGATGCTCTCCCAGCGGACCAATGGATTTTGCTGCGGTTTTCCTCTTTTTCTTTAGCCCCAGAGAGAGATCCCCTTATTCACTTGCAGATCCCTTTTTCGTAGAAGAAGAAAATCCCCAACGGCTCTTTGCTGCGTCAATGGAATTTCAGCACTTTCCATATTCTTGATTCTCCATTTTTGTCACTCAAATTCTACAACGGTAGTATGCTGTTGTTATTCCTCCAATGCTTTCCATCTATTGGCTGGTGCTACCTTTCTTTCCTTTCTTGTGCAATTTCCATCCCACACTACCAACAGCAACTTTCTATTGAATTCAATGCTTGACTCACCTTGGCTCATTTGATTCGGCTTCAACCCGGGATGTAACTCAGAAATTATTAAACTGGTTGAATTAATTTCCTGAAACAAAAATACACGTAATAAGTCATATTAAAGAAAACTCACAAATTTACGTGCAAAATCATCGATTAAATATAAAATATTTGCAATAATGCCTAATAATATTAAGATATAAATGTGATTTCTGGCATTTATCAACTACCAAGGCATTAATTTTAACACAAAGTTCCCATTTGAATATGAATTATGGATTTCGTGTCCTTTAGGGAAAATGACCAACTTCATAAAATATAATTTATTTTTCCTAAATATGAATCACTCCCATTCACATTCTAAATCATTACTTACTTATCTTGAACATTCTATGCTCTATTGAATGTGCAATGGAAACTTTGCATTTAATGCTTCTATGCTCTATTGAATGTGCAATGGAAACTTTGCATTTAATGCTTGGCAACGATAGCACATTTAAAATATCTATATATACTTGCTACAGTAATGCAAGTCCACAAACAAAGAACCCAATGAACAAAGACTGATCAACTTGCATATAACTTGAGCTAAAAGAAACCCAACACATGTTTATCCTTGCTTTAAGCCATCTTTGTTAGCATATTGAGTAATACTTAGAACTTATTTGTATGTCATTTTAAGAGTTATTCTTGAGATTTAATTTGTAATATTTTATTATGAGAAAAATTTGTAAAGGGTGGGAATTACACTAAAGAGATTTGCAAAGGGTCAAACTTACTGTAGTGAGATTTGTAGGAGGTTATTCTCGAGGCTGTAAAAGGAATTGTGGGAGGAAGAAAAAATATTGGAGGATGGCGTACAAGGTTTATTGTCCACCCATAAGGAGAAGGGGATAATGAGTTAATCTTCAGATGGTGTCTTGAGGGAAGAACGTTGGCAGGGAAGCTGAACCTCGTTAAAATGTTTGTCGCTATTCTCCATCTCTTCTCATCTTTTGTGGAAATCTCAACCTTTGATCATATGTCCTTTGATTCTTAAAAGCATGCCCAATTTCTTTCGAAAATCAGCATGTACGCCTAGCCTGATTTTGATCCCTATATATGTAGAAATTTCTAACTCCTAACTCTGATTTGTTGTTGTTTTCAAGCTCAAATTCATCTTTTAATCTGCCAGAAATATCAACTTGAAGTCAGCTTTTCAACTTAATCGTCCCTTACATTTCTCACCCAAGCCTAGATGCGGCCAAAATCAAGTCTCTCGTTCAAGGTTTTTTAGCTACGAAAAATAAACACAATCGAAATGAAATAACTCAATCAAGTACAACGCCAATTTTAAATAATAGCCTAAAATAGAAATTTTAAAAGAAGCAGTATTTTGAAAAATATAAATAATATCTAAAGTTATAAAATTTCTAAAAATAGAAATTTCTAGATTTTACAAGTTTCTAAATTTAGTAAATCTTCCAAATCTATATAAATTCTGGAAATTCTACTATTTTAAAAAGAAAGTTTTAAAATTGGGTAACCTTCTAAAATTGTAGTATATAAAAATATAAACTATCAATTTTAAATAGTAGCATAAAATAGAAATTTCAATAAGTAACTGTACTTTGAAGATTAGAAATAATATCTAAATTTATAAAATTTCTGAAAATTGAAATTTCTCAATCCAACAAGTTTCTAAATTTAATAGGACTTCCAAATCTTTATAAACTCTAGAATTTCTACAATTTTTAAAAGAAAGTATTAAAATTAGGAAACCTTCTAAAATTATAGTTTCTAAAAATAGAAACTGCTAATTTTAAATAATAGCCTAAAATAGAAATTTCAAAAGTAGCAGTATTTCGAAAAATATAAATAATATATAAAATTATAAAATTTCTAAAAATAGAAATTTCCTAATTCAACAAGTTTCTAAATTTATTAAGACTTCCAAATCTATATAATTCTATAATTTCAAATATTTTAAAAAGATGCTTTTAAAATATGTAACCTTCTAAAATTTTAGTTTTTAAAAATAGAAACTATCAATTTTAAATAATGGCATAAAATAGAAATTTCCAAAAGTAGAAGTTTATTGAAAATTAGAAATAATATATAAAATTAGAAAATTTCTAAAAATAGAAATTTCTCAATTTAACAAGTTTCTAAATTTAGTAAGACTTCCAAATCTATATAAATTCTTGGATTTCTACTATTTTTAAAAGAAACTATTAAATTTAAGTAACCTTCTAAAATTCTAGTTTCTAAAAATAGAAACTGCCAATTTTAAATAATAGCCAAAAATAGAAATTTCAAAAGAAACAGTATTTCGAAAAATATAAGTAATATCTAAAATTATAAAATTTCTAAAAATAGAAATTTCTCAATTCAACAAGTTTCAAAATTTACTAAGACTTCCAAATCTATAAAAATTCTAGAACTTCTACAACTTTAAAAGAAAGTTTTAAATTACGTAACCTTCTAAAATTGTAGTTTCTAAAAATAGAAACTGCCAATTTTAAATTTTAGCATAAAATAGAAATTTCCAAAAGTAGCAGTATTTTGAAGATTAGAAATAATATCTAAAAGCATAAAATTTCTAAAAAAGAAATTTCTCAATTCAAAAAGTTTCTAAATTTAGTAAGACTTTCAAATCTATATAATTCTAGAATTTCTACTATTTAAAAAAAAGTTTTAAAATTAGGTAACCTTCTAAAATTGTAGTTTCTAAAAATAGAAACTGCCAATTTTAAATAATAGAAAAAAATAGAAATTTCAAAAACTAGCACTATTTTCAAAATTAGAAATAATATCTAAAATTATAAAATTTTTAAAAATAGAAACTTCTCAATTCAACAAGTTTCTAAATTTAGTGAGACTTCCAAATCTATATAAATTCTAGAAGTTCTACTATTTTTAATAGAAACTTTTAAATTTAAGTAACCTTCTAAAATTGTATTTTCTAAAAATAGAAACTGCCAATTTTAAATAATAGCCTAAAATAGAAATTTCAAAAGAGGCATTGTTTCAAAAATATAAATATTATCTAAAATTATAAAATTTGTAAAAATAAAAATTTCTCAATTCAACAAGTTTCTAAATTTAGTAAGACTTCCAAATCTATATAAATTCTAGAATTTCTACTATTTTTAAAATAAAATTTTAAATTTAGGTAACCTTCTAAAATTGTAGTTCCTAAAAATAGAAACTGCCAATTTTAAATAACAATGTAAAATAGAAATTTCAAAAGTAGCAGTATTTCGAAAAATATAAATAATATCAAAAATTATAAAAATTTTAAAAATAGACATTTCTCAATTCAACAAGTTTCTAAATTTAGAAAGACTTCCAATTCTATATAATTCTATAATTTCAAATATTTTAAAAATATACTTTTAAAATTACGTAACCTTCTAAAATTTTAGTTTTTAAAAATAGAAACTATCAATTTTAAATAATAGCATAACATAGAAATTTCCAAAAGTAGTAGTATATTGAAAATTAGAAATAATATCTAAAATTTTAAAATTTAAAAAATAGAAATTTCTCAATTCAACAAGTTTCTAAATTTATAAGACTTCCAAATCTATATAAATTCTATAATTTCTACAATTTTTAATAGAAACTTTTAAATTTAAGTAACCTTCTAAAATTGTAGTTTCTAAAAATAGAAACTGCCAATTTTAAATAATAATGTAAAATAGAAATTTCAAAAGTAGCAGTATTTCAAAAAATATAAATAATATCAAAAATTATAAAAAATTTAAAAATAGAAATTTCTCAATTCAACAAGTTTTTAAATTTAGAAAGACTTCCAATTCTATATAATTCTATAATTTCAAATATTTTAAAAATATACTTTTAAAATTACGTAACCTTCTAAAATTTTAGTTTTTAAAAATAGAAACTATCAATTTTAAATAATAGCATAAAATAGAAATTTCCAAAAGTAGTAGTATATTGAAAATTAGAAATAATATCTAAAATTATAAAATTTTAAAAAATAGAAATTTCTCAATTCAACAAGTTTCTAAATTTATAAGACTTCCAAATCTATATAAATTCTATAATTTCTAAAATTTTTAATAGAAACTTTTAAATTTAAGTAACCTTCTAAAATTGTAGTTTCTAAAAATAGAAACTGCCAATTTTAAATAATAATGTAAAATAGAAATTTCAAAAGTAGCAATATTTCAAAAAATATAAATAATATCGAAAATTATAAAAAATTTAAAAATAGAAATTTCTCAATTCAACAAGTTTTTAAATTTAGAAAGACTTCCAATTCTATATAATTCTATAATTTCAAATATGTTAAAAATATACTTTTAAAATTACGTAACCTTCTAAAATTTTAGTTTTAAAAAATTAAAGCTATCAATTTTAAATAATAGCATAAAATAGAAATTTCAAAAAGTAGCAGTATATAGAAAGTTAGAAATAATAGATAAAATTATAAAATTTTTATAAATAGAAATTTCCCAATTCAACAAGTTTCTAAATTTAGTAAGACTTTGAAATCTATATAAATTCTAGAATTTCTACTATTTTTAATAGAAACTTTTAAATTTAAGTGACCTTTTGAAATTGTAGTTTCTAAAAATAGAAACTTCCAATTTTAAATAATAGCCTAAAATAGAAATTTCAAAAGAAGCATTATTTCAAAAAATATAAATATTATCTAAAATTATAAAATTTCTAAAAAAAGAAATTTCTCAATTCAACAAGTTTCTAAATTTAGGAACACTTCCAAATCTATGTAATTCTATAATTTCAAATATTTTAAAAAGATCCTTTTAAATTTAAGTAACCTTCTAAAATTGTAGTTTCTAAAAAAAGAAAAATGCCAATTTTAAATAATAGCATAAAATAGAAATTTCCAAAACTAGCAGTATTTTGAAATTAGAAATAATATCTAAAATTATAAAATTTCTAAAAATAGAAATTTCTCAATTCAACAAGTTTCTAAATTTAGTAAGACTTCCAATTCTATATAAATTCTAAAATTTCTACTATTTTAAAAAGAAAGATTTAAAATTAGCAAAGTACGTCAAGTCCTTAATCATAATTATCCAATATAACATCCAACCATAGCAAATTCATCTAAGTTATTACATCTGAACTATAGATACTCAAAATACAAGCCCATGAGTATCTTAAACAAATATAAAACTAAAAGCATCCATTCACATATCCAAGCTCCTATGCTTGACCCGTTTCGCGTTCATCGTTCTCCTTGTTTCCTGTATCATCCACTAGGGTAGAAGTAGGGCGTTACAACAACGCGCCTGTAACGCCCCATCCTTTTTCACTCGCTTCTTCCCGTAAATTCAGAGTCTATTTTTTTTTTATAACAGAGTAGAGTGATAAAGCGCGGGACGTCACGACGCGAGCTAAGTTCGAACTTCCAAAGTTCGACCCTTAATTGGCCAACCCTATGTATTCATGGACCAAGTCCACGAAAATGGTTCACACATAGCAATATCAACTTGCGGAATAAATATCATAACCTGCGGAATCATAACATCAACTTGCGGAAACATAATAGAACCAAGTTCTATTCCATTCAGATAGCAAAGTACGTTAAGTCCTTAATCATCATTAAAACATCATAATTATCCAATAAATCATCCAACCATCTAAGTTATTACATTCTGAAATACAGATACTCAAATACAAGTTCATTTGTAACTTTATTCAAAACATATAAAATAAGTCTTCCAAGCTCCTATGCCTGGCCCGTCTTGCGTTCGTCGTTCCCCAGATTTCCTGCGTTATCAATTAGGGTAAAAGTAAGGCGTTAGAACAACGGGCCCAATAGGTATTCTAGTTACAGCTAACACATGGTTAGTACAAAACATATATTATAACATAATATCCAAAACCATGTAAAATCCATGCCATGCAATGATGACAAATGCAATGAGTCCCACCCACGACATGTACATAAATGTACCCACCACATAGGTCTTCCGGACGCCCCGCCGGAGTGTGGACCCTCCAGAATCTTCTTGATGGAAATCACATCAAGGTACTGTACATAGGTTTTTCGGACGCCCCAATGGAGTGTGACCCCTCTGGTTACAAATCATCCACCCCATGCCATGCATGAGATGCCAATGAAATACATGCTATTTTATAACATAAACATAGCATTTAAAATCACCTTTGAAACATAATCAATACATGCTATTTAGACAATTAAACATAGCATTTGAAATTCAATAATAAAGCATATCCTTTGAAACATATTTTCATCAAACATAAGATAAAACAAATGTACATAAATCCATGGTTTTCAAAGAGGTGGAATCCTACCAAAGACCGCTAACGTGTGCTTGCATCTTTCGTCCAGTAATCGCTCACGATCGTAAACGCCTTGTGAGATCCCGTTACCTTATAATATAATAATAAATCAAAACTAAGTCCCACTTGATTTACAACATTTAAAGTCCATTAACCAAACTTGTGGGCTTCGGCCATACACCATGGTCGAGCCTCACCCTTTTTGTTCATTTATTCCATTAATTACCAAAATGCCATTGGTCTAAACCTTAGTTAATATTCTATTTATTTTAATCCAAAATGCATAACCCTAGGTCCGCCAAATAATTCCCATGTTTAGGTCCAAAAACATAGATCATAAACATCTAAGTTCGCCAAATAATTCCTCATGGGGTTCGACTATACACCATGGCCGAACCCATGATCCAATACTTTCACTTATATTTACAACAATGCCATCCATGGCTAACAAAGCCTATAGTCCAATAATATAATTGATAAACATAAATTGGTATGCTCCAATTAATATTTAATCAATCACTTAAGTTAAGTCCATGACCAATCCATGTTAGAGAGTCATTAATGATCCATTAACCTAAGCATATCAAGTCCATAAAATCCATAATCATTTATTTGCATTCTCCAATTGGTCCACCATTTATTTAAATATTAAACCCATAAAGAACCTCATGGGGTTCGGCGATACACCATGGCCAAACCCATGACCTTTCATTTTAACCTTTAATTACCACTTTGCCATTATAAGAAAATCCATAAATTTCAAGTCCATAACAAGAAAGTCCATGAATAGAAAGTCCATAATTAGAAACTTTTCTAATTTAATCCCCATCTTTCAAAAACAATCCATTCTTTCCATTCTTAAATCCTTTCTAAATTAAACTCCACCTTCCATTTAAAAATATTCATCGACATACATTTATAGAAATTGATTCATGGGGTTCGGCCATGCACATGGTCGAACCCATGATGTTCAACTTTCTAATCATATTACTTCCCATAAATCAAGGTTCCTTCCAAAAATAATCCAAAGGTCCATAATTAAAAGCTTTCTAAATTTATCACCCAACTTCCATAATTAGAAACTTTCCAATTTAGTCTCTACCTTCCAAAAATTAGATAGTTTCCTAATTTAGAAACCATCTTTCCATAATTGGAATGCTTCCAAATTTAGCAACCAAAATCCATCTACCATTCCAAAACATCTCCATGGGGTTCGGCCATGGTGCCTTGAACATAACTCCATAATTTTCTTCCATTAATTCCATAATTTAATTGCATTAACATTGTCAACAACTCCCATAAAAATTCATGAACATATTTGGTGGGGTTCGGCCATACACCATGGCCGAACCTCACCCATTTTCTTCCATTCCTTTGATCTTATATCTTAGCCAAAATCAAATCATGGTTCGGCCATGCAATGGCCGACCCACATCCCTAACCATATCACCATTTAAAATCCTCTTAAAACATAAGTATAAATCCATTATCTTCGTACTTGAAACCCCACAAAATTTATTAACAACTTCCATGGTTTTTTTCATTCAAACATCATTAAATAAACCATGTGCTTCCATTAATCAATCATGCGGTTCGGCCATACACCATGGCCGAACCTTATGGTTTTTTTCTTTCCATTTTTAAAAATCAATCAACAACCAATCTTCTTCCATGGGATTCGGCCAAACATCGTGGCAGAACCCTATGGTTCTTTATCTTTAAAACAAATTTATAAATAAGATACTAATCGTTTACGCGACTCCTTCGGTTTTTCCCAGTTGTTCTTTGCTCCTCCATTCCTTTTCCTTCTTCTTGATTTTTCCATCTTGCTGGCTGTCCTCTTTTCCTTCTTGTTGTATTGCCGAGAATGAGAGATAGAGAGAAAGAAATTCGGCTATGGTGTGTAAACCATGCACCCCTTGTTACCTCTCCTTTTTATAATCTTCCCTTGGTCCCATAATTAGAAGGTGCTTAAGATAGGCAACCCCCTTTAGGGACGTGCGCCCCTTGTCCTAATTTAGTAATTACCGACCTCCCTTTCTTATTTTAAAACCTTCCCTTAATCCTATCTTTATTTAGATTAGATAACTTCCTTGGCTTCCATTCCATGCGCATAACATATAGATATTCATATCTATCATGCGACCAAGCCATCAATATTTATTTGAACATCTTCTTTAGATATTCTAGCATATCAATGTGGATAAGAAAATCTCACATATATCTCATGCGCATAAAATTAATTCAAATCCCTTATTGCATTATTAATTAAATCTAACTCCATTTAATTTATTTGAAACCATTTACCAAAACCGTTGGGTCTTAATTGGGCCAATGACCCAACTCTTTGCCCAATTTAAGATCCATAATTAACATTCACAAATTAAATGGATTATTTTCATACAAAATAATTAACTGTAAATCCAAGGTGTTACAGCGCTCAGTAGGTATTCCGATTAAGGTTACCACATGGGTTAGTACAAAAAATCCAGATATAATATATATCAAATCCAATTATAATAAATCATACCATACTTATAAAGCATCGTATCCAAAATAGTGTATGATAATAGAGATCCAATCATACCGATAAAAACCAGAAATATTGCATGATAATAAAGATCATAATCATGCCGATTCAATGCCATGCCATGCTATCATATGCAATGAGTCCCACCCATCACATGTACATAAAAGTACCCACCACATAGGTCTTTCGGACTCCCCGACGGATTGTGGACCCTCCGGTTACATTTCATACATAGTATCCTCTTGATGGAATGCTCCTCATCAAGGTATCCGCCACGATTCTATTACAGACGCCTCGACGGAGTGTCGATCTCCGGTTACATAGTATCCTCTTGATGGAATGCTCCTCATCAAGGTATCCCCCCACGAATGTTTTACGGACGCCCCGACGGAGTGTGGGTCTCCCGCTACCGTTCATCCCTCCCATGCCACGCATGAGATGCAAATGTCCATAAGCTATGCAATTATAAAAAACATAGCATTTAAAAGCTCATATTTGAAACATATACAACACATGTTATTTTATCATATAAAGATAGCATTTAAAACTCACATTTTGAAACATATCCTTTGCAATATAAATTCATCAAATCAAGATAAAAACAATGTACATAAAACCCATGGTTTCAAAGAGGTGGAATCCTACCAAAGACCGCTAACGTGTCCTTGCGTCTTTCGTCCAGTAACCGCTCACGATCGTACACACCTTGTGAGGTCCCGTTACCTTATAATATAACAATCAATTTAAAACCAAGTCCCACTTGATTTACAATAATGTCCAAGTCCATAAACCATATTTGTGGGGTTCGGCCATACACCTTGGCCGACCCTCACCCCTTTTGTTTTGGTTTCATTTTTGCTCATTTATTCAATTAAGTCCACACCCATGCCATTGCTTAATCTATGGCTGTTCATTTTAATTAATCCAACAAACATAAACCCTAAGTCCATCAAAACAATCCCCATGGGGTTCGGCCATACACCATGGCCGAACCCATGGTCCATTAATTCAACTAATTACAATATTGGCATCATACCTATCCATAGCCAATACATGAACCATGAACATAGGTCTATAATTAAATCCCTAAATTAATTTATTTAAACACTTGGTCCATAAAAACATTCATTTTGGGGTTCGGCCATACATCATGGCCGACATTTTTGCCATTCCTTTAATCATATTAGGTTTATGTCCAAAACCGATCCATAAAACCCATATGATCCCTAAAATTGGTTCATGGGGTTCGGCCATGCACATGGCCGAACCCATGATGTCTAAGTTCCAATTACATCACTTTCCATATTTGAATCCATAAATAAACCTCATGGGGTTCGGCCATACACCATGGCCTAACCCATGATCTTTTAATTTGGCCAACATTTATAACTTTGCCATCCATTAAAATTTATGAATATCCTTTCCATGGGGTTCGACCATGTATCCATGATCTCCAACCCAAAAACCCATAATTTAAACCATGTCCTTCCATGGTTTTTCATCCCTTTGAATATCATATAAGATTATCAACAAACTCCCATTTAAAATTAACCAATAACCTTCCATGGGGTTCGGCCCTTCATCATGGCTGAACCCCATGGTTTATTAACTTCTCTTAAACCATTTAAAACATACATAATTATTCTATGGTTTTCCTCATTAAAAATTCCATAAGTTATAACCAATCTGTATTCATGGGGTTCGATCATACTCCATGGTCGAAACCTATGGTTCCTTATTTTTGTTTTAAACAAAATAACTAATCACTTACCGATTCCGTGACTCCTCCGATTTTCCTTCGGTTGATCTTGCTCTTCCAATCTTCTTCTTTCCTTAGCCTCCTTGATCTTTTACAAAGCTGAGAACACCTCCTTGCCAAACATACCAGCGTCAAGACCTTTGTTGATTTGTGTATTGTCGTGTGCCTCTCCTTCTCTCTTTTTATTAACCTCTATTCGGTCCTATCTTGCTAAGATAGCAAGTAATATTTCCAGCTGTGTATTATACATAGACATTGCCGTGAGCCCCTCTCTTAATTAGTGTGTGTTGTGTGCCCTTACTGCCTTTTCCTTATAAGACTCCCCTTGGTCCTATTTTTAAAAGGTGTCAAGATAGCAATTGCCGTGCACCCTTTCCTTGTGTTGCCTTTCTTTTAAAAATCCAATCAGTCCTATCTTAGAAGGTGCCATGCGCCCTTGATGCCTTTTCTTTATAAAACTTTCCACTCAATCATATATTTAGAACAATGCCGTGTTTCACCAAGGGAAGGATCCCTTTTGGCATATAACTCCCAATTTAGAGGGTGACATGCCCCCTTCTTGCCTCTCTTTTATCTACCTTCCAATCTAACAATGTCATACACGGCCATACAATATTTATCATTTCTAAAATCTTTCCATGATCCCTTTATGCGCATAATCATAGATTTGCATACCCCATATTCGGCCATGCATCCTTTCAAATTAATCTTAGATTTCTTCTCAAGATATTCTAATACATCATGTGTATAACAATTAATTTATATGCCTTATTACTAATTTAATTCAGCTTCATTTAATTAGGCTTAAACCCACTTGGTGGTCAACCAAGTTAACCATAACCCATTGGGTCCCAATTTAGCATTTTGACCCAATTAACAACCTTGACCCAATTAAACACATCTTACCCATTTATTTTAAATTGAATCTTAAACAATAACCGTTGGGTCTTAATTGGGTAATGAACCAATACTTTACCCATATAAGATCCATATCTAAAATTCACAAATTAAACGGGTAATTTTAATAATTTGAAAATCCGAGGTGTTACAATACAACCCTTTTTTAAAAAATTTTGTCCCGAAAATCGAGTGAAGTAGGGTTTCAAACATTTACATAAATAGTTCAGGATGAGCTGTCCTCATTTCCGACTGGAGTTCCCATGTGGCTTCCTCAATGCCATGTCGATCCCATATCACTTTGACAAACTTGATCACTTGGTTCTGTAATACCCTTTGTTTTGTGTCCACCACTCAGACAGGCTTTTCGACGTATATCACGTCGCTTTGGATTTCTATGTTTTGCATGTTCAGTACATGAGAATTCTACCAACGACAAGTGATCTTCCCATCCACCTTTGAAATCTAGCATACATGCTCGTAGCATATCCTCCAATGTTTGTATTGCCCTCTCAGACTGTCCATCAGTTTATGGATGGAATGTTGTGCTAGTCAATAAGTCTGTTCCCATGGCCGACTGCATGCTCTGCCATACTCTGCTGGTGAATTGACCATTTCTGTCGAACAAAATAGTCCGAGGAATACCATGCAATCTGATGATATCCCTGATATACCGCTGACCCAAAGTCTCAGATGAGTCTGTCATCTTAATAGGAAGAAAATGTGCAGACTTGGTCAGTCGGTCTACCACGACCCATATCTCCTCTATTTCTAGATCTATCCGCTGTCCCTGTTCAATCTTGGTAAGTACCACTTAATTACATCAAAATCACTCATATCAACCTATGAGTTTCATTCTCGTAGAATTTACTCTGTCTCATGTTATCTCTTTTTCTTGTGAACCCATTTGCGATCTTGTGTAGATCAGTGTATTCTATTTCACTTTACCTGCTACCAAGGTATTTTCCATACGCACTCGCTCAATGCGTTCATTCGTCTATTCTCTGTGTGAAGTAGCCTGCCAATACAAGCCTATGTTCAAGTCTTTTGTTGATTCCTTTTTAACTAGGTTTCTAGCTTCACTCTCCTGGAACTCCATCGGCTAACTACATAGTCAAGTGGCCAGTCTCACTCGGCAGTCGCCCATAGCTTCCCATTTGAGTTTCACTAGACTTTTCCCTAAGTACATATCCCAAAAGTAAGCATATCTTCTTTTTCACATAAGTCACTATGTGACTAACCCTTTTATTCAAAACTTCTAAAATACCGAGTATCTCTCTGCACTAACTTTCCTGTGATACAAGTCATAATACGACTAACACCTTTTCCTTATAACGTGGGACGTAAATCAAAACATGTCCCAATCATTAGATCTATATGTCATCTATGAGACCAACAGGTCCATCATATTTCCGATATGTCTACCATGGTACTGATACCTGACATTAATCCAAACCACCACGAAAATCACCATCCGCGGTTATACACATCCATCCTTGGTACCACTCTATCAGTGAGTATCATCTATCCTATGGTTAATAACCATTCATGAATTTAACCCTTCCATGAGTATAATCCATTCATGGGCATAATCCATCCTTGGCATAATTAATCCAGGGCACATAATCTACCTTGAGATATTCTATCCTGTAGGAACAACACTCGAACGAGTCACTACGTGACTGTAGCAATAATATCAAACATAAACATACCCTGACCCCTAGCAAGACTTATGTCCCATGACTTACTAAGCGGAAGACCCAAGTCCGTCTACCCCGCCCTGCATCCCTTCACCCCAAAGGTGATTCAGTCAAGCTCTAAGGTGGTCGGTCGATGTTAAACGAAGCTAGTACCACCCCCACGGGGTAAAATAGT